>JAFBJW010000214.1:457739-885944 GCA_016785235.1 Pseudorhombus dupliciocellatus | reverse complement strand
GGGGGGGGGGGGGGGGGGGGGGGGGGGGGGCAGAGGAGCAGGGCACGATGAGCTCTGATTAAATCTTTCAATGAAAATATTTGCAGCTCTGTCTGATATTTCATCACCGCACGCCACCCCCGGTGATATACAGAGCAGAAAGGGGCGGCGGCGCAGTTTGTTGCCCGTAACAACTTTCACAAATGGAGACGGCACGGGTCAACATCAGCAGGTTATCTCCATGACTCAGCTGGTGTCAGTCACCGGTGGGCTGCTGAACGAGAAGGGTCAGCAGACAGCGACCTCCACCATCTGTGTACATGTCGATGGCAATGAGGCTGATAAGCACATCGGCGTCGACAACATGGAATGAAAGAGAAGAGGAACAAGGAATGAAGGAGGAGACTCAAGAAGAGGACGGATGACAGAGAGACAGCTTCACGCTTGGCGCGCTAAATTGCAAAATGCCCGACGATTCAATGCATAAATTTCAAATTAACAGGCCACCAGTCCACCGGTTTTTCTGTGAACTCGGTTGAGCTTCACTGAGCTTTGAAGAAGCAGGTGAACAGCTCTTTCTGCAGCAGTCGGTGGTGCAGCTTCAAGGTTCGCTGGACTGAGCCAGGCAGACAGTCGAAACTTGCCACGGCTCAAATACTGCAGGCCGCTGCTGCGGTTTCAAAGAGAGCTGGAACCGGTGTCGCCACAGGGGCAGGCAATCAGCCGAGCGCTACGCAGCTGTCCTCACCTTCCCCAACAGGCCAAATCTGAAATCGTCTCGTCCTTCTGTCAGTAATTACAGTGGCCGCCGTCCACCTAAACGTCATTTGGCTTTTAAAGTAGGTAAAACTTGACGGGCTGTGGCCAGACATGCGCTCCCTACATGCACCGCTACACGCAGCTGAGGGATCCCAGTCGGCTCATCCATTAAGTCCCATTTACCTGGGTGGTGGAGCATTCACCAGAAGTGCACTTCTATAACAAACCCCCCCCCCCCGGCAACACCGAGGCGAAGCCAGCTGTGCCGAGCACGGGACGGTGAGGCGAGACGGAGCTGCCAGACAAAGTAGCTTTAAGTAATGACCTTCCCTTTTCTCTCGGCCATTGCCAATGAATGTCTAACTAACAAGCTCATTGAAATGCACGGGCGGGAATCCCTGGGAAACACGAGTCCCACCGGGGACAGGTGGCTTCCCCCGCCATTAAATCTCTGCTTGTTTTCAATAACGATGTTAGCCGGGCTATTTTAACACCAGACCCTACTGCCTTTGATTCACTTGAGAACTGATGGGGTGATGACACGACGACATTCCCACAAGACGTTGATTTCTGCGGGTTCAGTTTTACATTCAGAGGGTTTTTGTTTTGTTTTTTTCAAAACTTTCGAGCCACACATGAAGGGACACACACTCTCGTGGCAAGCATGCAGCCATGTGAAAGTGTTTAATTACTAAGCTCCTGTGGGTGCACGTGTGTGTGTGTGTGTGTGTGTGTGTGACATACCACTGGGAGCATGCTGTCAACACAAAGGGGACTGGGGACAAACTTGAATGGATTACGCAGACACACGCTCACATCCAAACGCTGCTGTTCACTGAGAGCTGTGGAACGGACATCAAATCCTGTTGCATAGCTGCGGCGAGGAGCCACCTGTGTACGAGTACTACTTATTCGCTTCAAGATGGAAAAATCTTTGCACAGCAGATATGTACTGTAGGTCTGTGTACTACACACCTGGGAACTTCCACTGTCAGGCTTTACAAGCTGGGGGGGGGTATTCCCAGTCATCCAGGATAATGACTGTGTGTGTGTGTGGGTGGGTGCTGTGGGAGCAGCCCTTCATAATGCACCTCCTGCAAAATCTGTCAACACACCTTTCAGACTTCACCCTTTACTCATGAACACAACCCAAGTGATGTGAAGTTATAATGTAAGCAATTCCTCTAAAAAAAAAAAGTTCTGATTTGCCGTTTTCAGACAAAAAAAATGCGGTCTACAAATCTGGATTTTGCCTTTTCACATATGAGGAGCCCACATTTTCCAAGTCTCTCTCATCCTGAGACGAAAGACTAAAATGACTGGAGCAACGGACATTCTGTTTCTCACGCTCCTCCAGGCTTCCGTGCACGTCCAAAAGCAACTAAATTTAGCTCAGCGTCATGTGACGAAATCCATCCAACGTGGAGGACAACGCTGACGTTTCATGGCAGGCTGGGACGTAAACAAGTTTAATACGGTTTATCATGTAAATCCTGAGAGTAAAGTATGGCCCACATTCAAATCCCCAGAAATCCTCCCAAAAACATGAAGAGGCAGTTTAGTGAGCGATAATCAGTAGCTCAACGTGGAGACTCAAAGACAGACCGTGTCTCCTCTATTGGATGTGTGTGTGTTTCTAAAGGACAAATGGAGGCCGGGACACTTTGATTATGAGGGGGAGCGTTTGCAGCTGCTCCCCTCTTAACAACATCTCCTCTGCTTCATTACACATCTACTCCTTCTCCCTCTGAGCTCAGGCCTCGTGTTTGCTTCATCTGATCGGGAACAAGAATCACGGCATTCTGAACTTGCTCTCTTACTTCCTGCATGCTGAGAACGAAAGCACTTATAAAGCAACAAAATCCTCTCCAGGGACAGTGGAGAGGAGAGGAGGAGGAGGAGGAGGAGGAGGAGAACAGAGCGACGCAGCACTTTGATTCCAACAGTGTGGAACCCAGAAACTGATAGCTGTGAATTCACATCATACGACTCAAAACTTCACCATTTGAAGTGTGAATGAAGGTGTGCTGGCTTTACATATGAAGATTGGCCCTTGCTCTTTGTTTTCATGCAACATTTATCCCCCCCCGACCCCCCCCTCCTTCAGCCAATCTGGTTCGAAACCCCTGTTTTTCTGCAGCCCATCATTTCTCTTCTTTAGTCGCTTCACAGAAGCCCAATGTCCACGAGGTCAACCTCTGACAAATGAGCCGACTCATTGTGAGGACGAGGGAGAAAAGGAGAATAAAAGAGTGAAAGGGCATTTGTTACTGCCGGACTGTTTGGACAACCCGCATATTTTTGTGTCGACCGGCGTCCACTTGAGGAAACTCAAAGCAGCGCCTTGTGCATAAAGACAGCGGACTGAGAGGCCCACTCAATGCCTGTCCACCATTAATAATACACACACATGCACCACACCCCGGCTATCATTTCCCATAATCCCATGGGACCTCAGCCTCCCTCTGAAAGAGTGCGCCCGACACGAGCCTCTGACTCAACCCGTCACATATCTGCTAACCCCTACATGCACACACACACACACACACACACACAAATCCCTCCCAAGAGAAAGTCGGGGGCCCCAGGGTGGGCAGGTGCTGGCTGTGTGTGTGTGTGTGATAGTAGGGAGTCCATTTACCGTCTGTCAGTCCAACCGGCTCTTTGCCTGAATAGTCAGTCTGTGTTTTACTTCTCCTGGGGTTTCTGGCTGTTTCTTTACAATATGTGTGTGTGTGTGTGTGTGTGTGCGCCTCATAAGATCAGTCTGACAGATCAATGCATCCAGGATTATGTATCACCCTAATAGCATTACAGGGGTCAGTGTCAGCGGGCGACACAACCACAGCATCCACAGTGTGATCCCCCCTCCTCTGCGCTCGCCTCTGCAGGGGTGGGCTCTGACAAAGGCGTCGCTCGGTTACATGTTACGGCGTGAACGTTGCCCAGCGGGCGAAGGATTTAAAGCTGCACTCGGCAAATTTTAATCTAAAAATACATTTGTCTAATCAGCCAAAATCACAAACTCGGGCTGAGAGGAGAGAAGCCTGTGCCATCCCCACCAGCTGAGAGCCTGTGGATTCACCTCGTTTAGTTGAATTCAATTCTGGTATATTTACCCGATCAATATGTGATATACAAACTGAACTGCAGTGAGTGAGGTCTCGAAAGGCAGCTGTACTCACCAGTGGGAGATATCTGGGGATAGTCTGAGCTGTACAGAGAAGTCTGATGAGCATGAATGAGGTTTGTGAAGACAACCAACATCATGGTAAATCATGTCTGGGTACTGAAGTCAACTTGTACCCTTCATGCAGATCTGAGTCACTGTATATGATGATACACAGGTTTACAGCATTATTTCAATGTCACGGTGCACAAGAAATAAAAAGGCAAACTTTATCCTGCTGATGCTGCAGTGACCTCCCAGTGTTTCCTGACCTTTAAACTACAGCGCTTAATCTGACACACACATCTGTGCCACTTTGAGCTGGTAACAGAGATAAAGTCAGAGGTCCTCAACAGTTCACACACGGACGGGCATCTGTTTGAACACAACGCGGCTCCACAATGGGTGAAACATGCAAACGGAATCAAAAAGAAACTCAAGCCATTGTCTGGGTGGAAGCGCATACATACCTTGTCAAACAGAGACTTCCATTGCTGAGACAAGGGAGAGAGAAAACAGCAAGCAGAGGAGTGAGTGAGAGGAAGAGACAGAACAACCACAGAAGCAGGTGCCAGAGCGGAGAGGAGCACCTGTTTGGAAATGATGAATCTTGGCAAACTAGATTTTCCTCTCTGTGTGCATTCGCCTTAATTGCAGCCTTGCAATGGCATGCTGTTTTCATCTGATCAGCGTGGTCAATGAGCTGCAGCAAAAGATAATAAGGGCCTCATAATGTGGACCATTACGTGTGAGGAAGCAATAGAGGCCTGCGTGTGCATGTGTGTCCCTCAGGTACTGATGTAAAACTGTAGTCAGGAGTCAAGCCATTAGGATGAATGGGTTCAAATTAATTTAGGTTCTTATTAATGTTAACAATCAAACACACAGTCACACAGACACACACACTCACACCTTGCTTGAATGAAAAAGAGGGTGAAGGTCTGAGCATGATTATAAATATGTAAAAAAAGTCAAAGTGGTTATTTGTGTGTGTGCTGGGGCTCACAATAGTTTTTGGCACATTCAATTTAGAGGTCAGAGGCAGAAAGGTTTGGAAACCCCTGATGAAAAATGATGCAAGGTTGGGGAGACACAGAGACATTATGGGGACAAATAGCCACCTAACTTTTTCATTACATTTAAAGGTAGAGGCATCTTTTAGCTCTAGGTCAAGGTTAAGGTTGGGAAAGGTGGGTTGTGTGTTCGTGTGTTTACACTCACGTCCTCTGGAGCCACTGGAAGGACGTCGGTGCTTTCCAAAACCTCGATCTCCTCACCTTCCGCGTTGGCTGCCACCGCCGGGGAGCAGTTCACCGGCGCCTCCCGGGTGCCAGCCGTCATCCTCGGGCTGCTCGTCTCCATGCACTCCCCCCGACAGCAGCAGACACTGGCTCCTCAGGACCGAATCCACATCACTGTGTCTTATAATCCGGTATGTCTATCTCCCATATATACGTCAGCAACGACAGGAGGGGAACGAGCCGAGCACCATTACGCACCCAGGTGGGGTTTTGGCACAGTCAGGTGAGTGCAGGTGGGCGCCGCAAACACAGCTTCAATAAGACCGGCGGAGTGTTTCCAAAGTTCACAACCACAGCATCCACGCTCGGAGGAAAAGTTGCTGTAGTTCATGGAGCGTGAATCCCTCACTCCATCGGTACCCAGCCGGGGCAAGGGGTTAGCGGAGGAGCCTGGAGGAGTCACGCTGCGGTCGGAGCCGCGGACGCACGGAGCGCAGGTCCATCCGAGAGAAATAATGACATCATCATCAAACACTGGCACCACCGTGAAACGCAGGACGGGGATGACGCACGAGTCTCACGCGGCTCCTCCGTCCAGGGGAGGGGAGGGGAGGGGAGGGGGGTGAGTCGACTTTAAAGCACACACACACACACACACACACACACGGCGGAGTCCGGAACACAACTCTCAGCAAGTGGCCAGTTTTTCTTGGTGCGTCATGATGCCTGGCACGCGGCTTCGGCAGGGGGGGCGCAGACGTCTGCTCCTCTCCGCCGAGTGCGGGCAGAGAGCCTCCAGAAGCCGGGGAAACGAGTGAGAGAGAGAGAGAGGGAGAGAGGGAGGGAATAACACACCGACCGCCGCCGCCTCCTCCTCCTCCTCCTCCGCTGGGGATGTTTGGTTCAGCTCCAGGAGGAGCCGCCGGGACTCGGTTTGGCTGCTCCACGTCGCATGCGTCCTGAAGGAGGAGATGGTGGGAGAGAGTGTGGATGGAGGGATGGAGGGATGGATGGATGGGGGCGGAGAGAAGGAGGCAGAGGGAGGATTTTGGGCCCCGTGGTGAGGAGGGATCACCAGTCTCTCTAGCTCCGAGGGGTTTTTTTTCGAGGAACTCCGGGTGTCTGTGCTGACAACAGCTGGCTGTCACTGTCTCCCTGGCTGTGAGGGGGGGGGGTCGTCAGGTCATGTGTGTCTGGGAGTGAAGTGCAGCAGTTATCCCGAACAGGAAAAATATAGAAATGGTTAAATTATAATATGGATCCACATAAAACCTTTGGTTGGACCTGTTTAGAATGGACAGATGGGGAAACGTCCATTTAGCACAAGGCTCCCTTTGTTTCTCAATAATGCCGTTAGAAATGATACTGTCTCAAGTCATTGAGTTATGATGGTTTATTTCTAATGATATAACCATGTAAGATTCTATCTAATATCATCACTTTTGATGATAATGACTCAACACTGCATTTAATGGGACCGTCCAACTATAACTCTGCTTCTGTTTAGCATGTTCATGCAACTTCATTGCATCTGTTGGATGGCTGTGTCTAAATGGTAAATCAATAGCCCTGCATGGTTTTCCAGTGGATGGCAATCAGAGCCTGATTAGAACCTGGTTTCAGACCACACAGTGAGAGCTCTGTTGGAGGAGGACACTTCCGATCAATCACCATCTTCCAGGCTGTGCATATTTTCCACATACTGATCAATAATCACCCAGAGAACCGCAAATGTGATAAAGACCTTTGCCCTGCAGGTCATCCAATTCACTCTGAGATGGAGGTCACAGTTAGCATTGGTTATAATGGATCGAGCACATACCTAGTCCTCTTGTTGACAGCATATGTGTAAAGGCCTGGTTCCTCTGTGGACTTCATTCATATCTACTGAAGTAAACACCATCAGACAAAATGCGTGAAAACAATATACACATTTATATTATTTGCTTGACTCAAATATCCATTTTAAAGTCATGTGTAACTCAGTGCTCTCTCTCAGTTAAGCACACACCATACACAAACAGCTCCCTTGAATTAAATCCAGCAGCATCAAATTTTGAGATCTTGCTTTCAAATTAACAGGCAATTGAAACCAACAAAAATGTGCAGGGATGAAAACACAAGCGCCTTGTCAGCGGTAATGAAGGGAAATGTCAGTCTGTTTCAATGTAAAAGTACCATCAGTTCATCAGGGTTCTCTCAAGTTATAAACACTAATGAATCATACTGCAGCCTTTGAAATCTCTGGGAGGTGGGAGCGGCCTGAGGGGGCTTGTAAATTCCAGGATATTAAAGGGAATTTAAACAGTCGCCTCCAGGGGATGGCCCCTTATTTCAGACCAAAACCCACCTATTACCTTAGGAGACATCAAGCAAAGCATTACAGGTGGGTGTGGGCCACACATGAGAGGAACGATGCCATGGCACTGTGGTCTGCAGTGTAAAGGTTGATCAGGATCCAGTGGAGGGGCCACCCCCTCCCATGGTACAGTAGCTATGTGCTGGCGTCACCATGGAAACAATACAGCCAAGTGATATTTCTAACCCAGGGGGTCTTTTCCTGACTCCTACACAGCAGCACTGGGTTAAAGTTGGAGTCTGTTGTGTTGTGAAACAAAAAAAGACCCCGGAGCAAGTCTCCATCAGGGGTCAGAGGTCAAAGATCTGCAGTCGGCTGTGGAAAAAGTTTTATGTTACATATAAGTGGTGTTGATATATTGTGGCAACACTCACAATACTCACTAGAAATCCTGCTACATTTTAGTAGAACTTCTTATTTGTGTCCTATAATGATAAAACAAACTATGAAATAAATTAGTTAACAATAAACATATAGTTGAAGTACTGTGGGGAGCTATTAGTTATATGCACCCTGTGAAGATGGAGGTTTGAACAGAGATAGTGAACACCTGCTTCAGCTCGTGTATAAATTAATAGGAGTGTCTCTGAGCTGCATGCAGGGACGAACTGTTATCTCTGTGTGACTTCACCTCACTGACTCCTACACTGGAGACTAGAAACTCCTCTATACCTCTTCCTTTTTAAATGGGTTCATTTCAAATGATTCTAAACTGATAGGAAACAGAAACAAATACAATAGAAAATAAAACCGTACGAATGCTTTCCCTTCAATTGATCTGAGTTTACGTCAGTTGTATGTTAAGATGCAGAGGCTGGATATTAGCTGGTTAATTACGATGTTGATTAACAATGAGCAACTTTTAACTAAACAGAAATCATTATTTAAAGAATCAAATATTTCAACAATTTCCCCAATACTTTCAACTAATTATGTCAACTGTTAAACATGGATACTAGTGAAGATTTCTAAGCAATGCTGCCCTCTTGTGTCTCAGGGAATGTTGACATGGCAACATTAAACCCTGAGTGCTGTTCAGAAATACACAAAATGTTTCCATCCAACTAGATGTAACAGACATTTATTGATTGTAAACTTTTGGAAAGGCAGGGCGGAGTAAATACATCAAACTGAACCTTGTGTCAAGCCACATTATTGCATCTTCTGTGACCAGGAGAGCTGACCAGTACTGTACTGTACTCCCATGAGTAAACATAAATACAAACCCGGAGTATTCGGCAAGCTATGGAGAGGTGGCATGGCCATTTTTTTTTGGAAAGGAAGTCTTGCAACACAAAATGTACATGTTGGCTATCCAGTAAATGCACTGACACAAGCTGGTGGAGTGATCAATAGGTAAAGAAGGGGGGGGAGAGAGAGAGAGAGAGAGAGAGAGAGATTTCATTTCCATGGAACACAAACCAATGTTTAAATAAGTGATAACTGCAAATGTTTGTGCAAGTTGGTGCGCGTCACACGTGGCCCATTCTGACAAACAAATGTACAATATACTATGTCATATACATTATTTACATTATTCTTATATCTAATAAAAGTGACGCTTCTATGACATACCTCCCACACCTAAGCCCCGTTACACATTACAGCAAGTACTTCATCATTCCAATCAGCAAGCAACCAAAAAATATCTATATCTTATCTCACTATGGCTCATCAGCAGCTTATGGTAAATTCTTAAATACAAATATAAATCATTACTTTGCAAATACATGTACATGTACTCAAGAGAGATTATTTTTCCAATAACCCTCAGGAAGAAAAAATGTGGAATGGAAAAATGGTTTGCTAATGTGTTTTTTTTTTTTTCCTCCAGCAAAACCAAATTACTTTTTTTTTAATGAAATTATGACACAAAAGACAGGCTTTTGGAAGCAGGAAACCCTGATGCTGTGCCTGGTCAAAGTAGCGCGTAGCAAAGTAGCCATGAACCATGGGGAAAGACGACAGGACCAGAGTGTTCGGGGATCATCGTGATTTGAGCAGCACTCTGTACATGGTTATGCCCAGCAACGCAAACACCGTGGCCCCGACGCTCGCTCTGAGCCAGAAGGTGGAGCTCTTCAGGTCTGCCTGAGTGACGTGTCTGTTAAAGACAGAGAGGGTGGAGGAGATAAATACGGAGGCTGAGTGAACGGAGGAAAAGTTCAGAGTGAAGACATCAACATGAAAATGGAGATGACAAAGAGACAGATGAAAGAGCCGGGTTAATGTGAGACTTTCTCTATTAATCAGAACTGGGTCAGAACTGACTGATCACATCTCTGCACTATTTACAGCTCCTGCTTTTCCTCTCTCACAGTGTTGGAAGAAGTGACAAACACAAGGCCAGTATTTAATGTGAGAATCAGGGATGAAGCGATGAAAGAACAGCGATGGAGCCTCCGAATGAAACCACATTATGCAGACAGGGACATGCTGGGACAACAACTGAACTATAGGGTTCAAATCAAACATGGAAACACTGATGAATCCTTGTGCAAAGAGCGTGCAAGAAATGACCAAGATGAGGGACGTTATGTAAGAAAGATGAAAATGACTGAGGAAGAAAAGGGGACAATCATCAAAAGACAACATGATGGTAACAGACCAGACGACTGGGGATTCAAGACTAATTGACTTCTAAATGACTTCTGACAGACAATATGATACAATTCCATGGAGCTTGACTACAGCACGGCTTTAAAGCTCTCATGTTGCATGTACTGTGAATATAGTGAGTTGTCCTTGTACGTAATTATTTTTCTCTTTTATCTAACTTAGGTCTTATGCTAACAAACAACCAAGGGCAGAGAAGGGAGCATTTAATTGGTTTCTGGTAATTAATTCAGAACAAATTTAAAGTCGCCAATATTAATTTACTTTCTGTATTACCTAATATTCTACTGGGTCCAATGCCCACTGATCAAACAACTCCAATATCAGAATGAAAAAGAAGAAATGAGTGATGGAAGAGAGCACAGACGGCAGAGTTCCAGAAAGGTAAAGAGGACCTTCGGAGTACCACGGCGTAGAGTTTGGCCCTGACCGTCTGGAGCAGCTCAGAGTTGAGGAAGTTCTGACACAAGCAGAAGGTGCACCGGTTACAAGTGCACATGCAGCGCAGCCGGGCATGGCTGAGGAGAGACACCCACACAAAAAACACATCAACCACACACGGCAGGTATTAAAACACACCCAGGGCAAACCCAGAAAAACACACAAAGACAGTCAAGGGGGGAGAGAGAGGAAAGAGTTTAAAGACAACACAAGAGTCCGATGTGACTCATCACATGAGCCAAGTCCATACAGAGACGTTTCAGCCCTGAGACACAATGCTGTTTTATTTAATGTGGATGAACAGAGCCCTTTAAGAACTACTTCTACTCTCAGGACACAAAATAAAGAGGAGGATACTGATGCATCAAAATGGTAAGAGAAAGATTCTGAAATCATCAAAGCTTCAACCGTAACGTGTTGTTTGCTGATTGGTAAAATTACTGAATTGGATTGCGGGAAAACAATGAGCAAATGCTTAGCTTCGATGTTTGTGTGAGCCTCTGGGAGAGCTCAACATGGGCGCTCTGCAGGGAGACTCGTTTAACTACAGCGAACAACACTGCATCAGACAGAGAGCTACATGCCCAGAGGGCAGGGAAACGTTGAGTGAGGAGCGTGATGTCAGAATTGTGATGTGCAGAGAGTGGGAACATGCCCACAGGGAATCTGCTTACCCTGAGTGAGGGAATGGAGTCAGCCCTAGCTTTATTTTTCAACTAGAAAATGTGTTTATACTGTATGTCCCAGAGATGTTCTGAGTGATTCTATCAGTTTTAAAAGAATTGCACAAAAGTAATATAAAAAAAAAAAAAAAAACGTCATCAAGACATCCAGAGAGTTTGAGATTTGACTCAGTGCTGAGATGCTGACATCATCGTCATCATTAGTACTGACTGTTAAAGAGGTTAGGGATCAGAACACGGTCAAGCACATGCAGAATTCCACCACTTTGTGGTTTGGCTCCCCACATGTCCTGAGTTATGGTGATAATAAAAGCATCTCACCGAGCAGTCACTCTAGCATCTAGCGCATGTATACATTTGTGAGGGAAGTAAAAGCGATGCAGTGTCAGTATACATACGGGTACATGGCCATGGTGGTCAGTTTGGTGTAGATGTCTTTGCTGGGCGCTGCTGCTGTGTTGCAGGTGAAGGACTGGGGAGGAGGCATCTTGTGCTTCCTGCAGAACTCCAGAGGACTGCAGCCATACATCTGTTTGATCTCAGGCAGGTCAGACTTGGCTGCGATCATCATGCACGGAATCTTACTGTCCATGAAGTATTGCTGGGGGAGGAGGAGGAGGAGGAGGAGAGGGTGAGGAACGATTGCGTTTGAGATGAGATGAATGAGAGTAAAGTGTTGATTTTTGTACCTTGAAGACTTTGGCACAGTATTCAAAGGAGTAAGGGTTGCTGACATCGTACACCAGGCAGACGATATCACAGGCCATATCAGCGTCGGAGAAATAGTCAAAGTCAGGGAACACCTCGTGAAGCTGGAGAGAAGAAGACAGCAGAGGACATGAGAGGAAAAAGAAGATCATTAAAAACACTGCGGGACTTGGATCTTGTACAAAAAGTGATAGACATTGAAATTATATTGGAATATCAGGGGTTTCTGATACTCACAAGAAGGTATTTCTCCTGGCCGTAAACATATGTCGTGCTGATGGCGTAGTAGGATTTGTGTTCCTCTCGAATTGTCTTTTGGTGCTGAGAGATCAGAAGGTCACGTTAATCACTCAATATGAACTTTTACAATCCCACACATGCAAGAAGAAGGAAAAACACATGCTACATGATCTAAAGTATTTGAATTAAATACTTCACACTCTTTTTTTACCATGAGGTTTCTACCCAGGAAAGCCTGGAGGAAGCCGCTCTTGCCACTGGCAACGTCTCCAAAGACGTTACAGCGAAAGACGCCGCGCTGGGTCTGCTTCTTCTGCAGGTCAATCTTCTTATCCCTGGTCACTGCAGAGGGCACAACCCACGCGGGCGTCAAAGGATCAGTTCAGACCGTGGCTGCTCACCACACATGCCTGCACTCAGTCATCAGCGACGGTCTGAATGATCTGCTGGTGACTAACTCACTGCCTGAAGAAGAACTTATGGAAAGTTAAAAGTGTTTAATAAACAGAAAAAAAGGTAAAGCTACTTGCTTTAGGAACACTGCAGTGCAGTGATTTACGGTTGGTGGAATTTGGTCATATGGTCATTTGAAGGTTTAGATGAGCTAATATGTGAAATAAAAATGTTGCACACCTGTAATTCCTGATGCCTGCGACTCCTGCTCCGCGACGATCGAGTAACCAAGGTAACCCAAATACTCCAGGCATCGCTGGACGTCCAGATATGTTGTGAGCCTAAACATGAGACACGGTTGGAGGAAAACAAAGTAAGTAGTGGATCCAATTAGTATAGAAATCTTTTGTTTTCTATCCACGCATTGTTAATTTAAATGATATGAAATCTTCCTCCTTACGTCCACTGGGACAGATATCCCTGGTAGGTGATCCAGCCATTGTCATTGGTGCACACTGTGTTACTGACATCGGGACCCCAGGGCATGTAGGGAAAAACATCGAACAGGTCCCTCAGCTCCTCTGGTGACAAGGCACAGTCTCGGTCCTGCTTGACACAAAACTTGTTGGTCAGGAAATGTGGACTGAAACATGGAAAATTTGGTTATAATAATTGAGTGTGTATGACTGAAGTTCACTTGCTGCTTGTTAATCTCTACCTGAAAAAACACATGACGGACCAAAGCACGCATTCACAGTTGGACACCGATCAGTATAATAGGAAGCCGATCTCGAAACAGGCCACTGCTTTCACTCCCTGACCGAGCCTAATGCTCCTGTCAATCCCTGCTCAGGACCGAGGGGTTAAATCACGCCCGGCCAGATGGACTCGTTGGCTCTGGGTTAGGAATCTGTTTGTGCACGGTGCTGGGTGCTGAGCAGCTTCTCTCTGAGGCAAAGGCTAGTGTAAATAAAGAACCAGACTTACAGGATCGTACCTTATCATGTTTGTCAAAGACGCTCTGGAGGAAGAGGTAGGCGTTGTGGTTGAGCTCCGTGGTGCAGTCTAAGGGAACCTTCAACCTGGGGAGAATTAGACGTCACAGTTTCAGTCCAACTTAAATGGCACCGTCACACGATGAACAAAATGGGGAACCTCTTATGTGAGAAAATACAGTTTTATCATGTGCCACACATGCTTTCAACCCCCATATATACAATAAAAAAGGTTGTGGACTCACGGTGGGAAGAGGTAGTCCTGATTTAACTCCAGGTCATCGTCATACCCGAACCTCCTCAGCACCGTCCAGGTTGTTTCATGGCGGCCTCGCTGGATGAACAGGGTGTGCAGGAACAGGAAACCTGCACCGGAAACACACAGAAACACAAAACAGTCAGAAATGAAAAATATATGTCGTTGTTTTATGATTTAAACAAATAAAAGAGGTCAGTCCATTTGATCCTACCTTTCAGAGTGAGCCCGTTATCGCAGACTCCATCATTTAAATTCTTCCTCACTACATTTTTGACATCCTCTAATGCTTGAGGCTCGAGTGGGGTGTTGAAACATGTGCGCTATGAACAATCAGACAGAGACATCATTGTACTTCACAATCCAGCGAGAGGATCACTTGGGGAGGGTAAGTGAGTGGATAAAGAGATTATGCCAAAAAGCTTTCACACAGCAAAATGTAGCTTTATATATTCATCATCGGATTTACCTGGAAGAAGTTGAGCTCCACATCATTCAGAATCCCATCATTGTCCAGATCCGACACTTTGAAGATTCGAGTCAGAGCTTTTACACAAAGCAGCTTCATCTGGAAATAAAGGTCAACAGTCAAGTTACTACAATTAAGATCATTCACACTTTTTTTTTTTTTTTTACAAACAAAAGTAATAATTAAAAGTAGTATTTTATTTTCTAACAGAATTCTGAAATTTCCATGCATGCATTTTTATTTCTGCTCTTACGTCTTTCCTCTCTGGACAGTAGAGCGGACCGGTGGGGTGCAGAACTGCTTTTTGGGCATAGTAGAACAGCTCTGAGATGTTCTTCAGGTTTTTTGCAGAGCACTATTCACACAGCCAGGACATGGAAAAGGGAGTGTCACATCAACACATAGATGAATATGGATTCTCAATACTGCGGTGCAGCGCTACAACAACCTGCAGAACCTTGGAGTGAAAACTCTTCAATCTCACTGGGCTCTGTGTGTGAAAGGTGAGTCAGGAGCAGACAGGGTATTAACACATAGGATCTGTCTGAGCATCAGGAAAAAGCGCAGGCGAATCCCATTTAGGAGACAGTATTTAAGTGTTAAAGGCTGACACCGGAGGGGGTTAAGAGACAGTGACCCCAGTCACTCCTGGCATTAACACCCCTCCTGGGTTATCCGATCACAAGTGGACGTGCTAAGTACAACACTTCCATGTGTACGCAGATCAGGCCGACCACAGGCCACATTGTTTTGAGTGTGGGAATGCAAATGCTTTATGGGCCAGAAATGAAGAAACTCCAACCAAACACTGGCACAGATCATCACATAATGAATGTAACTGATACTCAAACTGCAGTTCATTGATTCTGATTGTAAACAATGCATGTTGGACACAGACAGGAACCTGCATCCACATCTCTGATAACAAGCCATCGTCCCACTCTGAAACGTATTGATTTACCACTGAGAAATCGTAGCAACAGTAAACAAAGACATCCTTCACTCACCTCAACACAAGTCTCGATCTCACTGTACTGGTTCATAATGGGCAGAATGGTCTCCATGCTGCTGTGTTCCACCAGGTCCGACTTGTTCCCCACCAGGATCAGAGGAACTCTGGACAGCACAACCACAACATGGAGTATTAGGAATATTAAATTAAGAGAGAGAGAAACACAACTCTGGAATATTGTCACACCTGCTGTCCTTGTCCGTGTTCTCAATAATGAGAGGGATCCAGTGGCTGGTCACCTACACAGACCAACACAACACAGCAGTAGAGAAGATCAAACTTCGAAGACATGTCTCTTACTTCAACACTCACAAAGTTTATCTGTAACACCTACAATCTATGGAAATGCAAGTGGCAACTGTGATAACTCACCTTTTCTATGGACTTCTTGTTGTTGACAGAGTAGACGATGCAAATGACATTTGCCTATGAGAGGGACCAACACAAGTTTTAAGCTTTTCCCTGAACACATCTCTTCTCGTTGTGTCACAGAAATCAACTCACCTTAGAGATCTCCTGAAAAAGCTGCTCGTCTGTCTGCTCTGCCTCTGTCGCACAAAAGACAAACATCTAGAAAATGTCTTTTTTCTCAAGTAGCCCAGCAGAAAGTACTGCACTCATAGGATTTTAAAGATGTATGATTCACTGAGAGATTATAACAGAGTCAAAACCCCAAACTACCTGAATAGTCCACGATGTGCGTGGGAACCCTCTCTGGGGTGACGTCTGCAGGGATGGTGATTTCCTCAGCTCGGTAGGGCACCTGGGAAGAGCACAAGTCATACACTGGACTACGCCTTAGGTACACATGTTTCCAACTGGATGCACAGCTTCAGTAATACTGTTGTGAAGTGACAACAGTTTCTGACATGGTAGGACCACGTCCACCATTCTCTGTACCACATGTGGGAACTCCTCGCTGACCAGGGACATGATGAGAGACGTCTTCCCCACCTTGGCTGTGGAGAGAGGGAGAGTGGAGAGGAGTTAACGTGTCCAAATCAATCATCCTCCATGGTTATTTACATGCAATTAACAGCGCGTGGATTATTTTTAATTAAATGTCAGACATTAGTTCCCTTAAAGGGGGTGGGGGGTTAGGTCGAGTGGTAAACATAAACATAAACATAAACATCATCATCATCATCATCATCATCATCATGAGACAGTCAGCATCACATGTGCATCTGGTAGCATCTCTCTCTCACACACACACACACACACACACACACACACACACACACACACACACACACACACACACACACACACACACACACACAGTGTAAACCTCGTCTGTACTTACACTCTCCCACTAATAAGATCCTCACGTCTTTGCGCATGGTGTCCGGCCTCGGGCTGAACCATGTATGCTCCAGAGAGGATGAAGGAGACTCACTCTCAGCTCTGCGGGCCTGACTCGCTCCGACCTCGGCTACGTTCACATGTTCGGCTCCGGTTCCCTCAGCAGACCGACAACAGTCGTTTCAAGTGTCCTGGGTTTGTTCAGTGCGGTGTGGTTGTTATGTATGGTCCCCGGTCACAGCGCCAGCGGTTAGCCCCGCTTGTGCTCAGCTAGCTCTCCTCACTTGACTGTGACAGCAGCATTAGCGTTAGCATGTGTCCTCCGCCACGCCCCTCCGACTCAGCTGACTGTGCAAAGATCGTGTATTAACACGCCGCCCCATTCTTCTCTTTTAATCGCTCGCGTTTTTTTACATTTCGATCTGCAGACTACTCATTTGTGTTTTGGAATAAATACAGCGATCTACAACACATTCCGAAATAAGAATAAAATACTGAACTGGTTTTTGCAGACTTTCCAACGAGGACGGGTTTTGTGCACCTGTCACCTGCACATCACTTAAAAATCTTTTTCTGAGATCGTCGTTTAATGGTTCACTACTTTTAAACAAGTCTATAGGAACCACCACACTTGTTTTATCTGGTCTGAATCATTTATAAACTTGCTGTTGGCTAGCGCAATGACTTTTGTACAACCAGGAAAACCGCGCAGAGTGAGACGTCTTGTATTTTGTCACAGCTCGACAGCGCCTTCCAGTGTGCACTGCCACCTACAGGCTATAAAAGCAACTGCGGCAACTCGAGGTAAAGACAGATGTGCTGTGGAGGTATGAACAGATGCGATCATAGTGTTAAGAGGTTGTCATGTGAATCTGTCTCCATGAATACACTGAGCTTATAGTACTAGATCACCCAAAGACTCTTCCTTCAAGGTTCAGGTTGTTTTAAGAACGCGTATCTTACTGTTAAATATCAAAGTTTCATGACGTCAGTAGCTTTTCTGTGAATGAGAGACTGAATATCAAAACATTTATAAAAATAAATTCCCAGACAGAGTCATGAGGTCCCCTGCTGACAGTAAACGCTAAAAGAAAACATCTCTGTTAATCTTCTGATATCTCACTTTACTGTATTTACAGACCTAGAAAACAATATGTACATGTGTTTCCCCTAAAATATGACAAGCAGGAATGTATTAGTCTTATGAAGCGTTTTCCGTTATAAGAATATACAGTGTCACTGTGGCAACAAAAAAGTGCAAATGTAGTCAAACAGAAAACAGAGATGCAAAATTTCTGGAAAAAAGAAATAGGAAATTGTGTGTGGAATTCTACACACTCTGTTTTCAATAAATATATCATATGGTTCCAGTGTATTCATGGTGTCCTGCATCATGGTGGCAAAAGCTGTGCAACTAGCTCACAAGGCAGGACTTTTCAGGACTTTACAGAGTGTTGAGCTTGTGTCAGTGGAGCTGAAGAGGCCTGCTACTGTGTAAGACAGTTTGGTTGCACTCTCTGTGTCCTCGCTGGCAGGACTGGAAGTGAGGTGATCAGTGTGTTAGGTCCAAAACGACCTCAAGAAAAGGTGTCCTGGTCATTTCCCTCTTCTCCAGATGGCTTCATCTATACCAAAGAAAGGAAAGACAGAGTGAGGCAGAATAAAATTCACTGTCCGTTCACGGTTAATGTCCCCTCGACATTCGCTGCACCGGGTGTAAAATCTTACTGGAGTAGTCCTCTGGGGTCATGGGCTGAGCGATGACCTCTCTCAGTGCCTCCAGCCACTCCCTGCGCTCCTGCTCCTGCTCGCACATGAACACAAACTGTCGGCCTGGCGTCTGCAGGGTGATGCCACAGTGCCACTGGCCCCCCCTCGAGCTCTTGCTGGTGCTCTCTGAGACCGAGTAGCTGTAGCTCTCTGTGCCAATGAAGACGGCGCCCACCTCTGTAGCATCCTGGACAAACGGCACAGCGACACACAAACACATGAATCGATCCAATCGATTGAAAGGTTGTTTGGAACCATTTTAATCATCTAATGTAGACATTCAGACATAGTGCGTGTTCTTTACCAGTGGAGTTTTAAAATAGAGAAGTTTTCTGTCCATCTTGCAAAGAGTGAACCACCTTTTCTTGAACGGCTCTCGTTGCTGAAAACACGTACGGTCACACAGGTGGAAAAATGGACAAGTGGGAAGTCAAAGAGAGGAAGTCAGACGGACAGAAGACAGAAAGAAAGAAGGAATTAGTTAAGGCGAATTCATCCAGTTCATTTTTGTGTTTTTCTTTACGACAGACCGTTGGGCCAGTTTTCTCCATGTAGCCCTCCTTCAGGCACTGTCTCGTCAGCTGAGGTATAAACTGAGTGAAGACACACACACAGGTCATATTGTTCGCTGGACAAATGTCTCAGTTCAAAATGAAATTCTGTGTCTCTGAGGAATGTTCTCACGTCTTTGTCTTGTAGGGTGGGATGTTTCTTCAGCAGGTAAGCCAGGCGCGTTGCCCTGATAGCATTGAAGAACGACACGACGACCTGCGGCGTAAAAACCATCAGACAGAGGCAGCGAATGACAAAGTCCAGCGCTGCACGTAATCATGTGACCACGCGTTGTCTGGACCGCTTCAGCCCTTGGTCGGGACTGATGCTGCGTGCATCAGGGCTCCAGCAGCTGACCTCACCTGCCCACTCTCATGGTAAACAAACAGGTTCCTCATGCGCTCGCCCTGCAGGTAGGATATCTGCAGCCCGTGGGCATGGCCGACCTTGTCCGGCTGGAACACGGCGTTCAGGTCCTTCATGCAGATGACCACTTTGGGAACCTTGGACTTTTTTGAAGAGGGAGGGATTTAAAGTTAGTTAGTTTAAATAGTTCTTCTGCTCACAAGACAGAAATGAAGGGACTAAAACAGCAGCGGAAGTACTCACATCCTCTTTAATGAAGTATCTGAGGGTGAAGTCTTTCTGGGACAAGAGGAAGAACCTCTTGAGAAATTGCTTGCCGTTTTTGCCTTTCTTCCACAGCGTTGCCTCAAACAGGTCTGGATCGCATAAAGCAAATGAATGTGACTGATAGAGCAAACAGAGGATCATGACCTGAGCTCTTACCTGGTTGGAAGTAGGTTGTTTCTCCTGTGAATTCTCTTCGTTCGTACTTTGCACGGATCCACTGGTCCTTGAGAACTCTAAGAGCAGCACAGCACGCCCATTAACATTTGGAACACGGGCCACGGCAACATGCAGAGCTGACAGTGATGAATGGAGGCAATGCACAGGCTCTAGTGAAGGAACTACACCAGCGCCCAACCCTTGTAGGCCATTCCTCTTTCTAACTGCTGCCATTCATAATATTTACTGACGCTTCACTTTTCCCGTCCACAGAGCTAACAAGCTGAGCGGATGTGCGGCCTCTCACATGCAGTCTTTTTGCTGCGGCCTGTAGAAAAAGGCAGGGACACACTTCTCGAAAGTGGCTTTGGCTGCGGAGTTCCCACTGTCTCGCATGAACTGAAACCAGAGATGTGTGAAAAAGAGAAAAAGATCAGGGGTCAGAAGAAGTCAACGCATATTCAAAGCTATGCAGCTGCAAATCTGGAACTTCCTGCTTTCATTTTGCAAACCAGAGCAGAGCATATACGCCTCAGTGGTATCCAAAACTTAAAATTGTAAGCGTTATTTGTTCTTTGATCATTGGTGCTGGGAGAGTCAGGGCAATGTAATAAAAAACACTGACAAGTAACATTCACCTTGAACTAAAGTTGAAAGCTAAGCAATAACCATCATCATGTTATAATATACAATATCTCGGCAAACAGCCAAGAAAAGATGAATTCAAACGCCGCAACCCACCTCCACCAGTGAATCTTCCCAGTGGTCCAGGCGTATGGATTTCATTCTGCTGACGGCGGGTAAATTACGATGCAGCCCCGAGCAGTTCAGACACACGAAGATACCGAGAGTGTACGAGGCCCAGTCCGGCTCTGTGTGCACAATATTGACTTGGTTAGAGGGAACTCCGAACACTGTGTGAGCTCTGAATACAAACCACAGTGACAAACCTTTTCAAACATGAACAAAAAAAGCGCTTTAAGATTTAGTGGTGCCTAAATTAAATACACATTTGATTTCTCCCTCCGTCCCTTTCACAGACATAAACAAAGACAATGAGCTGTTGTGGGTTTTTTAGTGGTGAAATGTGATGGTTATTGGAGGAACAATGAGGTCATTCCACAGAATACACAGCAGGTCCACTTCCCCTCTGAAGGTTTATGGTTAAACGTGACTTGGTAATAAAACATTATGTTGTCTTTATTTTAACAAACAACATCACGTGGCTCCGTGGCACAAATTGTTTACCACTTGTCACATGGACGGTGTCAAGTGAAATGAGGTATTGCTCGAAAATTAAACGATGATATACAGATTCGTGTTGGGAACATTGGTCAGTGAACTCACCAGGAGCTCCACAGTCAGCACACATGTTGTTTCCGGGCTGCTGAACCAACTCCAGCAGGATTTTGTTGTTTCTCTCCACACAGGCCATAGGTGCTGGTATCTCTGGTGTGTCCTCTGTTAGAGTGGAGTCGCAACAAAAGATCCGCTGAGCGTTGACTTCATGTTGACTGTTGGCAGTTCAGGGTGCAGCAAGTGGCAAGTGGAAAAAAAAAAAAAGCATTTCTCCTCACTGCCCAGCAGCACAGCATTTCCTCTTAAAAGCACAGCATCATGCAGTTTATTGTTCTGCACACAAACGTAGAGCTCCAGAAATATCGCAGAAAGGAAGTGAAACAAGGCTCACTGTGTAACAGGGCGATCGACTTACAGTCAGGCTGATGGAGTCGATTAAAAAGTTCATAGAAGAGGTGTTTACGTGTTGAGAGATTCTAAAATTCTAATAAATCTTTAATATTTCTTTTTTGAAAACTGTAAAATTTGAATTTTAAACCTGTTTAAAGACATGATGTTATATATAGATGTTGTCAAAGCTTTGGACCGTATTTGATCTGATTTCTCCACTTTCATGCACTTATTCAGGCAGTACAAATAATAGTATATGCATGTTTTTCACTATAAATGAAACAATTAAAAAAAACACTATTAGTATCTAGTGGCCCAAAGAATTGTCCTCAGGTGTTCTGTTCTTCCAGCACATGGAAAGCATTAATTCCTTTTGATGATATTTATATTGTTGCTATTGTACAGCCCCCCATCACCTCATACATTGAGTTTCAAGAAATGAGGTTGACAGGAACAGGAAGAGCCATTGTTTTATTTATTTAAATATCTTAGTATAACATAACAATGAAAAAAATAATAATAATAATAATAAAAACTTTCAATTAAATACTAAAAATCAAACATTTCTGAAAAACATGAAAGTACAATTTAATTAAATATATCAACAAACAAAACTATTAAATGCGCTATATAGAAATATATTCATATTTGTAAAGTTTATTTCTGTGGTGATAACACACAATATCAGCATATCTGTAGAGCTGAATGAGCAGTCTATCAATACCTGTTGAATTTTGGCTAAAGAAACAATTTGACTCTCCGTTGCACTTTTGTTAAATGGAACTGAATGCAATCACACTATAAACTCCCAAACAGTAGAGGGAGCTATACAGCTTCACCGGCGCAAGACGCAGCAGCCCCGGAACCAATGTAACGCAGTTGATGTTTCCATCGGTCGGTTTCAAAGCGCCGGACAACAACTCGAGGGCAAATTTGTCCGGTACAATGGTGTAGTTGAAAGGACACATAATTATTATTTTGATAAACGACAATGTTTGTCGCAAGACGATTTTTGTCTTCGGTCGCTCAGAGGAGTAAGTTTCATTTTCAACCAGTGTTTGAAATTTACTTAGTTTTACTCTTGTTTACATCATTCTCATTAATCCAGTGTCCCTTAACGTTGAGCTCGTGTAACTTTGCCAGCTTGCTAATGCTGATTAAGACATTAACACTAACCTTCTGTCCATAGTAACCTGTCCCTGGTGTGTGTATTGTCCCTTGTCGTTCCTTCCTTTGGTTTGTAAACATGTGTTTGACAGGTTCACAGTAACCTACCGGAAGTCTCTGTCCTCGCTGGTGTGGACTCCCCTGCCTTTTAAAAAAGTCATTTTTCTCTCTCTCCCCCTGCTTCCTTTGTGTCCTCCACAGGTCACTGTGGCGTGTTCCTCCGCCCCAAGCACGGCTCCTTTCCCGAGCGTGAGCTGCGGTACCTGCAGTGCACATGCTGCTGGAGGAGCCGTGTCCCCATCGCCGGCTTTGAGACCCTGAATGCCGCCCTCTCCGCCGTCCCTGAGCAATGCAAGGAGGAGCCCGACAGCCCCCTGGACGCCTTCTACACCCCCGAGCAGCGAGACACCATCCTCCAGCTGCTGAACAACGCCACCCCGGCGGAGCTGGCCACCGTCAAGCTCCTCAGGGGCCGCAAGTCGCTGAACATCGTGGAGTACAGGACTAAAAACGGACCCTTCCGAACCCTGGAGAGTTTGGTGAACGTGCCGCGGCTGAAGCACAAGAGCGCCGCCATCGTCTTTGACTCCATCCTCAACCCGGTCAAGAAGGACAGGAAAGTGAAGATCCAGCTGGTCAAGTTCATCAAGCCGGGGGTGGACAGGGCCTGGCTGCAGGTGAGAGCCTCATAACACTGTGGGTTGCCCCGCTCAGGGTTAATGCTGGTATCTCCTCAGTCCCACGATTTTTTACATTCAGGTTCCATCTTGTTTCATTTGTTGAATGTAATGTTGAATGTGAAAAGAGAAAGCAGGATTTCACTATAACCATCAGTCACAATTGTGTAATTGTCGCAACAGGATGCCAACTCCATAGTGTCAATAACATGTGGGACTAATAAAATTGCCTGGGCTCATGTGGACCGTGGGATGAGCGTGCAGGATTGGGAACAGTTGGAATGTCCCAATTTCTTGAGTGGAACCTACATGGCGTCTGCTTACTTGCATGATGTGAGTATGGAGTCCATGACATGGTCTTTTCCCACTGGTTAGATGTGATGAAGCGGTCAGTCAACCATGCTCCTTCTTTTATTCTTCTTCTTTTGGTCCTTGTTTTTTTATACCATCTAAGATGTTGTCTTTTCTGCCATCAGGTTTCTGCAGTTGTGTCGCACCTCCCGCCTGCTGACTTCTACATTGTTGAGAAATCCTCGATCTCAGTGCAGAACACCACTCTGTTCCCCATCATGGCTCACATGCGGACAGTGGAGGCCATGCTGTTTGCTCTGCTGGAGCCTAAGATCTGTGAGCCACAGGCTAACATTCCTCCCAGGTGAGGAAAAGGGACTTCATGCCGATAATGGCTCCTTGACTTCAAAATACACCAAAAAGACCATTGAATATCAAACATGTTTGACCTTAGCTTTAGCTGAATAGAATATCCTTCTAATTCCTTCTTCCTGTGCAGAGTTTTGAACATGATGCGAACCGCCGTCGGACGCCACTTTGGACTCATGGTGGGCGACTCGCGGACCAGCGGCGCCAAGATAGTACGAAACCTAATGACTGATTCTTTGACGAAGGAGTTTCCCAGGGTAACGTTTCCCACAAAGCTGCTGGGCAAGTACAGAAACCACTTCCAGATGGGGACTAAAAGGGAAGGAGAGGAGCTCTGCGACGCGCTGCTTCAGGCGGTGGCATTTTTCGAGCTGCTCAGCGAATCTTGTCGGGACCTGGACTGAGCTCACGCCATCCATCGAAAATTAAGTGAATAATCTTCAGGTCACATAAAAAGCTGCCGTACTAGTTTGTGGATGTTGGTCGCTACAGTGTTTTGTTATTCCTGGTTTCCTCCTTCCTCGACTAAGACAGCTGCTCAAAGTACTCTCCATGATAGTACCTTCTATTGTCTTTGGGACTTTCAAACTTTTAATATTATAAAAAAATATGTCTGCATGAATAGTTTGTCATTCTTATAAAAGGGTGACACCGAAAAATAAATTTATTTTAAAAAAATATATTTATTTAGTCTTCATGGGAGCACTACATGAAAATAAAACATGATTTCATATCTCAAGGGTGTAATATTACTTTGATTCACAGTAAAAATAAATACTGAGGGGTATATTAAGTAGACTCTATATTTTCCTTTAAGAGAAATCTTCTGCCAGGAGTTGAATCGTTGACTTTGACAGATCCAGGTGTTTGTTCCTGAGGTAGTTCACACACAAACTGCTGGGAACAGAACAGTTTAAATGAGCTGCAGATTAGCGGACGATCGAACGATAACTGTGTTATTACTGTGTGATACTTCTATCCAGCATTTCATTTAGCAGTCATTCAAATGGAATGCTTGACGGATGATAAAAGTTGGCTTCGATTTAAATAAAGATGGGCAAAACATCTCCACCGCCCCCCTGGTGAAGTCCATGCCATAGTTTTACAAACACTATGGTTAGGGTTAGGTTATTAAATTGAAAATGTTAGACGTGTGTTGTGTGCCTCTCACCTGTCTGGATCCTCCTGCTGCTGCTGGGCTCTGTGAGAGCGACAGATGGAGCGGAGGACGGGCATGTAGTCGACACACACGGCTCGTCTGTTCCCCAGCAGGCCGAACCATTTACTGCTGAGCACCTTCCTGCTCAGGTCATACCTCCTGCGGCACACACTGGAACGACAGGCGGGCGTATTATGGTGGTGTATAATCTTCGTCTACATTGTAGAAAAATCAAGAAACCTACTAAATAAATACACGTGACGATGTTACTAACAGATGCCACAGTGTAAACAATGTGAGCCAGCATTAAGGGACTCACCTTGTACCACACCGAGGTTGAAAACTGAACATGAGGCTCTGTCTTTTGGAAGATGTGGAGGACGCCACTCTTTCCAGCAGCCTCTCCCATATTTTGCCCCCCAGCTCACGTCTGTGTTTGTGGGCATCGGTCCACGCCTGAGACACCTGCCACCAGCATCGGTGACACCCCAAGCCCTCAGCAGCAGCTTTAATATCCCACAGCCTCTCGTTGCTCCAGCTGCCACCGTCCTCCTCCTCCTCCTCCTCGTTGCTCTCATCCAACAAACCGTCCTTTACCTCTGCTCCCGTCCAGACAAACGGCCCCGGGCTGCGTGCACCTGGGAGAGGTGCCGCAGCTGGAGGCGACAAATCAAGGTACGACATGAGGTCAAAGAAGTCAGCCAGGGCGTCCAAACAGGCGCCTGACGTTTGTTCAGCCTTGTCACCTGAACTAGGGATTCTTGAATGAAGCCTTTGACTTTGTTTTAAAGCAGACGTGTCCTCTGACACTGTTGCAGTATGTTTCCTTCTGCTAAGTCTGGACGTATTCCTTAAAGGTCTCCTGTCGGCCACTGACGCCTTTGGACTGACGTCTCTTTTGAGGACATGGGGACCACTGTCAGAGGGGGCTGGCTCACTCTGTAGCCCAGAACAGGTCACACTCTCCAGGTGACGTCCTGACGTCCTGTTGGGCAGAAGGAGCTCCAGGTTGTTGTAGAGAAGAGGCTCGCCTCCCCTCCAGCTCTCAGATAAGAGCGGCAGCAGCCTGTTCATGCCTGCGTCAGACCACCGGCGACACTGAAGACGCAAATGATTGAAAAACGATTGATCGAATGATGATCGAACGGGCGATGTTTATGCAGAGACGTGAATACTTTCCTTCAGAAGGTTCAGCAATAGTCTGTAGGTGACAGGCTGGAGACCGAGCATGGTGGCTGTGCAGCTCATGTCCAAAGGAGAAAGACAGGACTCTGAATGGTCTCCATCTTCAGCAGCACACAAGTCTAGAATGCGAAATATGAGAAATTCAGCCAAATGTGGCGACTGGTATTAAAGTATTGTGGCAGCAAAATCCATCAGATTATGATGTAGTTACTCACGTTGTACGTGAACAGGCTCCTTAAGGCCTCCACTCTGAGCTGCCCGTCCTCCACCACTGAGCGTCCAGAGCTGCGCCTGCAGCAGGCAGCGTCTCACGTCTCCGCCCGCGTGTCTGAGGAGGCTCCTCACGTCGTCCAGCTCCAGTCGCACGTTCTCAGACAGACACACCAGCTGCAGGTAGCTGCACACGCTCCCCTTGGGGGGCAGAGGGAGGATGAAAATTATTAGCTGTGAAGTGATGGGAGTTAACATACAAACACAAAGCAGAGTGTAGAGAACAGAGTTTGACTTGCAGCTGATGGGGTTTTGAAAAGGATTTCCTCCATGCTGCAGCTGAACCTCTCTCTGAACAAGGGATCTGATGAGGACATGCAGTTTTTAATCACGGCTCGTCTTTAAATCGAATTCATTAATAATTGAACATGGGCTTCTTTTACCGTTGGTGGTCAGGATGACTGGTCTTTTCGTCGTCGCCATGAAAGTCTTGACGGCTCCGAGGAATCCAACATCATCGTCAAATATTACATCGACCTGCAGGAGCAGATGCATGAATCAATCTGGAGAAAACCTGGGTCACCTGTGTCACATCCGTCAGTGTGTGAGTCTTTACCTCTTCAAACAGAATGAGCGAGGTTGCCGTCTTTTTGCTCGGTGTCACCGTTTGATCGGAACCTGGTGATAAAGGCCTCTTGTTGTCTCGTCCCTCAAGCGGCGTCAGACCGCCGACATGGAAGTGATCTGCTTTCGCCTTCATCTTGAAGTAGTTGGTCAAAGTGGCTGCGGCTGGATTTGCTTTTCCTTTGCGACCAGAGCGGCCCAAGTTCTTCTTTTTTGAAGTCGAGGTGACAGTTTGAGGACGCACTGGTTTTCCTGCTTAATCAGTGAAAAACATCGATTTCAACACAGTGACTGTACAGATAAATATTTAAACCCTCGGTGAACTTGACACAGCTCCGGTTTGACATGTTAAAAACCTGTAACCTCTCTCTCAGCCCTCTCTCACCAGGTAAGGTGTCAGCTTTAGGTGTGCTGGTGTTGTAGTTGTTGAGATAAGCTGGTTTCAGTGGATCTCTGCCCGACGTCTCCACCAAGTACGACTGGGTGGCCTCCTTCAGCTGCGACAGAACATGGCGGCCGCTGCGCTGGGAGGAGCAGTTCACCTCGAACACCTTTGAAAAGAAACATTACAGTTGTAATACATGATTCACAGTTTGATTTTCAATGTTTTCAAAGATATCGGATCTTTTGATGGATTCCAACCTTGAAGCCGAGCTCCTGAGCGCAGGCATACACTGAGGCGGTCTTCCCCACACCTGGAGGCCCTGTGATCAGCATGGTGTTGCACAGCGGGGCCCCTCTGTCGTCCTCTGCCACAGCCTCACCCTGGAAGTCTCCGCAGTCCCACGAGTCTGCGAAGGACAGTGATAACTTGTCCAAACTAAAAACATCATTAAGATGAAACATTAAGTTTGGCTCCTAACAAAAACATGCTTACAGCTCCTTACGTGACCCATTCAATCGGATCTTCAGTGGATAAACAAAAACAAATACCTGCACTGTTATCTTCATCTCTTCTTTGCTCCATCTTTCTCCTCTCGTCACAGTCAGCTCTTAACTTCCATTTTTCCAACCAACTAAATTTCAGACAAAAAAGAAATGTCACACGAATCCAATGTGTCAGGGGAAGTGTTCAGATGCTAAAAAACAAAATTCACCTCTGTAATTTTTTCACTGAGCCACAGTTGCCGATGACGTCGCTTGAACACTGAGGACTGTACTTATCTGTCCAGAGAACATCCTCAAACCTGGCTTCTGGGAAAAAAAATGACACAGTGATAATTGGAGCACATTGGATCAAAAGTTTATTTTCTGTTAGTAAAAGGCTCAAACACTTGGAAAACAGATCTGTCTTCATGCACAGGAGGGTTTACCTCTGTGGAGAATATCATGGACAGCAGGTGAGGGGTCGTCAGACTCTGAGAGATTTAACAGCTCAGAGTTCAGCTCGGGGTTGTTAACCGAGCCCGCGAGACTCCCACTCCTCTGCTTCAGTCTGTGAGAGCGGCTCAGCTTTCTGCTGCCGGGCTGCTTCCTCACAGCGAGGACGCTGCTCTCCGGGACGCACTGTCCAGATGGGTGATCCGAACCAACGCCACCTTCTGCAGTGACACCACACCTCAGACGCTTGGACACCCTCTCTGAGCTTTGACCTCCTCGTCTCCTCTTCTGTTGGGAACTTGGATGCAGGGACTCGTCTGGTTTGGTTTAGAACAGAGGGGCATTTCACGTGAATTGCAAGACTGGACATGTAAAACAGTTTATAAGATCCAAAAACAATAACCTGTGGTTGGTTTGGGTATCCAAATGTTTAAATATTCAATTTTTGCTGAAAGATCCCTTTTACCTAGATCTACCACACTGAACCTGTACAGGCTCTTAATGCAACGTTACTGGGCTCACCTAAGGATCCAAAGCCCTGCAGCCCTGTTTTCTTCTGCAAGCTGCCGAACACCGTTTGGACCGGAAATGCTGGGTTAGATGTTTGAATCTGTTCCAAGAGGCTCCGCAGAGCCGAGGGTGACACATGGCGTCTCCTGGGAGACAGAGGACACTCGTCCTCCTGCAAGAGGTGAACCACGGGAGAGGCTGATAACCGATGCTGACAAGGAGGAAGAGGGGGCCCTGGCGCCCGCAGCTTCTCTACAGACTGACACGGATCAGCATCACTGCTCACTTTCCTCTTACTGTCCAGAGGTGGACGTAAGAAAATGGGAGCGATTTTAACATCTGTCTCGCAGCATGTCTTCCTCTGACGTGCTGGGACTATTCTCTCGCACGTTTTGTTTCGTCTCAGTTTGTTTCGCATCGCAAAGAAGCTCCAGGTCCGCCCGGAGGAGTTTGAAGCTTCGCGCTTGGCTGTCATGCATGGTGGAGCCGTGACGTCAACGTGTGCGACGTTAATGCTAAACTATGCTAAGTTCACATTTAAACTGACTTTACAAGGAACTCTGTTCTCTCCGTACTCCGCATATGTGAAAATGGTTAAGCTACGAATGAACACAAACTCATCGTGTTGTTGTAAATCAAAATAAAATCCGAGGTGATTTGTAGTGACGTCAAAAACAAGCGCCAGGGTTTGGTGTAGCCAAAGATCGTCTGTCTGCAGACAGATGCTCTTTCCTCGAGCGTGAACTGCTCCCAGAAATCAACCTGCACTGTTCAACAAACTGAAACCATTTGTTCAGTGATGTAAAAAACAAACAAACAATTTTTTTTTACAATTTTGCTGGTTAATATTAGGAGAATTTAGGTAAACAAAGCTTTAGTCTGCTCATACCAGCACTTCAAATATGAAGTTTATTACATCATGGATTTATAGGTAACTTGGTAGGATTATTTTTGACCGGAAGCATGGCACAGGGAGATGTAGTCAGAAGCTCCAGAACAAGTGATTATTAACTTAAGAAGTTTTAAGAGACTGAGAGACTTATTATTCAGACTAGAATAAGAATGTAGAAGAGGAGAAGGGACAGAAAGATTGTGATGATGGCTAATATCCAAAAATTGATCACAATAAGGTCAAATGTATTTTATTTCTTTAAATATAAAACCCCTTTAGCCAGAGTGTACAGTTCACAATTTTTAAACAGGTTGTTTTGATAATAATGGTGAATATGTCTCCCTTTTCCTGATGATCATAGAAATCCTCTACTAATATTAGAGGAAGGAAAAAGAAATATTGTTGATTTGGTTGTCAACAAAGGGAAGTCTGATGAGTATTATAACGCATGATGATGATGATGACGGCCTGTTTATGTGCACACTACAAGACACAATTGCTGCCTTCTTGAAAAACTGGTTTTGGAATGAAAGAAAGGAAAAGACGTAAGAAAAAAATACACAGAACTAAGACTGGTGAAAATATTCCCCTTTGGCATCAACTGGAACTAACAGACATGTGACATGGACCTGAAGACCAATCATCCAATAAAACAGCATATTGCTTTGAGAGGAGAAACGGCAACGTGTGAATTATTGGACTCAGAACAGGACACAGCTGAACATTTGATGTGATATCATGAATACACACGTCTGTCAATCAGCTACTGCTTCTGTCAAGTTTAAAAACCTAAATTCATAAAATAAACTTCAGGTGAGTATTCTTCAGAAAACTGTTGACTTTTATACCTTCAGTGCGATGCACGCTTCACCGTGTGGTGATGTGCTGCTGGTTGTTTCAGTGAGTCTTCGGAAAAGAAGAAGAAGAAAAAAAAAACTTTAGAAAAGTGAATTTCCCTGGCTTTCCTTGAGCTATAATCAACGCAGGCCAAAATGGCTTCGGGGTTATAAAGTAGGAGTTTAGCCTAGACCCAAAATCTGTATTCTGTTGTCCAGGATCCAAGCTCTCGGTATAACACTATTTTCATGGCAACCTACCAGAAAAACCCACAATGCATCTGGGGGTCCTAACACGAGCTTTACAGACTTTATATACTCTAGAAATCAAGCCAAGTTACCGTTCTCTTTAACTGTATATCCTTAAATGTCATTCACAACAGTGAAATCAAATCCACTAACTGTTGTCCACTTGTGACAGTGGAAATGCCGCATTCAACATTTGGTGCAGCATGATTAAAAAAAAAAAAAATTAATGTAAGCTTTCTAAATACAAACACCAAGTGCTAAAATAATCAGCTAAAGGATACACTTTCAACAAGGTTATTGTGTATGTGTACAATAATTGAGACAATGTTACCAATACAGTTTTAACTGTCTTCATGATACAGCTGTCTGCAACACGGACACACCGAAGGCCGTCGTATGCGTCAGAGGATTCTCAGTTTGTTCTCTCTCATCCCAAACAGAAACTTCACTGGCTCCTACAAAATGCATATTAAGTAGGTTCAACTTGCACCATCCGGTCGTCACTCCTGCTCGTGCAGCGGTAGGTGATTCACTTTCATATTGTTCATATTTGGTTCAGTTCAAGTTCCAAAAACTTGTTTACCTTGTATACTGGTCTGCTTCAGGTCAGATCCTCCACCGACCAGTCGCCCACCTATCTAAGCACCATAGGGTTGGTAATGTTCATTGAAGAAGAAGAAAAAAAAAAAAACAAACAAAAAAAAAAAAAAAAAACCCATGACAATCATTGTTCAATCCATCCAGCCTGCATCAGTCCGTTAGCGCGCTTTTTGTCCTCTTGCCTTGCTTCCCCCCACTGGAGGTCATGGCATTCCCGTTGCAGGCTCCTGCCGATACCAGACTCAGGTCCGTCTGCTCCTCCTCTGCATCCGGCATCTCTTCCTGCATCTGCCGCAGAAGGGCCATGGCACGGTCGATGGTGGCAGTGCTCACTAGGTTGAAGTCATGCATGCTGACTAGATGCAGGAGAAAGTTGCGGCAGAGGTTGCGGCGGATAATGTGAGCACCGCGGATGTCCACGAAGAACATGATAGCCTGATTCATCTGGTTGTCTGCTATGAAACTGAAGAGGAAGGAGGAGGAGATTAGATATGTATAAAAAAGGTACTACAGCTATGTACAGTATAATGCTTATTTTGAAAATGTTCTCAAATATAAATAGAAAACCTTGTCAATGTTTATAAGTAGACATCCGGTATGTAGTATAGTATGAATATAGATATAAATAAACAATGAGGATGCAGTGAGGTCTATGATGTCAACACAACATACCCGTGCTTCATGACATGGAGATTCCACAGCTTCATCACCTCCTTCTCGCCTTCATTCACATCCGTGAACTCATCCAGTTGCTGTGGGAAAAAAAAACCAGACCTTCGTATTTAACATTTATCGGCTTAATACATATGTTCTCTGCCAGTAAAACATGAAAGAAGCATTTTCCATTTGTTCTGATGGTGTGAACAGAAGTGATAGAGCCTTGTCGGCAGGTTAAGAAAATCAATACATACAAATTGTTGCGTAACAATGTAGGAGAAAGCCGAGTTCAGTGTTGGCAAAAGATTTCGCTTCAGGCATCTTAATAAAGAACAGGACAGACCTGAATCCCAACACTAACATCAGGATGACAAAGCTTTACAGAACTAAAGATACTTTAGAATCAGTTACAGATCTCTGTTGATCTTATTTGTCACTGACTTGTCATCCAATATTCAGCATTCACAGGGAACGACCAGAGAGGTTTCCTCTTTGGCATCTTTATAGACTTTCCTTTTATTCAACGCTGAAACCAGCCACAATGACTGAAGTGATGGTTTCTCACCGTGGCAGTCTTCTCTCTCAGCCACTCTGGATCTCTCTCGTCCTCGCTGTCCACATCCATCTCCTGGGGCCGCAGGGGCATGCAGCTGTCACTGTGGAAGTAGAGGCGGTTGTGTCCGCTGACGTAGGTCCTCTGCTGCTCCAACTCTCCGTCCTCGGACTCCAGGAACTCTGAGAGACTTGGTTTGGTCCTCTTGGGCCTAGATTAAGGGGAGAAAACAAAATCCTGCATATTAACACCCACTACACTGGAATTAAAATGTTTATATTCTGTTACGTTTTATAGATTGTCATCAACCTACAGTCCACACATACAGGCCTTCTCACCAGCCTGAGAAACAAGGGTGACAGGGCAGTGAGGGAGCCCCTGTGGCTTGTGCTACAAAGCAAGCTCAACATACCCCAAATATAAATATATATCCACAATCTGGCTCAAATTAACCTAACATACACAGTCAGGCTAGGGAGTCAACCCATGCTTTCCAACTCTAGATATGAGAGGGTTCATATTAAAGGGGAGGCAATGACAGCGTATGATCTATCACCAACATGGACAAGTGCACTGGCAGCAGAGACGCATATTTCACAAACAGAGAAACAACCTGTTAAATTAAAACGTGGAGGTTGCAGAGTGACACATATCAGCACTAAGAACAGTTACGTCAGAGCCACAAGATATGAATCTGTTCTTTTGTAACAAAATGACAAACTGAAGGTTTTGTTTGACGTAGACTCTAAAATGAGCTTCAGTTTGACACAAGGTCTGCATTGACTGATGATGATGGACACACTGTGGTGGAAACAATTTGCAATTCCTATTCAATACAGACATATAGGCCTAATTGGACCCCTGACCGTGCCAATATTGTATTTTGGAAACAGGATGCGCCTGAAAGTCTGATGTACTGAGATCACATGGCTCCTGCACTTTACCTGCAGACCAGTATGTGAGTGACAGCAGTCCTCTTCACTGGGCCGTTGCGGCTGAAAGCAAAGCCTGGCTGGCTGTGGATGTCCTGAGGGTTGCCAACGTAGGAGCCGTCATAGCACTCATTGATAGACACATCTATCCTCGCTCCTTTGGGGTCAGGCTGCAGAGGGGAAAAAAAGATCAATTACAGGAAATTACATTCGACGAAAACCTGTGCTCTGCCTGGCACTGAATGTCAATGTTAAATGTGAGAATTTAAGTGTCTGTTCAGACAAGAGGAGTAAGAGGCACTGCCTGGATTCTGTCCGAGGTTGAGGGAGGGTAGGAGATTAATAAAGACTAGGGTAGAGTAAAAGCATAACTTGTCCTTTTCTGTTTGACAGATTATCATAGCTCCATCCAATAAAAAGTTATAAGACACAGCCGATCGCTCAAAATATATCTAAAGGCACCACTTCACAAAAAGGTTAATGTAACTTTGAAATTTAGAGAAAAAAAAAATCCCAACGCTTTTCGACTTCTGCCATGAAATATAGGCGCACACGCACACGCACACACACACACACAGCGTCCCTTACCACGTAGCTGAAGATGAACCGTGAGTGGGAGAGTTTGAGGTGTTTGAGCAGGCTGTACAGTTTGCTGCAGTTGAGCGTACACCACGGACAGTGAAGATCGTCTCTCGCCTCGGTCTGCTGCCGAGTGTTGTTGTTGTACAAGAACTGAGCAAGGACAGATCGCGTTAGTAAGTGAGCAATAACCTACAGTCTATGTGAAATGAATGGGTGATAGTGACAGTGCAATCAGTCACAGGGCCCCAGTCCCATCATGCATTCCTCACTATTGTGTGGTGTACCTGATAAAATATACGTAGCTTCTGCCGCGGGTCACACTGGACCTGCTCTTTCCTCGTCTGAATGTCTGTGCTGACCGACTCTTTCACTGCTGAGGGAAAGAGATGAGAAGTTAATTAATGGAGTCACCCCAAAACAGAATTTGTTTTAATGCATTCAACATTCATTAAATTGCATTGCAGGATTTGTTGCATTTAAGCAGTCTGAAGAACACATACAGATTAAATGTTAATGTTCCACAAAAAGAAACATCTTCAAAAGAGAGGAATAGAGGCTTTTTTTTTCTAACATGACCTTTATAAGTGAAGTTGCTTGCACATTTATGAAGTGAAGCAGATGCCTGACGGGAACTGTTATGACTCAGAGTACATTTTCACATTCAGTCACAAATAGACTGCCCCACACAAATATATGTGGGCAAAAAACCCACAAGCCTGTCAGCATACCTCCAATTTGGCATTACCTATTACTATTAATTATTATCCTTTTTGCTTCTTTTCTTTAAGTGTTCACTTTAAAGTGTAAATTTAACAAAGCAGAAGGGCAAACATGTGATGCCACTCCCTGCATTAATCATCATCCTGATCATGTTTTCTTCCTCCTCCTCAAGTATTCTGTTCAGAATCTAAAAGGTAAAATTGCTTTTAAAACAAAGAATATTCCTTGGGTTGTTCTCACTTACTCATGAGTGCAGCTCGGTGATTGCTGGTCCTGGTCTCCATGGGCGTGGAGCTGTCTGAGTTGCGGGTAGCGAGGGGTTTTGCAACAGGGGCAGTGGACTTTCCACTGGCATCACCTGTCCAACGCAGAGTGAACTGCAATGTGGGTCCCTGAGAAAATGTCTCAAATGGTGGCAGTCTCTGTGGGACAGTAATACAGCGGAACGCTCAGTGAAAGGACGTTGACAGTAAAATCAGGATGTAACAAATTCTTGATGGACACAAATGGTCTTACCTTCCCATCAAGAATGGTTTCCCATGTGGCCTGCTTTTTGCTCACAGGGCTGTCCTCCATCCCCTGCATCGACACCTCATACTCTCCATCCAGCAGCTGCAATCGCCTGCAGAGGACAAACCAGAGCACAGATGAGAGATACAGTCAAAGGAACAGCAGAAACTAAATTCAATTCAAATAACAAAACCTTACCTGTTCTTATCAAATACAGTCATCTGTGCAACATAGGTCTCTGTGGTCTCTCCATCTTCTCTATGAGATGAAGTTCTTTTCTTTCTACTGGGGGTATCTGTTACATCTGTGCACAGGAAACAAGAATATTAAGTGTCTAAAAATACTGTAAAACATTATTCCACCAGCCAATTTAGTGACCAAATACTGGCCCCTTATCATCTCTCTCCCAGTGCGTCCCATATATTCCATCCAATTCAAAATCTACTAAAAACACTAAGGACTTTGATGTGGACTTCATACCAATATTTTCGTTGGCTTCTCCATTGACCAGACCGTTAGTCTCCCTCCTCCCTGTGCGTGACACCCTGAACAGGAGCGAATAGGACTTCACCATGTGGCTGTTGCTCGGCTCAAACTCGTTGCTGGAGACCAGTAAGGATGGGTAGGAGCCAGGCTTGGTTTGGTTACTGTCAGGATTCAAAGGCACCTGCTTTTTACCTGTAGGCACTTGTTTTATTGGACAGCTGACATCCTGAAAGGAACACAAGCATAGCCAGAAGTAAGCAGCCAGTTCAGTTCAGTTCTAACTCGATTGGGTGAATGATCCTTTAGTATACCTTGCGTTTTTTATGGCAGACTTTGACAAGTAGCACCTCTAAGGACACAGAATTCTGTTCATTTTCTGAAACCTGAGATGGCTTTTCTGTGTTGGAAGGAAGGGTTTAGAATCAATCATATTGTCAACATTGCTGCTGAGGAAAGAAGTGCCTGTCTCTACACAAATGTTTAGCATGCAAGACAAGTGATAACTACCAATAACTGGTTATTGCAGTGATGTCTGATGAAGAATGCCAGAACACCATTAAAAAAAAGAAAAATTATGTCAACATAGGCTACTAATGGGAAGTAAACTCTGCTTACCATCCTTATGGAAGAACCCAGTGAAGGTTAACTGCAAATGTGAAGACAAGCTAAAAGAGCCAAAAGAAAATGCACAAGTGAAATTGGGCTGTATTAAACTGTTATAATCAATGACTGGATGGAAAACATCTGACCAGCACTTATACTTTAAACACTGAAGTAGTGTTACTGAGCTTACATTTTAAAGAAATAAATAATTTCATAGTCTCTCTGGTATTTATATTTAAAATGCTATCCAGCAGTAAAGAAGCATGTACTTTTGCAGATCTGTTACCTTGGAGAATCCTGCTCTCCCTTCATCTTCTCCACTATCTGCAGCATATCATCCACTTTGAATGTTTTCCTTGAGCGAGGATTAGACAATAAATGCACAGAGGTTACAAATAAGTAAACCATTAAAAAACTTGGTTGGTCGAACTTAAATGGAACACAAAGATTCCTATCCATGCAGGTCAAATAAAAACTAATACCTCTTGGCATTTGTTCGACCATTTCTGTGAGACATGAAGGTGAGCGTCCTGTGCAAAAATATTGGCTAAAAGGGGTAGGGGTAAAGAAATGATTGAATCAATACTTTAAAGTGAGGAGGTTTGTTACAAAATTGAGAATGAGAATAGATATTAGAATATAGGACTTACTGCAATCAAGTTCCTTGTGCGGAGAAATCTGTATATCTGTGTGGGTTCTGAAAAATAACACACAGAAAAACATCCATCCTAATCTTTTCTAATGCAATTTATCAGATTATGACGAGCACACAGTACTTGTACATGACTATTACAAGAAATGAACATGGTTGCAACTCTGTTATTTCATCTGAGTAATGAAGCCAAATGATCACAAGCACATGAGAACACATGGTGTGTTAACAGGTGGCAAAACAACCACCACATCTGACAGTTCAAGCAGTTTAGTTACAGACCCTGTCCCTGCTTAGAGTGCTATAGTCTTATAGTCGTGTCTGTATAAACACAGTGACCGTGAGGGTCCTTTGGTTGAAACAGAAACTGGAGTCAGCCAGTTTGACTGTGGAGGCCTGTCAACCAAAACCACAGATTGAAAACAAAATAAGTTAAAGTAAAGTTAAGTGTGTGTCTAAACGCTCAGCGAGGGCACAGAGTAGATCATCTCACGGCACCAAAGAAGGAAAGTTACGGTCCAAAGTACAGGGGGAGAACTCTCACTTTCAAAGGCCTGTAGGAAGAGCTCACGGTCGGCCTGAATCTGCTCCATCTTCGGCTTCTTCACAGAATTCATCATCGCTGATGAGGCAGGGTACACGGCGCCGTTAGCTTTACAACTCGCCCCACTCATAATATGACCTGAGCTCTGGGTGGGAGACAGAACACGGTCACACACAGTGAATACAACACAGCAGCCGGTGGCTACACAACAAGTTAGCTTAGCAAACACTCGCGTTAGCCGTGGGGGCTAGCTCGCTCGGCTAAAAGCACAATGCTAACGTGCTAGCTACCCCGGTATTTAAGCACCGTATCAACTCGGTTGGATTAAACAAAGGTTAAAATCGTAAAACCCTCTGAAAATAGCTATGTGGTGAATGTTGGACATAAATGAAGGAGACCCACCCTGGCCGATGGCATTAATTTGTTAGCCTCGCTGCCTCCAGCACCAGCCTGGCAGACTCAACAGCACAAACCCATGAAGATGAAGGAGGCGACGAGATGCTGCTTAGTTAGCTAGCACAGCTAGCATGGTTTACCCGAAAACAAACCTCCGTGCGCCCGTGGCCCCCACGCATTCAGCTGTCACAGACCCCGCCGGGTGTCAGAGGGACTCTAGGTCTTTTTGGATTAATTTGTGGATTCTTTATCTGTAGTTTATTGTCGAAGTGGTTTCCTTCAATTTGTACTGAACAACAGAGCAGCAGTCTGTCGCCGACCAATGGGAGAGGCGCTTAGAGAATGCAGCGCTGTGATTGGCCGCTGAGCTCCGGAGATGACACACAACCCGCTCTCGCTTTCTGCGATTTTGCGGGAAATCGAGTTTATCAGTGTTCACATGGAGAGGCGGCTGCATATGACACTGTGTTTCACAGCCACACTTTTACCGTGAACACAATCCATGTGATTTGCATGTACACCAGAGCCTATCTGAGGAGGATGGAGCTGCATATGAACGCGATCTCTGATAAATGAAGCTGCAACACACAGCAAAGCGCTCAGGAGGTTGTGGGTCTGTGACCCAGGGAGTTCCTGCCTTTTTCTCTGCAGAAAAAAGTCATTGATTGTGTTTAATTTAGACTATATATCTTCATACTACATATCACATTTTTTATTTAAATGTCATCTCATTTTATTGCGGTTGTATCATATAATATTAATAACTACGATAACAATAATCGTATGCATTTTTATATTTTTTTCCTAGTCTTGATATCAAATGTATACTTTATTCAATCTGGTCAGCTATTTAACTGCAATGTTTACAATTCACATTTTGAACATTTTTGAAACTACTGAAGAGTAATACTTTCTCAAAATATCACAATCAATAAACTTGAATTAAATCCTGACACTAAAGACAACCTTGAAGCCTCACTGTCATATAAATATTAATTTAATCTGGACATTAAATTCTAATCGTAACCTTTTTAAATTGAACCATGAAAAATATCTTAACACGGACAGATCCTAAATGTGTCCGCTCAGCTCGTGTTTCTCGACGGTGACCATTCGCAGACGGAACCGGAAATACCTCAAACAACAACTTCCACCCATGTGTGGAGCCGAGCGGCAGCCTGGTCGCCTCAGCTCTTCTGTCCCAGGGTAAAAATTGGAGTTAACGACACCAAAATCGCGAGGGATCGTGTCGCGGCTGAAACCGTGACAAGATGGCGGAGGTGGTGCAGCAGCGGATCGAGGAGCGGATCCCCGAGCTGGAGCAGCTGGAGAGAGTGGGACTCTTCACCCAGAAGGAAGTCAGGTGAGACCCACAATCCTCAGTGGACAACACATCCACCTCCAACAAGACTCATGGAGGAATACGGTTGACAAATATATAATTTGTCATCTTTAATCATCATTCTATAGGTCAAACATTCATGGAGCTAAAAGAAAAAGTGAACTCTGATGCTAACTGCTGCTACTCAGATTTCTATATGCTTTGAGTATGTATGTGTCTTATGTGCCATGGTATATTGATCAAAATTAAGAGATTACAGTATGACTGTACACCTTATATAATTGCCATTAATTAAAGATTACATACATTTTAAAACTTAAATCTTCAAAGGAAACCTCCACAACTACAAATCTCATTTTACACTAATATAAAATCACTTGTAAACTATACTTCTAGATCCATAATCAAGAGAGTGACGGCCCTGGAGTACAAGCTTCACAGGTTGATCCTAAACAAAGAAGACTTTGTGGCTTACATTCAGGTACAGCGCCATTCAAGTTGTTAATCCAGGATTTGAATCAAACAAATGAAGTCGGTGAAAGATGTTTTAACCAATCTTGTTTGCTTACAGTATGAAATCAACCTTTTAGAGCTGGTGAAGAAGAGGAGAGTGGTAAGTGACCTTCAGCGACAATGGACAATGCCATCATTCTATCACTGCATGTCCACTTCAGAGTGAATGTGGATTATACTTAAATAAACTACAATAGACTATATTCTTCTAAACTGCACTTGTGTTATTACATGTACTCGAGAGCACAGAGAGACACTGGCGGCCTATTGTTTGCCTTTCGTTCGCAGCACATACAATACCAATTCAAAAGAGAAGAGATTGAGTTCCCCATCATCCACAGGATCAACAGCATCTTCAGAAGAGCCACAAACAAGTGGAAGGTACCGCAAACACATTTCTCAAAGGAAAATAAACGGATTCAATGACATGTTACTTTGTGTAAGGTTTCGTATCTGTAATAAAGGTATTTACCATGTGAGGTGTAACATGTTTTGTTTCCCACAGAATGATGTGCAGCTTTGGCTCTCACATGTGGCTTTCTGTAAGAAATGGGTAAGTACATTATCATTCACTGAATCTCTACCAACAATGTGGCCTCTCTTCTAATCTCAACTTCTTCTGGGTTTCGCCCATCAGGCCACAAAAAGCCAGATCAGTAAAGTGTTCTCATCCATGCTCGCCATCCACTCTGACAAACCAGGTACAGAAGGACCCTAATAACTCACATTTATGGCTCCACTGATATTTTTAAATGTAGTATATAGTCATATAAGGGATTAATGAAAATGCTTTTTCAAAATAAGATGATTTCCTACAAATATAGTGATGTCGTGTTCTTGTTTTTCAATTTTAGCTTTGTGGATCATGGCCGCCAAGAGTGAGCTGGAGGATAGGAATTCCTCTGAAAGTGCCAGACACCTGTTTCTGAGGGCCCTGCGCTTCCACCCAGACAACAAGAAGGTTTACCAGGAGGTGGGAGGAGCACCGCGTACATGTTTTCAATTGAAAGTGCTTCAGTCTCCCGTAGTTTAAATAAGAAAACATGCTCAACAGGTTCTCTTGAATGACGAAGGGGGGCTGTTAAAGGGTTATGAATGATGCATTTGTCAAATAAATCCCTTTAATTTTCCCCTGCAACTCTTTGCCAGTACTTCCGTATGGAGCTGCTGCACTGCGAGAAACTGAGGAAGCAGCAGAAAGAGCTGGAAATGGCCAAGATGGACCTGGTGAGTGCGTCACGACGCCAAGTTTTCACTCTGTTGTCTCTGACTATTCGGTGACTGAGTCTCCCCTACCGCTCCCTTCAGGGTGAATATGAGTTTTCTCCTGAAATCCTGAGCGGTAAACTGGCTGAGGTCGTGTACAAGGATGCTACGGGGAAAATCAAAGGTGGGCTTTTTGAAAATGCTTCCAGTCAAATCTAATTCTAAAATAAGTGGCTGCAGGAGCTTGAGGTTGACTCCTTTGTGCTGCTGATGATTTTTCCCCCACAGAGGCAGAGTTTGTCATCTCACTTCTGACCATCGCAGCCATCTTTGACTTCACCAAAGAGCTTCAGGACTCCATCCTGCAAGAGTACGTTTTCTTACTTAACTTAAAATAAAGCTGCCTTTTCTGGCTCGCGCTCACCCACACACACAATGTACGTGTATGAACGCCGCCTCTCCCTTCCCCCTGTTTCCAGCTTACAGGCAAACTACACAGAGGATAGCCTGACGTGGGACTTCATGGCCAAGAGGGAGCTGGAGGCTCCTGGTGCAGGGGAGGAGCTGACGTCCGCCAAAGGCCGAGCGTCAGATATCAACCGCAGAGAGGAGCGGTGCTGCCAGGTCTACGAGGAGGGCCTCAAGAGCCTCAACACTGGTACGATCAGAACTGATACAAACCCAGAGAACATATGCAAAGGGTCGTCAGGGCAAATTTTCAAAAAAAAGGCTTTGAGCAGGAAAAGTCTTGACTACAGTTACGGTTAGGATTAGAATCCAAGTACTGCTGATTTATTCACTGACCTCAGGTTGCGCCGGTGTAACAGACGACTGCTTTGCTTTGTGCTGTAGAGCCCATGTGGAGCTGCTACACAGCTTTCTGCTTGGAAAGGCAGAAACGAAAGACCAACGTCCAAGAGCTGAAGGAAAAAGTGAGTCTTCAATATTTGCATTATTTTATAATATCGTGCATCACTCACTTTGGCAGCAGGGAATACTGATATTAGTTGATGTGTTTGTTTGACAGAGGCAGGAGAGGCTGCTGGGCGTTCTGCAGCGTGCTCATGACTCCTCACTGCTGAAGGAGGCTTATTATAAGAACTGGGTAAGACAACATCTTTAAGTAACTACAATCTTCAGGGCCTTTAGGTCTGCGTGGTTTGGTCCGGCACCAGGGTTTCCTCCATTCCCATACTACATGTCAATTACACTAGTCCAGTTTGTTTGCGGTTCAGAAGGCAACACAACTTGACTACACTTTAACAAAGGGTTTGTTTACCGACAGGAGCACAGTGATAACATCTCAAGCTACAGTTACGAGACCCTGGATAAGAAAATGAATTCTCATGTTATTATTTAGAGTGAAAGAATTCTGACATTTACATTTTGAATTCAATGTGAATCTAAGTTATTTAGATAAATTATGACATTTTTTTTACCACTGTGATTTTGCCAGAATGAACTAAGCGTGTGATTGCACCTGAAGGCAGAGTATTCATGAAAAAAAATATCTTAAATCATCTATTTATTTTATACCTGTCCCACCCACGTGACCAGCTGCAGATCCTGCTCTCATCTGGAGATGCAGAGGGAGCGGCCAGCGTCGCCATGGCAGCCACCGAGCGCTACAGGCAGTCAGCGTCTACGTGGTGCCTGAGTCTGCAGACGCTCATACAGCTTGGGAGCGGAGATATAGCGAGGCTATTCCAGGATGCGCTCACACATGTAAATCCCAAGGTACGCAGTTGACACACACACACACATGCAGTCACATTATTTGTTCAAATCAAGTTTGATTCGTTTCTTTGCTTACATTGAACATAAACACATCAGTTATGCTCTTATTATGTTCCAGAATAATCCTTAGAGAATAGAGACACACACACACACACACAGAGTAAAGTGGGCCATCGTCTTGGCCCAATTTGTCTTCATTCAGGCACTTAAGCAGCCTTCATCTAACATAAACCCAGAGATTCCTTATGTGTATATTTAAAGCCAGAATTAGATTTTTCTTTCAAAGTTTAACATGAAATGTAAATTCAATCCAACCTGTATTATTATTCATTTGTGTCTCATGTGTGGGACAATACAATGTTTCCATGCTGCACAACAACTACAGATCATTTAGCAAAGAAAATGAAGATGTTCTAATTGATCTTAAAATTGATATTCATTCACTTCCTATACAGGAATGTATGAAACGCACTGATCTCCAGTAAGTACAGCTAATAACTCTATCGTCTCTGTCCTGCACTGACAGGAGAGTTCACCACTGTGGCAGCTGCTGGTGCAGTGGAGCGCAGCCAACCAGAGTCCTGAGGAAACAGAGGCCGTCTTTAAGGTAGCACACCTATGTTCACTTCAGCCTGACTCTGATTCTCAGACTGACAACTCACCGGCAGTGATGCGATGATCTGATTGCGTCTAGCTGAGGCGGTTTGTTTTCTCGCCTTTCCCCAGAGAGGTCTTGCGTTTACAGTGGCGGCGGTTGCCACGGAGATGAAGGAGTACTACCTTGATTGGTCCTTCTCAACCGGAGGCTACAAGAAAGCGAGGAAGACCTTTACAAGGTTAACACACACTGCATCTGCTGCTCCTGCTGCTCCTTCATTTTAATGATAACTCACACAAAAGACAGACGTTTTAAACCACTTTCTTCTTCTTCTGCAGTCTGCAGGAAGTCCGTCCCCTGTCCAAGACGTTTTTCACCAGGATGATGGAGATTGAGAAGGAACAAGTACGTAGGTTCCCCACGACGAGTAAAAACTCCTCACAGTACTGGTTGTTTTACTCTTATCTGTCACTGATCTGTTGTTGCAGGAGAATCCAAAAATGAACAACCTGAGGGACTACTACGAGAGAGCCCTGCAGGAGTTCGGCAAAACCGACGATGGTGAGTGGAGCACAGACGACTTAAAGGGAAAAAAAAGGTTGTGTTAGTCAAAAACCTTTAATATTGTTCTATTCAAGTCTGAAGGACAACATTTCCATCTTTAACAAAACTGCACAAACCAACTGTTCATTCAGGAGACGTTGGACTATCACAAGCTGAATAGCCTTTTGTTAAGTGTTAATATTTAATCAGAACGTCCTTGTGCATCTTCAGTTCCAATTTGCTCTGATATGTTTTTTCGTCGTTCCAGACCTGTGGCTGCAGTACATCCAGATGGAGCTGGGACCCGGCGGGCAGCCGGAGAACTGTGGCAAGATCCACTGGAGAGCCATGAAGTTCCTGGAGGGCGAAAGTCTGGAGAGATTCACCTCCAAACACACGCTCCTGCAGACTGGACACTTCTAAGCTCACATGTAAAGGTCCATTCAGTCCAGATCAAGGCCTCTGAGCTCAGATTCCAACAACTCATTCGCAGAAGTCTGTCAGCGGAAGAGGTTCGTCGTCTTTTCATCTCTGTACACATTTGGTGTCATGATTCCAGCCCAGTGGCGCAGCTTCTGAAGTTTCCAGTCGATTCTTCTTCGGTGGTGTTACCAGTTTGTTTGAAGAAGTGTTCAGAGATGTGATAGAAAAGCTTCTGATTCTTGTTTCAGCTTCAATCAGAAGTGTTACACATTATAGCTTCTCATTTTTTGTACACAACCCTGTGTTGGGAACGTGCAGCAGTTAAATTGACTGTTAAAATAAAACATTATTTCGTCCTTGTGCGTTGTCTTGTTGTGTTCCTCGTGAGCCAGTCACACACGTACACAAAGTATAAACACTGATATTATTAATGGCTGCAGTTTCCAACGAGTCATCACTCAGCAGGTAAGAGAAGCTGATTAAAGTTCTATTTCTGTCATCCTGTCAAAGAAATGACATTCTCTTACTGATCCAGTGTTTGTAGTCATCACCTAATATCACCTCATTTAAACATGTTGATACATGATATAAAATGTCAAGAAGCAGTATTACTACAGGGTCATTTCACATGTATGACAATTGAAAAACTGCAAGTGGACATTCAAATATATATTTACAGTTTTTAAGGACACTTTATATTTTATTTTATACTGCTGTGGTACCAAGAGGGAAAGTAACTATAAATCAATTCTAATATTCCACTAAAAAAACAAGATGATGCAGAAGTAAACTAATCATAATGCGTCTTAAAAAGTGTTCTATCCAACTCCCAAGACATTTAAACTCCAGTAGTTTCAATGGAATTATAGTCTGTTTTAACTTGGGCTTCATTAGTTATTGTTTCCTCATGTTTACATTACTGGTATTTTGGAGTGAAATCCAGATAAATCTGGAATGGTTTTCTCATTTCTCTGTAACTGCTAGCACTAGATTACTATTTTATAAATATACATATTTAAATCCTTATAATAATTTTCATAGAATCTAATCTGTAGAAACTGAACTGCTGTGTCACAGTGCTGTGTCATGATGGCGGAGATGATGAGAATCCTTAATTTTATGGCAAAAAATGTTAAAACTTAATCTTCAGGGGGAACAATGCATCTCCTTTTGTGCCATTCAAAGCCATTCAAATTAGGTATTAAATTCTCCACAACCGGCTACTCAGAGGACACCAACCTCAGTGTTTTCACCCAAAACAGATTCATGTGACAATGCAATGAGGTTTTTAAAAAGTTAACTTCCAGTTCTTATAAGTCAGGTACCCAAAGTGTTAACTTCCCCTTTATCTGTCTGATCAGTGTTTTGTTTTTACCACATGTAATGTCAGTGTCTGACTCTGGTCATCCCACCTCTCACACACCGGCACCATCGCGCCCCTTCACACCTCCTCAGAGCTTCTTGAAGAGGATGTAAGTGAAGAGCGTCAGCACGCCTGCAGACAGCAGCCCGATTGCACACTGGTGGAGGGTGATGACGTTCTCCAGGGCGTGGATGCGCTCCTCCATGGCGTTGGTGTGGATGTAGTCATAGATGGAGGCCCCGATGCTCCACACTGCCCACACAGCATCCACCAACGCTTTCATGGTCGGAGAGACCATGGTGAAGGGCCGCCTGCAGCCGGGCGCAGGACGCACCCACTGCTGAGAGAGGAGGGTGACACAGAGCGGCGAGGCGTGAGAGTCATGAGTGGGCAATGTGACTCTAACACATCAATCACAGATAAACTGAAACTGTCTTTTAAAGCCTTTGTTCCAGTAAATAACTGTTTGGCACTGAATTCATGTGATTGGAGTTTTTAGTCAGTTTAGTTGAGTTCATCTTGCCCTGAACATGTTTCAAAATATCAGAGGGGGGGTCGACTGTTTGACTTTAAATCTACTGGTACTATTACGAGACATCAAGAAGGAGGCCTAGAATCAACACAATCATCATTGAAGCTGATGTGACCTCAAGCGGTCAGCGTCACCTGATGAGTGAGAAGGGTACCGTGTGTTTGTCTGCGCCCTGAAGTCTCAGAGGAATAAGACAACACACTGTCCTCTCTGCAGCCTGACACGGATCCATGTGTGGGCCACAGAGTCAGTGTTTATGTGGATTATGTGCTGTTGGTCAGTTTCTCTCTCTCACACACACACACACACACTTGACATTCCTGCCTCCCTCCCTCCCTCCCTCTCTCGCCCCTGCCCCGCTGACGTCATTCCAGTATAAATACGTGCGCTCAGTGAATTCACGTGATTTGACGTTTGAGCTTCTCGAGTTGAAAACAAAACTCTGCAGAGCAACAGATAAATCTCTCTCTCTCTCCGTCTCACCACCAGTGGAAATGTCAGGGAGAGAGAGAACACAGTATCAGTGAAACACCGAAGTACACACACGCACGCGCGCGTACACACACAAGTGGTCGGATTAGAACTCACCTCCCTCTGTCAGGCGTTACTGAGAGGAGGAGGAGGAGGGTGAGGATGATGAAGATCATCCGTCCTGCTGTAGATGGGCCGGTGAATGATCTTGTGGAGTCCTGCTGTTCCTGTCACAGACCGGCTGCTCGGACATTTCTGTTCGCTGCCAAGCCAGTGACGATCACGTCCGGTCACGTCCTACAAAATAAAACCGCCTCTTTGCGTCAATAAATCACAGCAGTTGAGGGTGACAGTTATAGTCCAAATGTTAGCGGAAGAGGGGGTGTGGCGTTAACATTTATGCTGAATGCAAATTGAAATAATAACAATCAACACAGCATTGTCTTCTACTATTTACTTGAAAATAAATATACATTACAAAATAAAACCACTTCCGGTACTACTGTGGACGTATTGTACTCTGAAGCAGTTGAATGCCAAATCGTCATATTATAGCACAATTCACAATAGTTATGAGTTGCAATAAAAACAGAGCCCTGGGGTAAACATGAGTGGGCAGAACATGTGAGTATACAACATATTTTCATAGTAATCTAAACATATTACACAGTGCAAAAATACTCAATGGGAAGTAATTCTCTATATATCCACAGGATGCAGTGAATGACAGTTTAAGATAAGTAGTGTTTTGATAACGTAGAATGGAATTGAATGAAAATCAACAGTGACGAATGGAGGAAGTCAAGAGGTGATGAACTTCCTCTTACAATTTGAAAAATATTAAATTTGATTTGATAAATTAAACATTTACAGAAGATTCTGTAAGGAGTAGGTAAAGTGAATGTCATTTGTATGGTGCCACGACCTGTTCAATGTACTGATGACAATAAGGAGTTTGAAATTATAAAATTAAGCTGTACAATTTGTGACTGCGTGCCCCAACCTAAGGGAAGCTCGTGACTAACAGGACAACACTGAATGTGGCAAATGAATATCTTCACTCACACACAGGCCCCGTTGACAGTGGGTTACAGAACACACACCAGGAATCCGAATAAAACGGTGAATACGTCGCTATATCAGAGGAAGATATAGTGGAATAAAAAAAATACCCAAGATGGAAAATTGAGACATGTTACACCCATGGTAAAATGAAGGACTGAGATGAATGCAACACTACATAAAGTACAGACTAATCCTAAATAATACTACATACAGAACAGGCGTTTTTAAACTTTGCTGACTGAATAGAACTCAGAATTAAAGCCTCGGGTTGACCTTCTGCAGCAGGACCCAGCCGCCACGCTGCTGTGCAGCTTCCCGGAACCGACACCACAGACTGTCCTCATTTGAATAAGACAATACGGCTCGTGTTCGCCACATGCGCGCACGGGCAGCGGGTCGAGGCGCCACCTCGCCACCAGGGGGCGCGGCGAGCTCACATGTTGCTGGTCTGGGAGGTAACAGGGGGGAAGAGGTGTGTGGCGAACCTGGGATGCACACAGTCCCCTGAACGGCGCCGATAAAAGAGGGGAACACCTTGGGCGCGCCGCAGACGAGCAGCCCGACCCGGAGACGCAGCCGAGCCGGGACCAGCGTGGTGCGTAACGGACGGACCGGAGCGAGCCCGACGCAGACCCGGGCAAAACACACACACTCTCGGACGTTACACCATGTGAGTGCACTCCGCCGTGTTTTTTTAAAAGTCCATCATAATTGGAAATACCGTGCCACGCCGCTGCCGTCCCCGCTGCTGCGCTCCCCACGGAAACCTAGAACTGGAGTGGAGCCAGTGACGCGCTGAAAATAACCAGGTTACCACTTAGCACCGGTCCATTTTGGGGAGGGCCCAACACGAGGGCGCAGCACCATATATCAGCTCCTTCCAGCTGTTTGGGAATATCCTGCCTGCTCACTGTGTCGAGGCTGCAGCAGCATGGCAGCAGCGGCGGCAGCAGCAGCAGCAGCAGGCTGCTTTCTCCATTCGTCTCCCCCGTCGCCCCGGCTCTCTTCCCAGAATGGATATTGGGTGACCGGCTGGGTGCTGGGGGCGCAGCGGGGATCTCTCGGTGGGGAAGCTTTTCCATAAAGGGAGGGCGAGCGAGGGAGAGAGAGGGAGAGAGATAGGGGGAGACTGGCACAAGGCGCGACACTGTTTTTTTTCCTCCTCCCTAGGCAGAGGGGAGATAGGCCAGGGGGACTGTCCGACTCATTTCCAAAGACAATGTGTCCTCCCACCCACAAAGGGATAATCCTGCTCAACCTGGGATGCGTGGAGCACCAAGTGATCAGACAGGACTGGCGCGCCAGTGGCGCTGGTGCTGGGTGAACGTGGAAGTTCAACTTCGCTTTTGCAGACGCGATCTCCTCCATGCAGCCAGACGAGCTGCCAGACAGTCGGCGCTTTAACGCGAGGTCTCCCCCTCCCCTCCCTCCCCCCACACACGCCATACGGCTACGGGATGCTGACACCTGCCCGCAGGTAGCACCGACCTGGGCATCACCTACATCTCCAGGCAGCTGTGGGTATGTATTCACGTTCCCTCCTTTACCTGGCCTGGAGGTAAACATGCTCTGGTACAAGGTTTGTAGAACCCCCCACCCCCCCAGGTTAACCTCAGGAGGTGGTCCTCAGCCTACACGGGACTGGTGATGATGGTGTTGTGCGTTAGAGGCTGGGTCTTTGCGGGCAAGGTGAGTCCTCAGTTAATTCAACTGGCCTACAAAGTCCCAGTTTCTGGCTCATGTGATCCCCCAGATTCACGCAAGTCCTTTAAAGGACAAGAGCTATGGAAGAGATGGGAGATTTAATGGAGAGGACAAATTTAGTGTTAATGTCTCAATGGAAAGCACACATGTAAGAACGCCATTTAATACATTTTTAGCTTTATCAATTATATATATATATATATATATCTCAATAAAACTTCATAAGGCAACTGACAAGACTAAATACAAAGAAACCCTTAGGACAATAAGATCATAAAGTCACTATGAAACACCTGGGGCTTATTATTAACCACAAATAATGCAATAAATTATTAAACATTGTAATATTTTCACGTTTAATGTATAAGATTCCCTTAAAAACGACAGAAAGCTGAATGTTCTCGGTGAAAAGCCAACCATGCACGATGTGTAAAATTTCTAAGCTCAAAGGCTCAATCCCTGACTTCAAAAATAATTTGGCTAAAAATCCCAAGCTAAAAGAAAAAGCTTGTTTCTCAACCATGTCACCGAAAATCCAGAGCAGCAGCTTTCCTCGCTCTACAGTGATGAACAACTCTCACGTGCCAAGTAAAAAAAAATAAAAAAATGCCGCTGCATTTCCTTAGCTGACCTCAATCTGCTGTACAGTTTTCAATCAATTTTATTTCAATAAAAAGCCATTTTTTTCCATAGCGCCATCAAAAATAGGTCAAATTATTAAAAAAAAAAAAAAGGATAGTTAAACTTCCCATGGGAATCAGTTAATGTTATTTCATTAATTTCCCCTCAAAGGCTGCACATGATAAAATCTTGAATTAGTATGGTCACAAGCAAATTTCCTCCCTCCCTCTTTGAATTTAGATGAGCAATTTAATTAAAAGAAATGTGCCATTTTTTCCACATAAGCACTGCAAAAACATTACCTGAATAAAAAAAAAAATAGCAGAGGCAGGGTTGTAACGACAATTCTTAAGAAACCCAAAGTGCCGAAGTCTATTACATTGAACAAGTGTGTCAAGTGTTTCGAAGTTGTTTCGGAGGCCCGTTTCTATATCTGTCCTGACCCCGGCGTGCCGTACATACCTCACTAATGAATTTAGCATCCTGACACTAGATTCTTTATGTAATTAATAGAGTGGAGGGCCGTGGTGCCATCTCTGTGCCGCAAGCGACATGTAGGTGAGACATTCGCTGAAGCATGGGATTTTTTTTATTTTTAAAAAACACACAAGACCTCCGTTATGATTCAAACAGCCCTGTGAACGAAGCAGCTGGGGAGACGTCACATCCATCTGCCTGTTGGCAATTTGTTTATCGAAAGATTTGTACCTGAGCATTAGTTATTAGCAGGTTGTGTATTATTCTTTCACGCCTGCCTATTTCTCGTCCCGTCAGTAATACGCTCTCTGGGACAAGAAAAGGTGACACTCTGTCAAGCCTCTTTCTGGCCGGAGGTCACGTCCTCACGCTAATTGAGAATATCGCGCGTAGGAGGTATTTCAAGCACCGTCAACATCCTCGTAAGCAAAGTATATTTAAAATCGAATGCAGCAGTTGTGTCTCCAGTATACACCTCAGATGGTTGGGGATGCAGTCAGCTATCATCGCTGAGGGCCTCCAGAGAAGCCCACTAAAGCGCAATGACACATCACAGAGAGCAGATAAAACCACTCCAGCCAGAAAGTCCATATATGCTGCAGGAGTGTGCGAGAGAGAGAAAGAGAGAGAGGGAGAGAGAGAGCGGAGGGCCTAGTAAGGGAGGCTTGGTGGAACGAGCCTGGTTTGAATAAGCAGCGTGGCTACGGGGAGCTCTGGGATAGTCACCAAGTGTGCTGATTAAAGTTGTGATATTAAACAGTGCTGGCTGCTGCTGCCTGCCAAGCCTCTCACAGTGGCATTTACCATTGTTTAAAAGGCCCAATTGGACTCATCTCACCACTTGCTGCATAGTGTTGCTTACATGTTTTTTTTCCTTCCACCATGCCTGTCTCAGATTCTCTCCTCACACCATTTGTTAGCGGAGTTGTAGACTTGCTTTAAATAGACTTTTCCTCAAATTTCCCCAGGTCGCTCCTCCGCTTCGAGTCACAGGGTTCGCTTGGTTCTCAAATTGACCGTCACAAGCGGCGCATGTGTAGGGCATTGTGAGCATCATATAGACCATTCCACTGAGGTAAAAGCTTCAGATTGTGTTTACATTTTCTCTGAAAGCTGAACTTCTAATGAACACACGGAGCTGCCCTTCTTGGAAATTGCGCCCTGAACTCATTCAACCCGCTTTTAAAAACGTCACTGCAAATCCCAATAAAACGCCGCCATTATAAATATACAATTCATAAATACTGGAACGCTTGCTCGCTTTCTTTCACAGAACATCCTGTGTGACCCAGCACCTTGGAAAAGGTCAAACTTCAGACCCTGCAGTCACTCCAGGTTGTTACGTTTCTCTAGCCATGACTTGAACGGACACCAAAGTTAAGCACTCTGGGAGCCTGCAAATGTTGAAGTTTGATCTCAAAAGTTTGGAATGAGACATACAAAGATTAAGCCATGGAGGGAGGGAGGGAGGGAGGGAGGGAGGGAAAGAGAAAAGGCAGCAAGAAAAGTGAGGGACTTTTAGGGGCAGCTGTGTTTTATTAACCCAGTCATAATGCCCCTAAAAATCCTTATTGCTCTTGCAATGGTCAACAAATCCCCTGGTGCAACATGAAGAGGATCTCTGAGCGGCGTGTAGGGATTCACTATCAACAACCTGTTGCACTGCGGGGCCAGAGTGCGAGTCAGCGTATTTATACATGAGTTGTTTATTTCTACAGCTTTAGGGGAGCTGCTGTTTTATATCATGTTTATGTTTGCATGTAAGCAACAATATGGAAATGTTAACAACTATCAGGCAGAATGAAAGGCATGTCTTTACCACCAACACCAATGTTTAGCTTTGTCGGATCGATGACTTGCACTGCTATTACTTCTCTGCACGAGCCCAGCTGTAGTTTACATGCAGACATGGCTTCGCCGCTGTTCACTAGTTTGACTTTGCTGGGTGTGCCAAGGGGGGCAGACCAGCCGAAAGAGATGCACCGTAGGAAATACGATGAGAAATGTTGACTAGACAGTGGTCGTAGACGGAAAATGGCGACCGGGCAGGATACAGGAAAACAGGCCTGAAGAAATAGAGACATCCAGACGAGCAGGCCATGGAGGATCCAAGGCCTGGGTGTGGTGTGGTGGGCTGTCGTGGTTGGACAGCGAATGGTGTGGAGCCGAGCCCTCAATGTTGGTGAATGAGTCATCAGAGGCAGGCAATTCTGTTGAGCTTCCCTATGGGACGGCTGCTGCCGAAGGAAGGAAGTAAGATTCCTCTCTGCATCAAGGGGAAAGACAGACAGAGAGAGAGAGAGAGAGAGAGAGAGAGAGAGAGAGAGAGAGAGAGAGAGAGACTGACAAGGGGAGAGGGAGTGAGGGAAAGTGTGGACGATGACTCAGGGCCATGAACCACATGGTGATGGAGAGGGGAGGGAGGAATTACTCATCAGAGCATGTGGAATCTCATACGGCTATCACAGGACTGACAGTGTGCTTCCCCCATGGCTGCTTCTCAGCCACCATCTCTCCCCCAGGCACCAGCTGAACACCAACCAGCCTCGTCCTTACCAGCAGAGAACAGAGGGGATAGCGATCAGGGTGAACCGCAGGTCAAATTGATACAAGAAGGCTCTACTTTGTTTATGTGACCGCAACTTTTTTTTTTTTTAATGCGCCCGCTCCAGATTCACTCAGACCTCAGGGCATCATGGGGGACAGATGACAACTTTTCTTCCCCTCGACAAATGACTCCATTCTTGCTCACCTGGCTCTGTGTCGCCTGCGTGACTGATGAGCGCGTGTCGAAAACACTGTGCCATCATCTGACGAAGCCCTGTCAACGGAGGCTGCAGCAGCCCTCCTGACGGGCTGTAATTCAATGTTTCAAGTGTCTCTGTAGACACAGGAATGCTGAGCTTGTGTTTGGCTTTGAGTAGAAACCAGTATTGTTGACGTAAATAGAATTATTTATGTAAATATCAAGGTATTTCGAACAGAAACAGTCACTTCAGTCCATCTTCAGTCACTCTGTGAATGTTCCAAATAAGGCAATAACTTTTCAAATTGCCTCATTTATTTGTGGCTTGGAGAGCTCTACTACAATTTTAAATGAGCAGCAAACACAACACAGCTTAATACTCACAACACAATTCCAACACAACAGAAGTGTTTCCAGGGGTGAACAGGCTAGGACGCTACATTTTTCAACAACACTGAGGCCAACTTCGACCCATAAACCATGGCAAAAGTGTCCCAGGGGTGTTCATAGCTTTTTTAAAACACTTTTAATGTGCTGTGAGTTTTTAGTTAGTATTGTGAAATTTGGTTTTTGTGTCTCACTGCATGTTGCATGCATGCCTTTGTTCAGACCTCAGCTGAATGTGTGGCTAAGTGGTGACGGCGGCCATGACACAGTGCCTAGAAGTCAGCAAAGGGTTTTTTGTGACTTATATCCCGTGCACCTGTCGCATTGACTTCTGGTGTGCAACAGAACTTTTGAATGCACACGCAGAAAAACCGATGGAGAAGAGTAAATTGTGTGGTGGCGTGACTCGACAGGTGAAAGCGGCACACCCATGACTAGTTCAGCTCTCAGCCCCCACCCTCACAAGTGGCGGCACGGTCCCAGGTCTCTCACAGAGGCTGCCATTAAGGTGTGGACTGACAGCGCTCTAGCTACACAACACTAGAAATACTCAAACCCAGAGCAAACACCACAGACAAAAGAGCCAGGGCAAGAAAAACTAGAGCAGACTTTCCCTGTGTGGATCCCTCCAGCACGGCTCTTTAAAAAAAATGAGAATGAACCCCCCTGACCTACTCTGAGGGAATCGGCCTGTGAAACCTGGCTCTGGTATGAGCAGAGTAAACAGAGAGGAGTGTAATCTGCTATCACATATCTGCAATGGTTATTCCCCCTCTTACTAATCACCAATATTAATGGGATGCAGTTGTTGCAGTCCCATGCCTTAGTGGATCCTCTGGGAGGGGGGGGGCAGGTCAAACTGGAGGCCTAGTTATAATAATCAGTGTTTATTAAGTGAAAGCATTCGCTAGTGTAAGAAGAGGTTGTTTCACACATTCTTTTTTAATTTCCCAAAAATGACACAGCAAAATTTAAAAAGTTGATGCGTGCAAAACAGAAGAAAATAGATGGGAAGTGTTCTTAAACGGCCCGTGTAGAAAGCTGATTTGAGTGGGAGCACATCTGTTCTAGCTAAGGTGCAAGACAGATGTGGTTGAAATGCCTCCTGAGTATAAACGATGTAAATGATCAAATAACTTAAGCCAGGATAACATTATCTTGTTCCCTTTCATTTAAACTACGTGGATACGACAAACTCTCCATATATGCACATAAAACTAAACGATACCAATATTTCCAAAGTATTGGCAGTAAAATTTAATATGTCCTTTGACTCCCCCTAAAGCTGTTATATTTTGGATGCAACGCTAAAGCCTGTGATGCTACACTGACTTTGATATCTTTCATGTTTTAATGGTGTAACCCAATTTAGTAAGCCTCTATTTTGTAACCAGCTTTCATTTGGTAAAAAGCTGTGAGGAACTTTGTTGCTCTGGAGTTCCGGGCCTTTCATCAACTGTTTGATAGTAGAGATCCAATTATGGATTCCAGCATCAGGAGATAAACTGTGGAGTAAACAAATTCCAGTTGCACCCTTTCCAATGATCTGGCAGTCGAATGCTGAAAGTGTAAACAAATAACCGCGCGGTGCACTGCTGTGCGTTTAGGGCGATAAGCAGGGTGAAAGTTCAAAACAAGCTGCGCGTAACTGCCAGGTTTCAGCGATGGGGGCAGGAAGCATCTCTTTATGTCACACGCAGGTATCGATCTCAGACTCAGGCCTGTGCACACACGGATGTGTACTCAGCCAAATGTGCACACAGAAGTGCACACTGCCAGACACATTAACCCTCAAACTCTGACCTCGGCTTTATTCGCAGTTTGCTTTTCATATGGAATGTCTAACTGCTCAAAGGTATTGAACTTATCCAGGGTGGGTGGGCAGCAGCTGTCTTTGCGATTATGTTAGCTAATATATAAGCAAAGGGCCTTTTCATATATTTCATATATTGTGCTAATGTTTGTATTGTGTCGATCTCTTATAGGCTGAGGAGAGGTGCTCCTTCTGTTCCCCCCCCCTCACTCTTGCCCACCACCACTCGGGGCATTCTGGTTCCCTGTTTTTTGTGTGGATCCACGATGCACATCGGCACACCTCTTGGTATTTTTCTCTTTGCATTACAAAATCTGTTGGAAGCTGAACTCAGCTCCGCGTTTGTTTGCCCCACGTTGAGATACAAGCAGCTCCGCGGGGCGATTGGCAGATGTCTGTACAGTCACGTGGAGTCAGTGAGTGAATGTGTGTGTTCACGTGTGTACGTGCGCAGGGGGCGAGGGAAAAAAATTGGTTTGTGTTGGCACACGGAGCGATTGCCAAAGGAGCCGCTCCTCAGCCAAATCTTACAAACAGAGAAAATCAGGCTGCGCGATAGGAAGGTGGACAAATCGCTCCCTGAACCCACCGCTTCACAGCGCTTTAGTGAGCTAAGAGGCCTAATGGTCGGCTGTGGTGTTGTTTAAGACAAAAAACAGACAGCGGTGGAGGTAAGCTGCTGTTTTCCCCTCTGTTTGAAGTTAGCTAATCACTGGTATGAAAGAGCCTCATGGTCACTATGATCTTTTCCTCTGCTGGCTGTAGCTCATTTGAAGGCCCATTGTCTGGCCTGAGCCAACGTCCTCCGGTCCAGAGGGCTTTAGTGCCAAAGACTGGCTCCGAGGATATTACAGAAAGGGAAAAGCCATCTCCCAATGAAAAAACCTCCTTCCATTACAGAGGGGAGGTTTTCCGCTTCTATCGAAACTGTCAATGGAAGTTATTCAAGCCACTTGGAAAACATCAGCTGCTGCTTTTTTTTTTGTCTTTATGTTGGCAAAATCATCAGTCACAAGGGCAGCAGGATCCTTCCATAGTTGGTTTTCAGAAGAAAGGGAAATTGTGTGCGAGTGTTTTTTCTGTCCTTGATACTTTGTGGCGTTGTATGCGAATACTGCTGATCTGCGGAGCACATGTGTGGCTGACAGGTCTGTGAAATATCAGCATCTACGTAGGTTTCGTCACTGTATGCTTTGGGACCGACTTTGGGACGTGAGAACACTGCCTGAGTGCACAAGGAGTATATTTTCTGAATGTTGAATGACGAGCTATTGGCAGAAGAGTGACGGGAGCCACACTGTGACAAGTAAAGCCTAAGGCGACTTAAAACCCAGGGTAATGAGACTTCTTCTCATTCTAATTCCTTGGGCATCGGAGGGGAGGTCCGGATCCAAAACCAACAGTTTTGGAAATATCTGTTACATCTGCATCCCAAATATTCATTTGTGCTTTTTTGACGCTCTTATTCGGGTTGACAGTGTTTTATTTTTCTTCCTTCATGCCGCTTGTGTTTTTCTTGTCATACTTGGCTGTTTTTGTATTGACTCATCTCCTCTGCATACTGCACAAGTTATTTTGGGAAGTGAGGATGTGGGAATATAAAAAAACTGCACCGCATACAGTGTGGCTACATGCAAGAGCAGTAAATGCATATTCCTGTACAAGACTGATGGTGACTATAGACTGTCGTGACCTGTGACGGTGACTACTTTCATGAAAAAGAATCATTAGTTGGACATTTTTGAAATACGACCGATTGCTGTCTTGCGAGTTTTCAATTTGAAGATCAAAATGGCGCTCACGTTTGTCAGGTACTCCACATCCAGCCGTCACCATAAGAAGGAAACGCCTATAAACGGCCATCACGGCAGGCAGATTGAAATGTTATATTTAAATTGTGTAATCTGTACTAACACAGAAGTATAAACACACAAGTTTAGGGTTTCACAGTGGCTGATGTCCCATGTCTTGGTTGAGCACATTCATTTCATGGCTGTTACCATGAGGTTTCCAGACAATCAGGACCCAGCCAGGACGTAGTCACACACTAAATCCATGGAAAACCACAACATGTCACTTTATTACGCTTGAACTTTTTTTTTTTTTTTTTACCAATTACAGAATCAATGTATAATTTGTGATCTTTGGAAGTGCTAGCAAGATGGATTTTGTTACCTTTGGACCGAGCCATGCTAGCTGCTTCCCTGTTTCCAGTCAAGCAAAGCGACGCTAACAGGTTGCTGGCTCCAGCTAGTGCTCACATGCTACTGCTACATTTACTGTACAGACGTTAGAGTGGCATCAATATTCTCATCCACGCTTTGCAAAAGATTAACGGGTTCATTTTGCTTCCGACAAACTAGTTTGTCTGGACGCATCTGAAAAGTGTGTATGCCTGTTCTGGATGGCTGCACTTGAATTCAGGGTGAAAAGAGGCTGTCATCGAGAAGGTCAAGACACAATGAATCCAACAAGCTGCACACAGTCAAAGGCATGTCTGCTGTTGCACTAGGCTGTACACATAATAAGACCAGTAAGCTGCTCTCAGACATGCAGTAGAGGCAATTGCTTGACATTTTCCAGAGGGGCTTTATGCGAGAATTCAAATGTACGACTCAGTTACTCCGGACATTTTTCAGAGCCTTTCCCACAACTCCCTTAATAAAACGACGGTGTGATGTGCAATGTAAGAATATTTCAGGAAAATGTCGGGAAAATTCAGACTGAGCATTCGGGTGTGTTGATGCCGTGTCTAACAAACGACAATCATGTGGTGCATCTCAGGGTGTAAAGAGCACGTAGAGGACAGTGACAAAGACAACAAGACTCGGGAGATTTTTTGGAACGATAAGGGACATGTGTCGATGTACAAAGACACTGCTCTGTCCTCGTGCCCCGCTTCCTGCATGCTCTACCACCCATCAGCCGAATGTTGTGGCAATTTCCTAGTTGTTGTGAATGTGTGTGACTCAGGCCCTCTCCTGTTGGGTTTTTTCCATTTGCGAAATATTTCCTAAATATTAAGCAAATGCTGTTGACATGAGCCAAACCGATATGTCTTTAGATGGAACGACGACACCGAGTCTGTTCATATTGGGAAATATTGGTATGGTGATGAATACCTGCATCAGATCTTTCATTCTCTCCGTGTTTACTCATGCCTGGTGACATTTCCCACTCTCTCTGCGTGTAATTGTCAAATAGCCTCGGGCTGTATTAGGCAAAAGGGAGAGTAAACAAGACATCTCAAGGCAGCATCAGCTGCGGAGAGAGAGGCTAAAATTAATGCAACAAGTATTGAGTCTTTCTTCCGCCAGTGCAGCCTTAGAAACAGCTAGAGTTCCATAAATCAACTGTGTTTTAAATGCACATGTACACAGTAGAATAAACATTGCCCCCTGTTTCTAGGGCTGTAAGAGGAGGTGCATCGTCTCAGTTCAAATTTGTCAGTGCACCCGCATTCCCCTCGGCTGCCTTCACCTCCTCCCATCCATAAGAACCTGCTGTAATGCTGCGTGCAGAGCCAACACAGAATTTAAGCTTTTTGTTTCATGATTCAAAATGTTGGGGAGCTTGAAAACACACCCTGTTCTACCATACAAACTTAATCATCATATTAAACCTCATATTATTTAAGTCTGAAGAATGCTTTCAGGTTTTACCAGCATCTTATTTTCTCACATAAAATAGTCCAAGACCACTACAAGCATCGGTCAAATTAAAGCCAACCTCGGACTCAACAAACGTAAATGGAAAGACATTAATGTCCTATGGGATTCCAACCCCCGAAGTTGGCGTCGTAAGCAGTGCTTAGCGTCCAGGCTGTGCATCAATCTCAATAAGCTGGCCTGGTTGAAATATAAGAAAACTATTTGTAACCTGAAACCAACACTTAACCACCAACTTTAAAATCTCATAGTGGCCATTTGATTTATGGACCTGGTCGCAAGTTGCACTTGGCACGGAGGATGTTCTTCCACCATTATATCTGATTGTGCACTTTATTTTATATATTTAACATCGCAGAGCACATGTCGCATGTGTCATGTTGTCAAAGTAGGTGAGAGGAGGCCAGAAAATTCTGACACACTAGTCTATTTGCAGGGATGTTGCGAGTGGTTCCCAGATACTGTGTCGGCTGAATTCCACGATGGCAAAATACGAGGGATAACGTGAGTGTTGCGCCTGAAGCTGTTTTTTGTTCCCCACCTCTGCTGTGCTGGGTTATTAATGGCCTGATAGTGTGTGTTTCCTCATCATCTCATCACTGACAAATAAAGATTGTCGTGACCGAACATGGACACTGATCTCAGCCCACTTTCCAATTGACTACTTACCCGGACACATGCTGTGATGTTTATAGCTTTTATGCGCGTTTAAAACATTTTTAGCAGCCAACACCTCCAAGCGTAAAAATGTCTCTGTATTTGATGTCTTGGGCAGTATATGTGACGTCTGACGTTTTAGATATATTTGTATGAATCGTAATCCTTCCATCTAAAATCTCCAAATACCATTACTGCTTTTATAACTTTTACATTGCAGCTTTACAAATAACCTTTTCCCTGCTGTCTTTTCTAAAACCTTTCAGGCATTTTCAAACCTTATCTTTATTTATGGTGAAATTAAAAAAGGTCATAAAATGCGTCACTATTTCTGAGGACAGCAGCAACATATTAAATCCCCATGGCTGCATATATTATATGATCTTTGTGGGACAGGGAAAAAAGCAAAGGCTGAAAAGAATCATCTTTTCAATATTTTATGACGATGGTGATGCTTTCAGCCGACGTGTTTCTGTGAGCGTGACTGCGTGCGACTCGTGTCTGTCAGCAGTCACGCATATAGCACTGTTTGTGACGTAAACTAAGAACATTATCATAAAAAATATTTGAATACTGACAACTTCAACTACTTGATTGTTGCACAGGGATCTATGGCTTCACTCAGTTTAGAAATGCTGACAGTTAACTGTACACGTCAAAAATCTTAGCCTAAACAAAAAGTTGTTAAACATATGAAAGTACATAACTGCTTCAACTGTACTTTGTTCGCGCTGTTACATTATGAGGCCTTATACATGCACCTACGTTTAAGTCCACTTTGGGAGTCACCCACTAAGTCAAGAGGGGACTCTGGCTGGCCTCAACCAAATTTTCACCGGTGGTCTCTCGCTAGTAAAGAGTCTTATTCTTTGTGTGATTTGGCTGACTCAGGATCAGGGGATGTGGTGTGTTACAGGCATCAAGATAATTAACTGGTCACAGTTTCTTTTTCCTGGAAGTTGACTGCATTAGCAAGAACCTTCTCTGTTACCTCTTTTCTTTCATTTATTCCCTTATTGGCAACTGTCTCACAGAAATCTTTGGAGGCGGTGTAAATAAAAGGATGTGCATGCTTAATGAGAAAAAGAACAATTTTAGCCATGTAGCGCTGCTCGCTCAACTGAACGTTGAGGCAGTCGAACAGCTTAATTAAGTTTGTCTCTTCACACGGAGAAATGAGAAGTGACATTTGCTGTTGTGTCCGCCAGGCCATATCTGTTTAATATTATACTTTCCATGCAAAAGTCCAAAACATCTGCAACCAAACCCTGAGATTTCACCTTCTGAACTCGCTTGTCAAACAGATTAACATCTGACTGTAACTTGCCAAAGGGATATAATGAGTCCACATTAAATACTGACAGTCACTCTTTGTCAGAGATATATACAGACTGCAGAAAGTAAAAAGGAGAAAAAAAAAGTAACGGAGAAGGAGAAGTCAGCAATGGTCTTCTACTCTCAGATTTACAATCACGGGGTCACCCGTGGAAGTGGAGCTGGAGCAGAGTGGTGCAGAGCGGTGCAGCGCTCCCCTCATCCTCCCTCACAGCTTCCTTCACCTCCTCTGCTCCCCGCTCCCACCCATTTCTTTTTGCTCTCCCTTACTGTATATGGGCCGTACCTCAGTTTGTGTATACATGCAGGTGAATAAGTTCATTTTTCCCACGAGCATATGGAAAGAGGCACTCAAACCCTTTACGTTAAAGTAAAATGAGTGAAACAGTGGAACAGTGCTCCATTGAAAGTTCCCATCACATGTTGATTGTTTTAAAATTAAGGAGTTCTGACTGGAATCACAAGCCACCTCATGTTTTTCATAAACTGGTATGTTATAAAAATGTTTTTCTGTAGATTGCAGACTGGCTATGGCATTGGAAAGTTCATACAATGTCTACATTGTATGCAACTGAGAAAATGAACTCTGTTATGCTCCACTTTTGCTCTTTACACGTTCTGTGTGCATGTATGTGTTGATGCATGAATAGCCTGAACCTTGTGTAATCATTTACAGTAGAGACTCTCAGAGCACTCTGTTTGAGGAACCAGTCTGTGTGCTGGAGTTCCTTCCTTTAATTAAAAAAAGCACCAGTTAAAGAGATACTGTAACTTAAATATATGTAACAGTTCTTCATTTAAGTGACAAGACGATTGATATATATTTTTGCTGAGTTGTGTTTAAATGCTATCCTAAATAGTCCCAGCAATGGTCAAACCCAGAAATTGTCAACTTTATGTAAGGTAATTTAATACATTTAAGACATTTAATTTTGTTGCCTGTTAATTGCATCATATTGACTTTCCTACAACTTCTGGGACAAACAAGGAATAATAAATACAATGTTGGCCAGTTAGCCAGGTTATTTCATCCACAGTATTTGTTACTTATGATGGATCACGATTTTTCATCTTGGTCTGTGGAGCATAAAATAAGTAGTTACCTCACCAGTGAACATGATTTGTTTCATGTTGGGTAGATTTTCATTGGCAATAGTGGTGAAGACAACACCCATGATCCCCTGCTGCTTCTCTATGTCATCAAACTCAGTCTTTTGCCATCATTTTGATTGACAGACCCCTAGCAGCTGAAGTTTTAACTTTTTAAAAATGGTTTCACAATATACATTTGGTTCTAAAAACCATACTGAATCCCAAACCCCTCATCCTCATGGGAAGCACTCTTAGACCACGCAGGAAGGCAGGATGTTTTTGATGAAGCAGTGGGCTTAATTTAGGTCCAAGCATTCTCAGTATCTGTCACCTAACTCCCAATGATCTCAACACACAGCACTGGAGGCGTGTGTGTGTGTGTGTGCTCATGTTTATCCACGCAGGCAGGCTATAAATCCAAGAAATGCACACCAACACTTTGCCATCCTAAGAAGACTAGAAAGGCTGAGACGTCTTTCCTTTTTATTTGGCATACAAAAAACAATCATTTGAATTGCAGCTCCACTAAAGACTAGTGATATGGTTTCTATTTGATATTATTTTATTATGAATTATTAATACTGCTTTTAAAAAGATATATATATATATAAATCCTCATTTCTTCTCCTAAAGGAAGTGGGGCTTAGTTGTAGCTCCTGCTTGGCCATAAAATAACCAAACAGGCCCAGGCATTGCCAACAAACCCGCAAAAGCAAAACACAAATGCCAACAACCTCTGCCAAAGACTTCAGTTTGCACCCAGTGTTCTCTGCCTGGTACATAGAGAAATTTTCTGCCTATTTCTTTTTTTTTTTTCTTACGCAATTTTCCTGGCTGTGTCTATTCATAACACTTCAGGATGAGAGAAGTCTGTTGTAAAGCAGCTACATGCTGTAGAATGTAATGACTACATTAAATGTTTGCTGGCAGCGTCCATACAAGTTTAAGATGTCTTGCTTGATGAGCTTGCACTCACTGCGAAAGGAGCGACGTTTTTTTTTTGGAAGACAATCTCGTGATGGTCTGAGAGTGTCGTCGTTTTTAATGTTGCATCAAAACAAACGTGCACGGGCTCGTCAAGTGACTGAGTGCAGAGAGGAGGAGTGTGGTCGCAGTGCATCCGTGGCAAATGGAAAGAAAGGAAGACCACACAGCAGCATGGTCAGATCAGGTTGACAGAGACCATATTTAAAATCTGGGTCAGTGTCCAGGCCATAACCTCTGTCTCTCTCACTCACTCACTCACTCACTCACCAGTGCTCTAGTCGCCCTTTTCCTCACCCCATTTCTCCTCCATCCATTCCCACTAACCCCCTCTCTGTCTTTTTACTCTCTTTTTACTACCTCCTCACCCACTTTGCATATCTACATGTCATTATTTCATGCACTATTTCTGTTGCTCCGAAAGCCGCCCCGGTCATGTGCCGGGCCACAGATGTAGAGTTTCACATGCGGCATCTCGTGGATAAGGAGCTTTTTAGTGTCACTGTAAGTGAGTGAGGTGAAGGGAGGTGAGGAAGAGCTTTATATTTAAAAACATAGACACAATCTAAAAATATCATACTGAGATTAAAGAATTATCGTGAATTTATTTTGAAACTCTTCTCCCATGACAAATTAAAAACATTCAAAGAAGGTTTAAGGAACAGCCTTATGATTCATATTCAGTGGCAGCCAGCTGACTGAGAGTTATGAGTCTTACAATAAGCCTATTCAGTCCTGCCCTACAACATTGAAGGAAAAGCAGGCGCAGCTGTTCCTGTGGCACAAACAGCGGACTCAGAATTCAAGAACTTCAATTATATGATAATCAAGACTAAAGACATCCAGAGTTGGGCCATATTATGTATTGTGATTTTGGTAATATGCTTGATAGGAATGAAAAGCAGAGCCTGATCCAGGACATGTCTAGCAACTCCAGTATGTCCAGAAATGACCTGCGTGCTCTGATTCTTTCCAGATGAAGCTACTGGGTGCAGCTATTGTTTGTCGGGGAACATCATCATTGCATGTTTGGAGTTGCTGCGTGTTTTTTGATGGCGCTATGCTAGCTGTTTCCTGGTTACGGACATTGTGGTAAGAAAGGCTCATTTTGGACACAAGGTTTTATCCAAGCTTTAGTAAATGAGCCAATGAGCTGAGTCACAGCTGAGTCCTTGTTTCTGACAATAGCATCACTTAGTCCCCCTAAGCTCCAACCATGGTTATTACAATTGCTGATACTGTTAGCATAGAGTTTCTATACTGCTGCCTACTGTCCAAGGCGGAGTTAGTAGGGTGTACTGCAGCTTACAGTGCTCCGGAAACCATGAACCAAGAGATGATCAATATTGTGACAATAACTTATACAATCAAACTGATATAAATGTCGGCGTATCTTTTCAGCTTGATGGCTGCGACACTAGCGAGCTAACATGGCTGCCAACAATAAGACATGATGACATTGTCCTGTTTTCATGGCCGTGGCCTCGTAGCGAGGAGTTCTCTTGAATAACTCTTCAGTGTGACACGGAGACGGGCCCGCAGCCACCAGCGGAGTCGGGCTGAGCCCCAGAGCTGCTTTAGAGCCCTGCTGAGACCTACCAGACCCACAGAGCTTTCCCTGCCAGGGGCCTCGGAGTGAGTTACAACCAATGTTTCATAGACACACGTTTAAACTAAAACACTTGTGCAGATAGCGTAAACTTGTACATTTTTATAGGCATGTGAGCACATGCATAGATGGAACTCATACATAATGATGACACCAAGCATAGCCTCATCAGATCGGTTCATGCATGAGGTGGGCCCCTGTGTGCAGCGACTTATGTCCCTCAGCTCCTCTGGAACTCACACACCCCCCCCACACAGGCCCAGGTAAACTAAATAAGTGTCAGTGCCCTGTTGCATACATGCAGTCAAGTGTGAGCGTCCTCCTACAGCAGCTCTATCTTTGGGGTTTTTGTGAGGTCAAGGTCCAGCAGCAGCTGGTTCAGCTGGATTGATCTGTCTGGGTAAACATGTAAGGTAGAAATGACCATGCCTGTGATGAAGGGCTTATCAGAAGACAAATGTGTGCGTGTTCATGAGCGCATGGGAGTGGAAGCATCAATACATGGCTGTTTATGGAGTATATTGTGTAGAGGGGAGCAAATGTGCATCAGTATGAGGTTCCAGAATAAATCTTCCTCATAGCGGCTCAGAAGAATGTAATGTCCTGAGGTGAATCATGGACTTTCTGTTTGCTGGAGAGAATCGATCCCACAAGCTTGTTGTTCGGTGTCCGTGTTTCTACATGAAAACTACATGACAGCAAATCAATTCTCTGAAGATGAAACTAATGTTTTAATTCATTGTGACCGTCTCTACCCTGTAAACTTAACGATTCAAACAAGCCATTATTTCATGCCCTTACACATTTATTTAATCTGAATGTGAATTTTGAACCAGGCATCATCAGCTATTTTTTTTTCCCCCTCAGTTCAATCAAAGTATGAAACTAAAGGTCTGGGCAGCTACAACAGCAAAGACAGTGTTTGGTCCTGACTACTAAGGAGAACAGACTGTTGTACACACTGTGTTACAACAGAGCAGCACAGTTTGTATGAGGCAGATTCCGCACAGACAAACATCACTGAAGTGCATGCCAACAATTCTCTGCAGATGAAGGACTGGGCTTTAGAACATCACTATCAACGTGACCAAAATCATTGATCAGACCTCAGGGGCTTTTGAACATTTGCTGCCAACTTTTGTTTGAAAGGGGAGATTGTATTCAAAATGAATAGTTATAGCAGCCTGAAATCTGATAAACTGCCTCAAGTGATGTCATTTTGTTGCATGCGAAAAAACTGCAGAAGTTTCAGACATGTGATTATCAGACGTCTATAGCCCCATTATCATCTGTGTCAAGCTAGAGGCTACACTGACTATGCTTATCTCTCTTATTCCATTTAAAAATAATCTGACCATTGTAAGTCTGACAATGTTTTATGATTGCAATGACATATTATATTTACTTGAGATCATACAGAAAATATTTTATTAAAATATTGTTGTTATTTTATTTCTAAAAATAATGTTATTATTTATATATTTATATTTGTTAAAAAAACAAACAAAAAAAAACAGCATGTCATATTTGAAGCATTGCAATCATAGATCTCTCACTTCTCATCCTAAAGGGGAAGAATCCGATGTCTGTAATCAAAATGTCTTTAATGTGAAGTGAGTCGCAGAGGTTTGGGACATTTCCCAGAGGCCTGAGGATCCGCTCTAAAGTGTCACTCTGATAATGTAGCAGGAATTCATTTCATTCACAGCTGTAACAAAGACGACCACGCTTCTCTGTGACGCATACTGCAGCCATCTGTTTCTCCACCAATAACATTTTAGTTCAGTGATCAGAAGGAAAAGGAGGTGTATGGGTAGAATAAAAAAAGAGAAAGGATCTTATTAAACAGAAGGTCAGGCAAATGTGCCAAATGAGACTTGTTGAGTTTTGGGGAATGTGTGTGCATGAGGATTTTTTTGGTCTTCTGAATATGAAGTGATTCATTTGTGCAACTGATTCTTTCTCTTGTTTATGTTGGTCATTCTCTTGTATTGTTGATCATTTTCCTCTCAGGTGAACATACTGGCCAATGTTTGGAACCTGTTCATCAACAGATAAAGTGAACTTACAATATGAGAGGTCAGGTCCTGAACAGAGTGGCCTGTGATGGGGTCAAATTTCCAACTTCAATATTGTTTTAGTCCACCCCTGAAGGACTAAAAGCACATCCAAGTACATTCAAGAAGCTGATTTGGAAATTGTGGTATTTAAATCCCAGAACTATTATTTTTTAAGATATTATCAAAGAAACTACAAGAAAACCTATGGTTTAGGAGAATTTAGATTACATTAAATTATAGTGCTGGTTTTGCATTAGTAGGGGGGTCTGTATCAAAGGTTGTTGAATCCGTGCAGAAACCGTCACCTTCAAGAGTCTCTGCTCTTTAAGATTCCAAATGTTTTTGATTGTTCATGTTTTTTTTTCTCTTCCCTGTTTGATACATTCTGATGTTTTTCTAATGGGTTATTGTTGTTATTGTCTACTCCCATGTGTGTCATATCTGTAAAAATCAATAAAAAAAAGATGATATTAAAAAGAAAGTAAACTGTTCACATGTGTCCGTTCTGGAGTTCATCGTGGGCCTTTGGACAAAATGTTTCGATGAGACGTCACTTTTACGACTTTCAACAACAACGAGAAAACCATCACTCCGCGGCTTTAAAGAACATTCCAAGGCCTCACACATCAGTGGGAATTAGCCTTTAAATTTGTATACGACTGCCACTATGTGAATTATTTCATAGAATGACTGCGATTATAGAACATGGTCGTCAATCCCTTTAACGACTGAGCCACATGTGGACATCACCATATTTAGCACTCACTTGAGAGGTGACAAAGGGTTTTACTGCAGGCTCCTCTAATGCATCTCACAGACATGACATACTGTGTGCACATAGAGTAGCTATAAGACTCACATTAATCTCAGGAATGTTAATGTGATGTAATAGTGATGTAAGAGAACAAGGCGTGGGTGTGGACTAAGAGTCCCCCTGGAGCAGAGTTGAGGTCTTAAAGTAATAAAAAGCCTTGACCCAGACCCTGCACACCCACTCACAGGGACGCAGCACCTCTCCTCCAGCCCAGCACATGCTTTCATACTTTGGCTATGCTGCAAGGGAACATGCACGCGGACACACCCACAAACACAGACACCAGCAGGACAAGAAAAGGATATGGACTTAAATAACAAACATATGTCGCCTATATAAGATGAGCACAAAATGTACCCGAGCCACAAGATTCCTCAGGACCGCTCGCCCCCTCCGCCAGAAACAAAACGCACACAAAACTGAAACACAACCTCGTTGTCTTGTGTTGTTCGTCATGCAACGAGGAGCACATGACTTAAATCGGGTGTGGTGCATGACCTGTTATCAGACAAAAGCGTCCCACAGAGAGAGCTGACGGGGGAGGCTGTCCCGGCTGTCGGCAGTCATGAGGTCTCCATCCCGTTCGCCATGCTGTGTCTCGTGGTTCAAAGCCCATAAAATGTTTGAGCTTAAAAATCCCCTCGCTTTTTAAAATACCCAGGCACGGCGGTGTGTTGCTAATAAATCAGCTGCTGTAGCCCAGGGACAGTGGCATTAACTAGAGGAGAGGCATTGGAAAAGAACTCTTTCTAAGGCATATTGCCTTTGAATATTTTTGGTTGGGTTCTATAAATATCTCACCTAGAGAGGCCTGATGTCTCTCAGGGAGAACACTTTGTTTTTATTTCCTACTTTAAGTCAGGCAAAGTTAAATGCAAATAGTTTGAGGTCAGAAGTTATGTGCTGTTTGTTGTGACCTTTTTAATATTGCCACATTGATTCTGTCAAATGAATTACTGTCCGACTATTGATAGTGTCTAAATGTTAGAGCAAGAAGTCATTTATGACATCTGTTTTACTCAGCCAAACGAGTCATGCCTCATTATATCGCAGTCTCAGTGACAGAACTACACGGCCATGATTAATGATGCATCATGACCTCTGCAACACCCTAATAAATACTTGTAGGAAAAGACAGTATGGTTTTATGTTGTATGCTTGGTTTCAGGCAGGCCCTTAAATGCTTCTAGATCTTTCAAAGCAAACTGCAAAAAGGATGTGACTTGTAAAAGTTTATTACCGAACATCCCTTCTTTGATCTGGCGGATAACTGATAACGCCTGGCAAAGTGGAGCAGAAAGGGTGAAATCAAATTGAGCATACATAAAGAAATATTTGTGTGTGTCATTGTACAAGCCACTCGTCCCATCACAAGGTATCGTCGTTGAGAGGCAGAGCCCCCAGGCAGCTGGCCGCAGCCTACCCAGGGCACTTTAAATTAGTGTTCACTAACACAAGGTTAGCGGGTTCGTCCACTGTGCAGATACTGTATGAAAAGGGCCAATTGTCTGGCGCGGTGCTGACGGCCTCATGAAAAACAAGCGAAGATGCTTTGAATCGCAGGCCTGTATGTAACCATGGCGAATCGTGGAACGAATCAAAGAAGGGAAGGACGGGTCGAGGGACATAAAGACAGATGCAGAGATAGACGGCTGCAAAGACGACTCCCCTAGAGTGATGGCCGAATTTCACAATTTTAAACCCCATCTCAGTTTTGGATGGTACAAATTCATTATGTGGAATATGTTAAATAAAGATTTTCTTCACAATATTAGCCGAGTGGTCTGTGTTAAAAAGTTATATATTATTATTTGACATATCATTATGTTAAATATTATACATTTTAAACAACTGGTTAATGTGAGGCTGGCGTTGGATTTCTCACAAATGGCTGAAATCAACAACATGTTACTCCGTCCCTCTCCCACTATGTTTTTTTAATGTTCTTGTCCTCCTTGTTTGTGGTTTTCATTCCCAGAATTGTTTTTACTATTGGTTAGTTCTAAATAGAGCTTTAAAATACCTAGAAAGGGATTTCTTCGGACAGCTGGGCAACACTACATGCATTTAATAAGGAATATTTCTTTCAGTGGGGTAGCATTCAGTGTATTCAGAGGAGATGCTGAATGTGTGAGCATGGTGCCCAAGTTCCGCATGATGAAGGAATGTGTGACACAGTCACATCATGCGGTGTGTTCATAATAGTTTTTGCACAACAGTGTACGTCTCTGGGACAGGGAAATACGTACAGTCAGAGCTGAGCAAAAAGCACTTAACTCTGCTGTGGATGTTATGTTGTCACCTCTGAATATTGGTTTGCTGATGAGCTAAAATATACTGCACAAATTACCACAAAACTTGGTGGAAGGATGTGGGATGGGTTCCATTAAAGTTTGGTGGTGATCCAGGACTTCTTTTTCCCACTTTCTTTAACATTGTGAGATTGTTTATTTGACAAAACAAATCACTCATATTTAGAAAAGGGACAGCTATGAGTTATGAGTTATGTGAAATTTGGTGCAGCTTGTTTGAATCTGTTGGGCCTTAGTGGAGGCATGAATCCTGCTGAGTGCCATTCCAGTTATGTTCACATTATAAAATGAAGTACATCAACCGGCACAATTCATTCATTTGATTAAATGCAGGTCACATGTAGCTTCACATTTTAGCCCTTTTAAAATAAACAATCACAAGATGGGGTTAAAAACCCTGGTGGAACATTCATTTCCAGCATGTCACACACATACACGCAGGCAAGCTTGTGCAAGGACATATGAGGAAGAGGCAGGAGGCTTATTCAGTTCTTGAAAAGGAAAAAGCATGTTATCAGTCTTCAACTGCCATGTAAAGTGGAGAAGTTACTATGCAAAGTGACAGCTGAGGAGACAGGAGACACTGCGCTCAACTCCGTGGGGAGAGGAGATGTGTAAATGATCTAACCAACCTTGTTTAGCTCGGGCTCGCTGAACACGCACACGCGCGCACGATGAGAACGATATGACGTATTGAAAAGACGCAGGTCACGGTGTTAAGGATTCTTGCATGATACTGTCCCGGTGAAACACTTGGTCACATAACAAATTACAGATTTACTGTTTTCGCAGTAACATTGAAATAGATGCTCTTGAATCGCCGTTGTTTGCAGAACCTTATCTGGTATATTGATATCACTGTTATTCATGTCTGAAGAATCTCTGGCGAGTGTTTGTGAGAGTTGTGCGCTCAAGGCAAAGCTTGACAAACCACAAAATTCCTTCAATCCCTTCGCTGCTCAAAATAAAATACATTTTCAAACTGAACAGAAATGGAACACGGCGCCTGGTTTGAATGATTTACAACAAACTGATGGACGCAAGCAGAATCGTAGCGCCCTCACAGGGGGGGGGGGGGCGTGATCCTAACTCGGCAGCATTTTGATAAATCACGTTTCCTCTTTATGAACGTAAGGACCGTGGCTGTTTATTTTTAATTTTAACGTCACACTCGTTCTAATGAAACCTCATGTCCGATCTGAATTGTGGCAAAGAACCTATCCAATGGTTCAGCCAAAGACTGGGGAAAGACTACAGCTACGAGCCAGGCCCAGGAGCTGCAGCAGGAGCACTGCTCCTACAGCCTGCGATCCACACCCTGGAGCTGCATCGGAGGAACTGCTTACATAGTCCAGTGGGACCAGTCGAAGATTTGCAAACATGCAGACACGCCTTATCTGAGCTGCATTTTTGCCAGATACTGAACAGACACAGACGTTTGCTGATGAAAAAAAAAGAAACAGCTAAGGCACAAAACCACGCGAACCCTCACACCTACAGGCTTCACACACAGGTCTTCAGATCCTATATTCATAAAGCCCCCCCCCCCACTTAACAACAACTAAACACAGTTACAAGGCGAGAACGTCCACAGCCACTTGTGAGCTTAACGTTGGTAAATACACACAGCTGTCAGCTTCCAGTGTAGCGAGCGAACAATGCTGGCAGCTCCACACCTCCAGCACAAGGGACACATTAAGAGAAATAGTAGGCGGAACTGGCCCACTCACTCTACAGAGCAGAGTGTGCGTGTGCATGTGCATGTGTGTTCAATGTAATATGTCCTCATTGTGTGAGTAGGTTGAAAACTTTTATGGGCGTCACACACATCTGCAAAGTATAGTTTATAAGACGACAGGATATAAAGAAGTAGATTAAGACTTTTCACGAACATGAATCAGGTCAAAGTCTCACGATTCAGTTCATGTGCAATCAGTCAGGCCACTTGTGTTTCAACTTGCTTCATCAACTTTAAAGTGTCAAGGATGATGACTCACGCCACTGACCATTAGAAGTACTCGCGTTAGTCGAGTCCCACAGAGGGAGATGATGTTTCAGATGCAGCGAGAGGGAGAGAGAGAGAGGCCAGGCTCAGTTGCTGGCATGTTCCACTGCTCAACCTGTTGATCAGGCTTTTTCTCCAAAGAGCCTGAATGCATATTTAACTTTAGGCTGTTTCTGTTAGAAGCGCAACAAGCGCAGGTGGTGTTGCCTGCCAACTGCCCTCAAGCGGAATGGATATATTTATTAAAAATTTACATTTAAGCTTGGCACATTTTTTTTTTCCCATCAAACAGAGTGGGTCTATGCAAATCATGCACACAGACAGATATCACCTCACAGAAGTGAGAGCAAAACAGCCCATTTTTATTCCTTTATAAAATCAAGATGTTGATAATGATGTGGGTGAAAGGCTAAACTGATGACAAGCAGTTGCCAGGGAATGAACTTCAGCAACTGCCTGGCTTTTGCAAGAGTACGAAATCTCCAATTTCAACAGCAATCCCTATGGCCTACAGCGACACATGACCCCAACGCTGCACTTGGTTACTGGTATGGTTGGCTGTGAACACACACATACTGAAACACATGGACGTGTTTGCGCACACTCACACACACACACACACACACACACACAGAGTAGGACCTCCCACTCACTTTTCCCCAATTCACCCGTCGAGCACTCCCTCTTAGGAAACCTTTTTTTTTTTGTCCGATGGCCATTGCGAGTAGCAGACGGTTTTGCCATCCCTTTCTTAAAATAGCCACCCGTTAGCACAGCCAGGTCAGATGGTTTTGAAACATCTATGGCAAACGGTGCTGGAGTGGAGGGCTGATGGGGCCGACGAGTGCGTGACCACCTCCCGGAGAGCTCAGAAGAGGTTGTCACGGGTGGGCCCTAAAGTGGAAGTTTCTTTCACACTTGGGTGACAATGAGTGCCAGGGAGCGAAAGCTGCTTTCAGAAAACTCCGGAGATCCTCCTGACTTTCTCCACAGGGGCCTTGCGTGAAAATGCAAATATCCACACGGGAGCATCCGCTGGAAAACAGCCAGACCTCAGTTCCTCCAAACCTGGTGGTCATTTAATAAAGATTTTTAAGTTGAGTTGAGAGCGAGGGTATGTAGCTTGTGTAACTCTTATCCCACATATTTTATCAAAGCTCAACAGTTACTGTCTGACCATACAAAAAAAAAAAAAAACGGCTCACATGCAGGTTTGAGTGAGGCGGCTGCCAGCCATCAGGGGGTAATCAAGATGCCATGTGCTGTCATCCATCTTGAGTTACGCAAACATATTTTTGTTTGTTGCATCCTCTTCCTCCTGGTACTTTCTACAAGGTTCCCTCCTCCCTGCTCTGCTGCTGTTTGCCGACTTGTCTAAACTAATCAAAACCACTCTTGTAGAGCTGTGATGGGGTTTACCTGGCAATCGGCCTAGGGCTGATGTCAGAAGGTGTTTGATCAATGCTGCTAAGAGCATATATTTGACAACCAATAATATTAGATCATTAGCTTTATTTATTGACCAATCTCAAATATATAAAAAGAGCCACATGGTACGATGTTGATTAAGGCTCTGTTTTGATTTTTTTTTTGTTATTACTTTACAAATGTCAGTGGAATTTTGAGTGTTTTTCAATTTCGTGAACACAACCCAGAGTTATGGCTTCACTTAGGCTTTGTGAGTTTATACCAGTGATGTGTAAGTGATCCTTAGTTGGGGACTGTGGGTTCATACACAGTTTTTGTTGAACAAGCACGTTGCATGTCATGGTTACAAATGGGCGTTACGACAAAAAAGCAACGCAGGTTAAAATCACTCAGTGCCCTGCGACAGTCCCGATCTGTTAATGCTCCAACACGTGTAAACAAACAGGCAAACAGTGGTTTCTAAGACACACAACCAAGACTTATTTCTTATTGCGTTCATTTGTGTTTTCACAGGCTAATCAGAACCATGACAAAAGTGTTTATCAGCATCAACTCAAGAAAATTTAGCTGATCGATTTATAGGCAGGGTGAGCAAACCCATGCACCATCTGGTTTGACTGTTGTTGTGCTGAACGCACTTTTAATCAACTTGCACACATCGAACAGGAGTTGACAACAACTTTAGATGATCCCGAGCTACAGGAAACGAGGAGATGGATCCTTTACACTTTGTGTTCTCTGTCTCTTTTCCACTGGCAGGCGTTTGACATATTGATTCATCAGAGAAATGGTCTTTAGCTTGACATGGCAACCAAACATGCAGACTCCTAATGACTTAACCACATCAACTCCTTCTCTTCTGCGCCATTCACCCTCCCTCCATCTGTCCCTTCAGGCACCAACCGTGGATAGAACTCAGTGAGTCACGTTGGAACAAAAAGCTCCATTCAAAACACACACACATAAACACACACACTCACACACATGCACAAACTCCCGATCAACTCTAGCCAGCACGACTCCTAATAAAAAGTCCCTCTCTTCTTTAGTAACACTCCCCACCACCGCCCTCTCAATCTCCAGGCAAAACCCGATCACTATGGCTGCAGAGAGACCAGATCAAGCCAATCCAGTTGTTGAGCGAGGATCAAGTAACCATGTATGCTGGTGCTACTCCCAGAAACCGACAGGAGCCAAACCTTCAGAGGTCTTCCCGCCACATCACACAGCTTGTGTGTATATGTGTGTGTGTGTGTGTGTGTGTGTGTGTGTGAGAGAGAGAGAGAAAAGCAGAGAAAAGAAACCAGGATTAAAAGATAAAAACCATAAGAGCAAACCAAATCTATTTTGAAGTTCTGACTTCCTTCCTCAAACAAGGCCTCAGCTGCCTTTTTTTCATCCCGTATGACACACCATCATGATCACTCACTGGGCTTTTCACAGGGCCTGTACTCTGGTCAAGGGTGATTTATTCATTTTAGGGGCTTCCTCTCCCAAGGTTGAGAAATATTTAATCAAGTAACAGCAACATATCGACCAGAAAGGGCTTCTCAAGTTTGCTTCTTTGACAATATTCCTTTAGCAACCCATTTTTTCTTAAACTAACATCTTTGTTCAAATGAAAGTCAGTTTCCTAACATATTATTCATAATATTAGTTATATAATTGTCACAGGTATTAACAGTCAGTGTATTCACTTTCAAAATGGCCCATATGATAATATTAGTAAAGCACCTCTAAAGAATAGCTCTATACATGTCTGTTTGGAATGGGCTGTTTGATTGTCCTCTGGTGATGCCGGCTGCAGCTTTCTTTTGGAAACTGTACAGTGATCTGCAGTAATTGAGCCATGACTAGAAAAGACCCGCTTGTGGACGCAGGCCACAGAAACCTGCAGCTTCATCAACACTGCTACACGCAGAACTGTTCACCTGTTTATTCAAAGTACAGTCATCAACTTTGTTTGCAGAACCCCGAACTTGAGAATCAGTTGCCGTTGCTTTTGGCGTGAACGTGCCTGTTGTCATTATCAAGCTGTTGTCAAGATCAACATTAGTGAGTCCAAGCTGCTACAGAGCACTGGGCGTCTGTGAAGCATATTAATATTGAACATTTCACAAGTTTATATCATACCAAATGTGAGGCTGCGCTCCCCTGGGCCCACAACAATTCACGTGTCCCATGTGTGAAGGCCATAAATGAATTGTTCTCGAGACTATATGATTATTATTATTATCATCATAGCAAATGATAAGTTAAAGTTTTTTTAAAGACTTTCTTAAAATAACCATCAATAGTCCATATGAACACTAGTTTCTTTCTTGCTTTAATCCTTCCTCCTGTTCATACTGGCCACTAAATATGAGGCTGCAGCTGACTGGAGTAGACAAAACAAGGGAGTATCTTCCAAAGTTCCTTTTAGTATAAACTTCCCTCTTTTTGTTTGACAGTGAAGAGTGAAACTTGTTCTAAAAAGACTGTAATGTTGGAGGGTATCCACATCATTTGTGTATGTTGGACGGATCAAGCCCTATATTCATTTCTGATAAATGTCTGAATAAATGTTTTCACAAAATATTTAGGGTGGACTTTTCCCCCATAACTGACATTCAACCTACTATTGAATCATCAACTTTAATCTTAAAAGCATAACTGAAAAAATAACTAACAGTGTGGTTTCTTTCAATTTATAGCCATTTCAAGGTTCATAAATTACATTGGGGTCTTACTAGAATAAGTCTACATGCTGTACTTTCCAAAATATGCATTTTATCTAGACATAAACCATGAATGTGTTTTAGAATTTGGCCTGCCTCCCAAAAATTCCAGTTCATAACTCTGATTGGTAATCTGGCCGTAGTCTTTATTGCTGGTTACCTTACTGGTTTTGAAACAATCATCTTCTAGACTGTAAACATTGTTGTAACTATGGTAATAATCTGTCGTTCCAAACCAATTAAAGCCAAATTAGCAGCTTGGTGGGTATGTTACATGGGCTTGGCCGACCAATGGTGTAACTTGATCACTCACACATGGACAATCTGGGATGTAAACCTGGACTGTGGCCAGCGCAGCCAAAAAGGATTTTATGAAAAGAGCATCTCTCCAAATGTTGAATCACACAAAAACATTTCAGCGTGGAGAGAGAAGAATAGATTGAAATTCTGGGAGTGAATATGTACCATATAAAAAACCTCTTAAGGTGCAAGCTGAAGGTTTTGCCATGCCCTGCATGGTCAGCTACCAAAGCTCTGTTGGTACAGCTAAAAAGGGCAGAGCAAGCAGGTCGGCCTCAAAATCCTCATTGAACTAGAATCTGTTTACAAGCTGACACTTGCTGAGGGGGTGTCACCAAGCAGGGTGCCCACACTTCTGCTTAGTTCCTGTTTGGTTATTATGAAACTGTAAAAGAACCAGTTTGCTTCGTATTCAATGGAACAGAAACGTTGACCGAGGGTGCCCAAACTTTTTCATGCCATTGTAAAACATGTTTTTCCTCTAGGCCCCGTGCCAGTATTCACACCAGCAGTCAATGTGGGAGGAATCTCGGTGGGTCACAGGGTTTGAGTCACACACTAGTGTGTGCGTGTGTGTGTGTGTGCCCTGTATAGACTGTGATAATAAGTTCATAAAGAGACAGTTCACAGCCTGCTTTATGGCCTTTTGGTCACATGAGTGATTAGTTCTTGAATTATTTTATGGTGCAAAGGCTTTAACAAAAAACCTTTTCAAGCACAAAGCCTGACAAATGTGAGATGATTACAATTTTACTCTACATCCATCCCCTCGGGGGATAACCCCCTAAAAGTGGCAAGAGTACTCTTAAAAAAAAAAAGCTACTTTCCTGACAGTTGAGTTAATTTGCCAGGAAAAAGCTTTTTTTTCTGTGCATGGAAGTCCTATCATTGTTCTCTCCAGGCTTTGTTGCCAAGTTTACAGGCAGAGGGAGATTATTCAGCATGTTTGGTTGCATATTGCCCATTAACATATAGCCATAAAAAGTTTGTATATGCAGCAGTTCAAAGTCCCATTACGTCTATTAGTGATATATTTCCTCTGAGATATTTCTCTCATGTAAATGAACTAAAGCAGCGCACTCAGTTACACATATATATTCATTTGCTGTGTATGCACAGCCATCACGATCTAGGTTATACTCTCACTGACAAAAGGCATTTCTGTAGATTCATCTCATGATGGGCCATAGTACAGTACCTCTTCTGCAGGTACTATATTTTTTTTAATAGAAAGTTGGGCACGGGATGCTCATAATGTAATTGAATGTGTTTGTGGAATTAACATGTGAGTGTGTATTCTTACATAACACAGTCCAGACAGTACAATTCATTTCTGTGTAACGGGACAAAAAAAATCTACAGCCCTGCACGCGGTCTCTCTGTGAGCCTGTGCTTCAACGCTGCCGAGCTTTAAGCTAAATGCTAACTTCAGCCCACAAGCATCCTCACAAGGACAGCACAGTTCAATGTTTCTGTGAAGTGAATGAACAAACAGTCAGTTGCAGAAGGGGCCTGCAGTCAGTACAACAGAGGTATACACATCTATGCACAGTATAATAGAAGCACAGTGCTGTATTCAGGGCGGCATGGTGGTTGGCAAGAAGGTTTCCGGTTCAGCCAGGGGTCTGTCTGTGTGGAGTTTGCATCCTCTACCAGCGTTTGCTTGAGTTCTCTCCAGGTGCTCCAGAATGGTTGTTTTTCTCTGTAATGTTGGCCATGTGATACTCTGGGGATGCGTCCATTGTGCACCACGCCTCTTGAATATCAAGCTGGGATCAGTTCCAGCTCACCCCGTGACACTCAAAGGATAAGCTGTATAGATAATGAATGGATAGATGGACTACTGAATCTAAATAGTTGCTAATCAGTAGTTTGCAAACTCAAACTGATTTTTCAACTGTGTGTGCTTATCTGCAGCATGAGCCGCATCATTGGGTGTCCTGTCCTCTGAATGACGCAACTCTTCTCCTTTAGCATGAAAAATTATACAGACTACAGCAGACTACATCCTTCCGTGGATACAGGAATATCTACGCAAACGCAATTGTTTAACATGCCAATTTTCTCAGAATATTTGAGAGGCACATTTTTAATATTCCCTTAACTCTCAACTAGGTCTTGACCTAGATTTAAACAAAAATGGAAAAAGAAAGAAAAAAAAATGCCTGTGGGGGCCACAGAGCTACAGCGGTCTGTACAGTGTGTGTGCAGCACTGGCAGGATGGGGTGTGGTGAGGAGTCATGACGGAGAATACTAATAAGAATCATCTTAGAAATCATTTTAGAAAGTGAAGGATGACTCAGTGTCATTCCACAGACTGTATCTCGCTACGAAAGGGTGGGGGTGAAGACCTGTCTCCCCACGCCCACTCCCCGACCTTCACGCCCGACCATCTCCAGACAGGGTGAGGTAGAGGCAGGAGGCCAGAGGCTGGTGGACTTTACAAAACCCTGATTCAGAACAAGCCGACACCAGATTAGCGTGAGTCACGAAGGAATTTCCCTGACACATTTTAACCACAGATCTTCTTTTTTAACTCTCAGCATCTTGGTGGAGTTGAGCAGCATCAAGTGATCTAGGTCATGTGCAGTGGCCCCAACGAATTCCAGCTCTGCTAAAGACAAGCCGTAACCGACATGAGCAATCAGGGAAATATGCATTAAACTGCCTTCACTTGATTTTCTCTGATTATGGATCGCCTTATTCAGAGAATAACTCACAACACAATATATTTATACAATTATTCCATAATTATTTGGTCTGACTCCACATGGAGCCATCAACAAGCCGATGAGCGGTGTGAGCAGGCCAGCTGTTAATCAGTGTAAGTTTGAGGTAAACACGACAGATAAGCTGCCTTGAATGGAAGAAGAGGTGAAAGAGACTGGAGTGAACCCAGCCAGCTAACTGGAGCTACCCTGCTCCAATCATGTGACACACCTCATTCTCCACAGTCATCTATTCTACACACCCACCTTTTTAGGCCTGCTTTTTAAACAGAGATACATTTCCCATCAACCCCTTTGCTTGTAATACAGCTACAGTATCGCAACCACTCGATTCAGCTCCACCACCCGAGCAGTCATATGTAGCCTCTGATGGGGCCTCTGATTGATGCCAAACACAAACCCTTTACTTCAATACACATTTTAGAGTTGTGTGACTGGACTGTGGTTAGAGTCACAAATTTTCCATTCTCCTCAACATGATATGGATATTTCTCCAGATATGGCACCAGTCACTTGAAGCATTAACTAGAAATCTGTGGTGTTCAAAGGTACACAGGTAAAGTTTCTAAAATACTGAGGAGACGCAATGCCACCTCTTTTGGTTGCGTGTGCAAAACCAAATGCAGCATAAAGAGGGGTATTCTTAACAGGAATATAGTGGCATCTCTGTGTAGAGAGGACTTGTGATACTGTCGCTGCGGTCGTTTATCTGCGCGCATCAGACGGCCCGCAGGCTCTCACTATTAAGATCACTGCAGAGGTTAGATATGTGATCTGAAGGATGAAACTTCAGAGCAGAGAACAAAGCAGATGCTTTCACATGGTAAAAAACTGGGCTAGGATGGCATTCAGGGCCCAGGGGGGGCCCATCAATAAATGCTGGCTTTAGAGCAGTTATTGTAGTTGGCCAAACATATTACAGGCGACAGTTCAGAGTTATTACACTGTAAAGAAAATCTGCTGAGCTTTTTAACCATCTGTGTCCGTGCGTTCTAATTTATATTTATGGCTTTTTTTATTTTCCTATTGACCATGATGATCGTACCTGCTGAAAGAGGGCGGAATGTGACAGTGGAGTTCAGATTTCTGGGGGCGTTTGGTTGTGTTCTGCAAACTCTCTGGCAAATAGAGGTGGGTGATGAATAAAAGAACAAGAGCAAAAAAAAAAAAAAGCAGATCAAGAATGGAAAGATAAACCGAGATGACAAATACAAGATCATACAAGATCTGTCGTTAAGTACTATTTGTTCTTCCCAGAGACTCAAAAAAGAAAAAAGTGGGGGCTGAATTTTTAGAGGAACAACATTTGAGTGAGACCGAGAAAGACGGATGATTTGAAAAGTGAAGAAGAGAAAGAACTAAAGACGAGAAGAAGAAGAGGAAAGTGGAGGTCTGGTAAGTAAGAGGCAGTACCTTTGACTGACAGCTAAAAGTACATTATACACTGTCAGATGTGCTACACACAGTTTAGCACCACACACAGTGATGGCACACAGTCCCGGAGCAGCTTGGCCGGGGAACGTCTGCGAGGCCAACTGGACAGACATACCACGGCTATAATTTCAGTTTGCCCGAGCTGCAGATTAGCCACGGTGACACATAAAACCTGAATGAAAAAGCCAAGTGGTCAGACAAGAAACAACATGAATGATAAGTCATAGAGAAAATGCTTTGTAAGTGATTCTGCAAAACCATGTCAAGTCCAAGTGAAAGATCTGCGGGCTAATGTTCTTAAATATTTGCCAGCATTGCACTAGAATTGCCACGCATATATTATTCTTTATTGTATCTAATTAAGGACAATGTATAATGCATGTGTTGGTGTTTTTTTAATAAGGTCAACATTAAACCTGATTTTCCTTATTCAATTGTATTTAACAATATTTGTCAAAAATTAAAATCAAAATAAAAACGTGATTAGTATGGTTTATTTCAATGTCACAACATTATTGGACGTAAAAATGTTGAATACGTAAGTCTAATGTTTTAATCCACTCTATCTCTGTAAAGCAGAAGAAGGAGGAAGAATATTACTTTAGCTTGCGATGAGTTATTCTCAGTAGGTGGCATCCTTCTCATGGAGACTAAAGAACAGTGATGAGTCAAGTTTTATCCAGCTTTGGTTTTCATGTCTGAACACGTTGACCTGGTTTTAACAAAGAGGGCGTGAAAAGATCTACGAAAATTAGAAATATCATCCAAACAGTAACACTATACAGTATTAAACTCATACAACTATGAAAATAAATTATTCATTAAACTTCATAGAAACAATTCTACCAACAAAAAACAAATAAGTTCTGAATGCATGATTAAAAAAAAAAATTAAAATCAATGTTCGGCATAATGTTTAGATGACTTTAACTTTGTGTTTATTTAAAAGAAAATACTTCAGACATTTAATATTTGTTTAAATTAATAGGTACTTTGCTAATTTTGAAGGACATTTAGATTTAAGAGTAATGTTTACAAGAGCAAATCTATTTTAAAAAATTGGGTCCACAAACTGGATTGCATGTTTTTTATTTTTCTAAATTTAAAATGATTTGGCAGTTTTATGATTTACTAAAGTCTACTATTTGACCATTTGTGTGATTATTGACATTACTAACTTTATTGGAGGGCATGATTATATTTAGCTGCTGCACCAGTCTTTCGGGACACATAATGTTATCTCAAGTCAACTGAACAAATGTGCTTTCAAAATCCAAACATATCCAAACACAACTAATAGGTTTAAAAAAACAAGAGGTGCTTTGAGATAAAACATATACATCTTTCTTTGGTGTGCCATTATATTCAAGTATTTTCTTTTAACTAAATGTAAAGGAAATCTATTCTCCATTTATTTTCAGAATCCATTATACTGAAAACATCCGTAATGACTTGTTCCTTATCAGCAGATTTGTGTCTCAAGAACTCAACAGCCTTGAAACGGAGCATCGATGTTCGAAACTGAGCTTGGCAGCGATCGACTGCCTTCAACTGGCTCCAGCGCCCAACACATAAACATGCATGAATAAGTTACCAATCATGAACCCGTTTGGTCCATCTTCAACAAATCTTTCTCTTTTATTGCATCTATTAACCCAGTGCATCTGAGAAAGCTTAAGGCCTTAAACCGGCCAAATTCCCATAAAGGACTCTTCTGTTAATTTCACTCCGTTTTCATCAGACTCTTGCGCTTTGGCAACGGGAGCCAAGCCAAGCACATTTCTCTGAGTCATCAGAGAGGGGAGCGAAAGGGAGGAGGAGGAGGAGAAAGAGAGAGAGGAGGAGGTGGAGAAGAAGAAGAAGAAAAAGAAGGGGGGAGGAGGAGCAGGAGGTGGCACGTCCAGAGTTTCCCTCTCGCAGGCGAAGGACTACGCCGAGCAGCAACAGGCTGAGAAAACCATGCTCTATTGTTTCAGGCCTGCTGGCAACGTGAGCCTTCCTGAAACTCCGCAAACAACTATCACACACAAATAAGGGAGAGGTGCCAAAGCTCTGCTCACTGAGAGACCTGCCAAAATGGCAGAAAGCTGTTGTGTGAAAACTTTAGAGGGACTTTCATATGATCTGTTGTTTTCTTTGCCTGGCAGCTTGATAAGAGCCCTTTCAATAAAACATTTTAAAAGTCCAGGAGAACAAGTGGTCTACAATGCTTTGCAGCTCATGTTCAACACATAAAAAGGGACATATTTTACACTTATTTCTAAAAGGCAGACGCATTCAGAGGCTTTGCTGATGATGCCACCCACTGATCACTGCTACGCACCTCACTCCCCCACACCTCCTGAACTGTTCCACCCAGTCTTTCTTACAGATTATATTTTTAGATTAAGACAAATTTTGTCTATGTCGCCTGTGCCCCCTCAAAATAATTTGGCACACTTTCAAGCCCTAGAACAGATGATGCATCCTTGACAGAAATTGTTCAAACTTTACCTACAAGCTTCTTTAAAGACCTCAACTGCAGCTTTAATCAGGACTTTTCCCAGGGCCCAGGAAGACCACACGTATTACAGTTATTTTAATCTTTTAAACTGGAAGCTTCAGCAAGAAACATTTTTTTTGTAATATTATTTTTGATTATTTTTTAAGTATATTTGATATATTTAAAGAATATTTTTTTAAATAATTTTTAAATCTTGCTTCACTATGGGATATAATTAACTACCCACAAGTCATCATTGCGTTGCCTTATCGTAGCATTGATATTGAGGTAACTGGAAAATTAACGTTGTGGATTTAATGTGAGTGTTTCCACTTCAGACCACTTTATAATGGTGCTAATTTAGGTCCTGCCTGTTATTTCTGGCAGCCTCTCAGTTTCACACAGTAGTTGGAGCACAGGTTGTGGCTTGATGTGAAAAAAGACTGGACCATGATCAATTGTTGTTTCTCAGAAGCGAAGGAGGACCATCACTTTTCTTCTAGGAATCATCACATCTTAATATAACATAAGAGTTTTATTTATCATTGTAGTGGAGTCCGTTAAATCAACACACTTAAAAGGAACAAAACTTGGACCAAATCATCCAGAGCTTGCACATACATTTTCGTGATATACATGTTTTTGTCACTCGGCTAAGACCTAGTAAGCATAGTAAGCAGTGCTGGCATCCTGGTTCAGCAGCACTGCGTTGGGTAGGTAGCAGGTTTGTTCACAGAATTCATGACCCCCATGTGTCACGTTTGTGTCACTGCAGAGCGGAGCTGGCCATCATATTTTCAATTTCAATTAATTAACATGTTTCGACTAATATTCTGCAAACAAAGGATGTTGCTTCAGCATATTCAGCCAATGCTTTACAGGTGAAAAAACTTGGCTCACAGCACACACAGAGGATGTGTGACTTTATTCTTTGCGAGACAATGGTCCACTACATTGCAATGATTTCTGAAAAACTCATATTTATAACCAGTTAACAAGCTCAAATCATGCGGGAAGACCTAATAGGGCAAAGCAGGGAGAAGGTGGAATAAAGGACAGATAAGTAAGTGGGGCAGCTTTCAGGTACAACCGTTTCTTTCTCATCATACGATCAGTCCAAACACCCCGCATGTTCTCATGTCCCCCTGGTCCCGTCCGGCAGCTCCACTGTTTGTTTTCCACTCCAACGTGGGGACAGATTTGGACAAGGGTGACAGCGGAGTCTATTTTCTCCACCTGGAAGCTTGCAGCTGAGGGGAGGGAAACTCAAGACTGTTTTTACCCGCTTCCTGGAAACGGTAAAGCAAGCGGGAGGCCCCACTGTCAGGGAGAAGGGTAAAGAGAGACTGTGCAAGAGTGTGCCGAGAGAGGTCTGAGAGATCTGGTCGACGGATAAGGAATATATGTGTGAATGTATGCGTGGGAGTGTGTACGTGGCATGCCTGAGTGTGCGTTTATGTGCGCGACAAAGAGAAAAATGATAGAATGGTCACACAGTCCAGCCAGGGGCATTTGCTGATGCCCACGAAGATCTGTTTACAGTGAGTGCCCCCAATGACCCCCCAGAGGATGCAGCACTCACTGCCAACGCGCACGCAAACACACACCCACACAGACCCACATCGTCCCAGCCACATGTCTCAGCAGACATGGATACATGGTGTCTAAAGTCACCTGTTAGAAACATCCGGAACACTAGATTCCAGAGCATGGACCTCTATCGTAGCACTAAAAGCCCCAGCCTCGAGGTATAGGCACTAGAAGGCGTGTGACAGCAGAGAAGGAGCAAGAAATGTCCTGCTCATCCAGCTGACGATGATGAGGCTCTGCACGCACCACAAATAAATTGCATTGTGAGGTTCTACGTGAGGAGATGAAAAACGGGCAAAACAGACTTGCACAGCAAAGGAGGGCAGCAAGGTGTGAGCGTGGGAGTTTAAAGGCTCGTTCAAGGGCCTGAAGGCTGAAGAGAGGATGAGAGAGAGATTTGAGTGCAACAGCACTGAAAGGATGAAGTGCAAAAACAGAGGGTGAAGAAATGAAATGCCAAATGAGATACTGGTCTAAAAGACATGGTTTACAACTGAATTACTGTCTGCATTGAGAAAACTTTGTTTTAAAGCGCAAGATGATGAGCTCATATAGCTGTTACGTCTGTAAGCTAAATATGAATCTATGGCCAGCAGCCATTAGCTTAGCATAAAGACTGGAACTTTAAATGTCAAATTAGTTCATCTTTCCCAATGAATGTTTGCAAAAAAAAAGTTAAGAAACTGTTGCTAAGATGTTGTATTCATAAGACAACAAATCTGTTTTGAAAGGTCACAGTTTACCTTTGAACCTCAACTACCAAAATCAAACCAGTTTAAGTCCATGAGAACTTAAGATTTGAAACCCTAAACAATAGTAATGCAGTGCCATTAGCAGTCCTGCGGAGTAGCTGCCCCAAACCACCATTTTTAAAATTCTTCTTGTCATTGTAATATGAAATGTTTCAAAGTCATTAATAACTAAAATAAATTGCATCCAAGTTTATTTTTAGAGAGACTAATGTAAATACAGCACAGTGGCATCTGCAAAATGCTCTTTATTTATTCGCACCACATGACTCAAATTCACTCAACTTTATTTGACTCCATATTTTTCCCTGGTCATGCATGACCCTCTGACAGTGTCATTAATCCCCCTCAAGGGAGAACACCCCCCCAGTGAGAGAACCATTATGCTAAGCTAAGCTTACTGCCGGCTGGGGGTTCATATCATATATACAGACATGAGAGCTATCACAACCTTCTCGTCTAACTCTCGGCACGAAGGCAAACAAGTTTACTCCCGCAGTATTCCTTTAAATTATCACCTTCCACTCACTCTCTCACTTTCCCCCTCGGCAGACCTGCCCAGCTGTGCTTTTCACATTTGCACATGACGGCCAGGTTTCAAACCTGCCTGTTACATTTCAGCAGTGCAGCCGATTGACACATGAGGACAAGTGCACCAGCTGACTCACCAACCTGCTCTTCTGGTACAGAGGTTAAGTGTGATGTGATAATATGCATTAATAATATAGCCCAAGCTGGCTGAGATGAATGGGGTGACAATCAGAAAGCTGGACATTTGGGCAAAGGTGTTAATACAGTGTGTTCTCAATATGAACACTGTATGCAGCAATGAAGTAAAAAGAGGAGATAAAACTGCTTTGAAAGTTAGTAATATAGAATACATATTGTACTGCACTGTGTAAATTCCATGTATGGGAGCAGAGAGAGTCTCTGTGAGTGTAATTGCAGGAATAGAGATGGAAAACGCGGAGACAGGCGCGAGAAAGTGGGACAGACAGCAGCAATACAACCACTCTGCTCCCATCTCTCCTCTCCTCCCTGTTCTGCCACTGAGGGGAAGCGAAGGAGGTCACCCACACCTACAAGCACTCAATCAACCTGCCGGCGACCTTGCTCGTCCTGGATACATTGCCCGCTCCCCCTGCTTGTCTGCCTGCGACGCTGCCATCTCTCTGCAGCCGGTGCCAGGTTACACCGCCACGGGCACAGAGGTGCCATTCCACCAGATGCCCACTCTTTTGCCCACGCTGTGCCAAATAAATAAATAAATAAATAAACGGCAGACAGCTCTGTTCAGTGTCCATGCCATGAGAGCCATCTTAGACAGGGAAAACGACAAAACATGGCCAGGTTAATAAGTATGGGGGGGAGGGGGGGGGGGGGGGGGGGGGGGGGGGGGGGGGGGGGGGGTAGTAAATGCAGAGATGTATAGCAAAGTGATGCATTGACGATGAAGGGAGGGTTTTGTTCAACTGTACGTTTGCCAAAGCTGAGAATGTTGAGACAATTTTTTTACGTGAATAAACATGCATGTTGAGCGTCAGGTGGGGTGGGGACTCCCCCAAGGAAACCCTGTCAGTGACTCATCAGGTCACAACTGGCGAATGATAACCAAGCAGATAATCAAGCCAGAATTTACATTACTGAGACATGATCAAAAACAATTCAGAATGTCAATTATTGTCCGGATTAATTGACTATTCATTGGGAATTGTTAACACAACAGAATTTGTAACAATTTATAAAAACCATTAATCAGGAGAATATTTTTTAAATTATCTTAACCATTTGCCTTATTAAATGAACCACTCCCAAGCTGTATTAAGAACCCATTTGTCACTTATATTAAAAAACTGTCTCAAATGAAGAATCGATGATCAAAATAGTTGCCAATTAATTTCCTGTCAACCAACTAATTTATAATTCCAAACAGTGAAAACTGTGAGACACATCTGAGCACATGTTGACATTTTCAAGTCACACACACACTGAGCAAATTATCATAAAGGAGACTTGAAAATAATCACCTGTCATCTTGAGATTATAATAATTACTTTATTTATGTCGGACCCCTCTCAACAAGGTTCCAGTGCTTTACAAACTACAGTCTTCTAATTCCAAAGAAAATAACGGAGCAGTATGTTCGTTTTTTCCAACTAATTGAGTTATTAAAGTAATCGTTTGCCCTTTAACAAAATCACAACATTGGTCTAACCACTCTCCATGTCAGCGCGAATGAAGTGACCTATAAAAACAGAGGGAAATAAGCACGTGTGGTCGTGTGTTCACAGCCACTGGTGTAATGTATGAATGACATGACAGATTTAGGAGGAAGTGTCAGCGTCCCAGAACAGCAAGTCACTGTAAACGGATTGTGATGCAGGTTTCTGCCACTAATCGCATCCATTTTAGAGCATGAGTCAAGACGTGTTTTCCACTGCAGATAAAAACTAAACAAGGCAATTAACAGATCATGTAATAAAGGAGGAAACAGCTGAACTCTTCCAGCAGCTATTGCTCGAGTGCAAATTAAGACACAAGCCCGCAGATATCTCTATCAGCTGTGACAGTCGGGTCACATTCCTTTGTTATGTGCTGTTGGACGGGCCTTCCCCTTTCGGAAAGTTAGTTATGACTGTGGATACAGCTGCAAAGATGGCTCCGCTGACCACAGCTACAAAAGGCATGGAAAGACAACACATGTGCCGAAGGGGAAGAGGGAGGAAGGAGGGCAGGAGAGAAAAGGGAGAGGCAGACAGAGACAGGGGAAGTGAATGTAATTCATCTTTAAAAGGGCAGACCAGTGATGTATGGTGATTGCATGCGTGTGTGTGTGTGTGTTTTTGTGAATCATAGAAATAGGTGTGGGAGGAGTAACATTGGCTACAACCCCTCTTATCGCTCCACAGAGTAAGGATTCTGGGCTCAGCCCTGGTGATCAAAGACACACACAGGCTGATACAACACCCCCCCATCCCCCCACATCTTCCTGTCAACTGTCTCTCTCACACACACACGGTCATTAAGATATAATTACAAGCTTAGCAAACAGTACTTAGGCTAATTCGATGAGCAATCACTCCATACTGAATAAAAAGCGTTATGACAAAGAATCTCCTATGTATGTATATAAAATCCCCCTTTTGCTGCATCTCACTAAAGAGCACATGAAAATTAACAAACAACTATTTTCCTTCTCAATTTACATGTTCGAATTGTTTTTAGGTGGTTGACTAGCAGTGAAAAACACAAAGATAACTAATTAAGGATTTTCAACTTGTTCTTGTTTTGTTCAGGCTGACAAATTCTATTTATCAATTACCTATTTAGTTCTAGAAATATGAAAAATTGTACTCATGAAAATTTAATTTGATGCTTGATTTAAGAAATGAAAAAACTAGGTACACAGAGTAATATCTGCCAGAAATATCGACCCAACATGAATAATCCGGCAGCTATGGCATGATCCCTGACAAAATAATTTTCTTAATTTACCCAGTGAATGTGTATTTTGAAAAGAATAGCATGTTGCCAATGTGCCAATGCAGAGACTGAATGCTCTCTGTAACTAAATGGAACAATCTGTGTGTGCATATATACAATCATTCAAAACCAGCTGAAAAGAATCTGTATATTGGATATTGACAAAAATTAAATAGCATTACTCCTGAATACAATAAATGAACAAAGCGATAATTTCCTTATTCAGCATTTTCCAGGATGCATGACTTCATCCATAAGCAAAGTAAAAAGACTAATCCCATCCCCACTTATTGTAAGAGCTTCATTCTAAATGGCCTCGGAGCAGACAGGCAGATACTCCAGGCCCAGGATGCCTTGATGAGATTAACATCCAGTCAAAGTCCTGCATTATACAAGTGACTTGTGAATGTGTAACTCTGACTACAGCGCTTTACACCAGACAGTCTCATCTGTGATTCAGATGCAGGGCTCATCACAGTGATTACGTGCAGAGAGACCCGGGAGTCTGACACTATAGATGACCGTCTGTGTGGGTGTGCATGTGTACGAGGTGTGAGTGGATATTCTCCTGCTGGCTGTTGAGTCCCTATAGCCTCAGTGCTGCTCCTTAGACTAACAGTCTGCATGTGTGTTCATTCACTAAAGATAAAGCAGTGGAGGGTAAGCCTCTCAATAAGCACTGCACCCCTCTGTCTCCCCAGCTGCTTTTCCACCTTCTGCCTCATCCTCCCTTCATCGTCTCTCTCTCTTTATCTCTCCCATCCCTCCCTCTCACCCTTTCTCCACACCTTCTTTCACTGTATGTGCTCCCTCTCTAGCCCTCTTCTCTGTCTTTCTCTTTGCTTTATTTATCTTTCCTTTCATTTATCACAGCACCCTCCTCCCTCTTTTCTCTCACCCTCCCCATCTCCGTCCTTGTATGCGAGCGGTGGGTCTGCGGGGTGCTTGTTATCCAGCACCGATCCAGCCATCTCTCGCCTGGGAAGCCAGACAGGCGAGCGGGTAGAGGTACAGACAAAAGACACCCAGAGATTGAGCGGGGAGTGACAGACCGTCGGCGACTGCTGCAAGACCGACAGGCAGGAGAAACGCAACTGGCGTTCCACAGACGCAGGCAGGCAAGTGGTCTGACTGGGAGAGTGAGAGGCTCTCAGTGAGAGACACAGGTAGGAAGGAGGAGGCAGACAGGTAGGCAGAGCAGCCAGACATGCAGGTCGTCACAGGCCGGTGCACAGCAGCCAGCCGAGCTACGAGCCCAGCATCCCAACAGGCCAGAGGGTCAGTAATTGCATGGCTGATAAACACTGCCTCTGTCTGGGCCTGGCACAGTACTGCAGGCTGTAAATGGCGACTAATAACTCTTTAATTATTGGGTGTTCTGTCCAGAAAAAGTCTCAACTTAAAATCTGCCTAGAATAAGAATATTGTAAGAACTCAATGCTGCTTAGACAGTATTCACTCTCTAGCTGTCTGATAGCAGAGCTGACATATTAACGGTTGAAATGATTGGCGTTAAGGGTTTTTTATAACAAGTAAAAAAAAAAGCTTTTAAGTCCCAGGGTTCCAGTTTTTTTTTCGAGCAGAATGAATATGTTATATTCTATTTATGACTGAGAAATGAGTCATCTCCAACTTGAGAGATTTAATTAAAGGGGCTATAGAATATCCACAATCATTTTCTATTAATATCAAAAGCTGCCCTGTGAAGAACAGCTTTTGAAACGGAAAAATCAAAAAGAAGGACAACTAAGATGTTGAAGAAAAACTGCATTTTACAGTTGGAAAAGATATTGTTGCTGCAGAGGAGGGCACGACAAGAGCACGAGCAAGTCTAAACCAGAGAAAACTAACCTCGGGCTGTTCAAACCAAGCCCACTTTGTTTGCAAAGAGAGAAAAATCTATCCACACAAACTCTTAAATATTATTTTCTTCAGCATAAAAAGAACCCATAACCCTGAGGAATTATCCAGACAATGTCAGTCAGATCCTGCTTTTTAATATTAAACACTGAATTTCTCATGTTTCAATTCCTAAAATTAGAGACAGTTGGGACAGTCTCTTTCATACCAGCCGGACCGTGGCTGCAGTGCAGCAGAAATATGTTGCTATAATTCGAATCAGGAGGGAATGTGTGTAAAAACATACTGCATGTATTTCCTCTACTGTACCCTAATAAAAACCACCATGCTACAACAAGAATGTCCTAGAATAGCAGAAGAGTGACACACAGGAAGCAGGTTTACCAGAGCCAGGGTTGCAGCACTAGTGCAGCGCTCCAGTTTCACCATATGGTGAAGATTTGACTCCAGGCAAACGCCTCCAATTCCAATCACTCTGACTCAGCGAAATGCGTTGCCCTTCTTCTGTTCACCAGATGTGGCAATGGTTTCTCTCAGAACAACCCACCACAAAACATATATAATATGCTAAAACTTGATTACAGAGACACGGGACTTGAAAATATAAAAAGCAGTAATGTCATTGGATACTGAGGCTGAGAGCTGACGGAGACAGATGGGTCCTGTTGAAGCATTGCAACACCTTTTCCTCTCATCACCAAGTTAAGAAACTGTGTACTGGGTCATCAGGCTATTGTAACCTTTACAGGGGCCCACTGCCAACTCTTTCCACAGGCAATATGCTTTTTTTCCCTCCTCAGTGGTCTATCAGCCACATCTTTATCCTCTGGCTGTCTTCCTACTGGGTCAAGTCACAATGACAGGAAACCCTGAACCTTCTTCTTTGGGAGTGATACAGTTTGACTTCACAGAGCCACAGAGAGATCAACATGCTGACATCCTTGCAGCCCAAAACAAGCCATTAAACACTGTTCACCATTTCCAGGAAGTGGAGAGAATCTAAAATGCCAAGGAGCCATTAAATTTAATGTTGCCAAAAAAAGGGAAAAAAAAAATCCCAAATTAAATAACACTGGCATGGATCTAGCCTGACTGAGGCAGATTTTCCAAAGTGCCTTGTAGTTTCCATCTTTTACCAATTTTCACGAGTGGACTGCCGATAATTGTTCTAATTTACTGGAATCCCTGCTCCCCAAAACAGCCAATTTATTTATGATTTGGTACTGGTGAGCGCTGGCTGTGGTTAGCTGCCCACAGGCATTTCCTGTGCTTGCCAACATGCCATTATGAGATCAATCAAGAGAAGGCGCACAAAATGACCGGACACGCTGAGGAGAGATGAAAAAGCCTCGACTGGAGGTGAGTCACAGTAGAGGGCTGTAGTTGCCTGTCTGAACCGGTTGCAGGATTTATCACACGCTGTGGGAGGTCATTTACACGATCCTATTGATACAACGCTGTATCACATCCGCGGACGGATGAAAGGGAACAGGGCAATTCATCTGGCTAGTCTTAGCCATCCTAATCATGAACTACTGCTAACAACCTAATACTGCAACCACAGGAATTTGTTAGATTATGGTTCAGCAGCTTCACGTTTACTTGCGGAACATAACAGGAAGCCATTATAATATCAATATTATATATTGATCTTGCCAGAAAAACACAAAGATGAAAACAGCAACATGTTAAGAGATACAGTTCTCGTGACTTTTTTCCATTTTGGTTCATGTCCCACTCAGATTAAGGGGGAGGGATTTACGACCAATACTGCAGCCAACCGCCAGAGGGCAATAAAGATGCTCTGGCTTCACTTATTTGGAGTGCAGTTATGTCGACCATCTTTATATACAGGCTATGCTCTTAATATTTTCTGAGTCCCCTATCCTGTTGTCACCAAAATCCCCATTAGGTCCAACTGGAGAAAGAAAGACTAGCAGGATAGATTTTTAAAAACATTGAGGACTATTTTAAACAGCGGGTTCAATGCTCTTAGGAAAAGCAGCAGCAGGAGTATGTGAGACTGAGTGTCCATGTTGATGGTGATGAATACCTATAACAGATATATGTTTTTCTGTGGAATTGTTTTTGGTTGAAGTCTTTTACAATTGTTTTGTTTTCATTCATTTCAGACGGAAACGTGAAAGAGTATCACTTTTACATGTAACTTCAAAGGACATCAGGCTGCAGCATCGACATGGTCAACAAGAATATCACTATTGGACCTCACAGTCAGGGTGATGGGGATTTTCATGACAAATGTCTTGCCGCGACCGCAGCGTGTTTGCCTTGGGTAGCTGCAGGAGGTTGAGCTGACCACAGTACTTCTTCCTGTCTCCTCCTGGGTCTCTTCGTGTGCCAGGCTAACAAACCATTATGTTGTCAGATCAATAACGGAGCTGAATGCTAAATGACTGGTCACACTGGAACCAGATGAAGTGCTGATGATTCACACGTGAGAAATGTGGCGCTACAGGCCTGGAGCTGACTTCCCAAAGCCATTTCAGCATGACAAACGATCAAGGTCTTGTCATTACTGCACTAATATCACCTGCGTGGCTCATTATACACAGAATACCAATATAATAAATATTTTCTCCTAAGTGCAAGGGTAATTAGTTAGGGTAACTAATTTTTGCAATGGGTCTGCAGTACTGTCTTTGAATAAAGTCCAAGCTTTACTTTTATTATTTTTGTTTTTATTTATGATAACGCTCATGTCTTTCTATAGAGTTAAATACTTTTCCACATTGTGGGCACTAAAGTCGACAGCAGTAGTCTGAGTGGTCAGCTCAGACCAGTGCTCTATCTGCTGCTTCATCCACAACACAGGATGTGGTGAGAGGATCCACTGGCTCTCAAAAGCCCATTAATAAATCACCGGGGTCACAACATGTATATGACTTTATTTCTATTATTCCACCACCACAAATTGTTAGAATGCAGCACGATAACAGCTTCTGCAGCAATTAAGGGAAATCCCCTGAATGCAAACGCAAATGCACCATTTTATGATTCTGAACACTGGTTTAGTCAGGATTTGTCAATGTAGAGCAGCCGAGGCTTACAGAGCGAAAAGTGAGAGTGCACCAGTATGTGAGCCGCTCCAGTGACAATGAATAACAGATGGGCTCTGAGAGGAGGCCGAGGGTGTCGAAGAGGACTTTCAAAACAGGCACATTTTTGTCAATAATAAATACTTTTCTTAATTCTTCCAAACCAAACAGGGCACGTGGACATGGACATTGCGAGCATGCATCAGTTCCTGTGGAATAAGCAGCTCAAAGGCTTCCATCTCGTGACGACATGACGAGATCTGATCCCGGGTTTTCTGGTTTCTGGACTTGGGAGAGTTAGTCCTGCTCACAAATATTTATTAAACTGTCTAAAAGATCAAATAGATAGCATATGGGAATTCGGCTCTGGAGTGGAATTTCACGTTAGGGCAAAGCCAAGTTTGCAAAGAATGATCATTGGTGGGGTAAATGAACAATGACACTCGGTATGGGTCAGCTTCCTGGAAACCGATGCTTCAAACAGATAAAGACAAACACAGATGAATGTTAATCCATACATTTTTAACTTGTTCTGTTCAGGGCTCAACGACCTGGAAACTATCCCAGCATGCACAGGGAGGGGGGAGGCAGGGGTATACACTTGACAGGTCGTCACTCTATTACAAGGCCATCGAGTACAGGCAGAGAGAAGTATTAATGTTCACTCAGCTCGAACCTGTATGTCTTCTGTCTGGTGTGGGGGAGGACCAAAAGACAACCTACTAAGACACAACCCCCCTCGACAAATGTACCACGTTGTGGTAAATGTACTTTTGGCATTTCAGTGACCGCTCAATCCCTGCAAACAACAGAAAAGCACAATGTCATCATCCTTCCCCCATTATTGCCGCTTCTGCAGCCACATTTGCCCTCAACATCAACAGTGAAATCCTCACAAAGGGCTGGGGAACATCAAAAGTGACTTCATCTCTTTGATAGCCATGGATCTGTTGCATACTTTTGCTTGAGAGGAAAAAAAAAAACCCTCAGAGCTCTGCTTAAAATTCAACTACAGCGTCCCATCAGACTGCACGCCTGTGGATTTCACTGGAGATTATGACCTCAATCTATTATTGACACGGTGTCTGTGAACATGAATGATTTAGCATTATTAGATGACACTAATCAGCTTGGTTACAGTTGCCTGCAACTCCTTTAGCTCGTTTGTTGGCAGTCGGAATGAAACTCCAGAGAGAAATGAGGACTGAGCAGCATGCAAGTAAGTGCTTGTGTCTCCCAAGTCCTTGGGAATGAACCCAATGAACTCCCCAAGGTGTGTGGAGTGGAGGCAGACACAACCAGAGCTCAGAGCAACTCCCCCATCTAGTGGCCAAGTCATGTCATCACGTCAAACAATCTCCCTTTCAAAACCAGTTTGATCAAAACGATGAATCGATGAGTTGCTTGTAATAAAATGTATTATTATTATTATTAGTCTAGTTAAACGGGATGAATCGACAAAGCAGATGTTGGCCAACTCGCTCTGCTGCCTCATCTTCACGTGTGGAGATAAACTTGGAAAGGGTTGAGCCCAAGTTAGAAACAAAATTAGATTTATTACTGTTATGAAAATAAGGATCTTAACAGGCAGGTACGATTTTGTCGCTGTTATACTTATAATCAACCCATCATGTCTTGGTGCGGTCAGACGTCCCAAATTAAGATTCCTCTTCTTGTTGTGAACATGTGCAAGTTATAAACAATAGAATTCAAACTCAAAAACTTAAAATTTCCTTAAAAGACGAGAAAAATAATGGAGCCAACAGTCCCCGCAGTATGATGTTAACTAAAATCATTCCAGAAGCATAACTGATATCTCACAATTTGAAAAAATCTGAATATAAAATAGAACCGATGATAAAAAACAACTTGGTTTCAACCCAGATTGCACCCTCTAACAGCTGTAACAATCTGATTTTGAAATTGAATGTCTCCCACTAACGTTTAAGACTAAATAAGATGATGACTGAACAAATATTCTTGGCATGGGCGCTACAAAGAAAATCTGCACAGTGCCATTAAGAGCTAACTAAAGGGGCTGACAGTTAATTTTTCCAGTGAGCAATGACGCACTCCTCTAAACCCAACAGAAAATATCTGGCTTACTCGTCAGCGTCTGCAAACTGGCCCGGCTCAGGAGGAGGGTGGTAGCAGGATATCTTGAGAGGACGCAGGTGGTGTTTGGCCGGGCTGCAGTTGGGCAGCAGGTCTACTCTTTCTCTTTGGGTAAGTCTCAGGTCCCGCAAAGCAAAATGAAGCAGATCCTCTGGACCTGGAAATGGCAAACACACTGCAGTCAAACATCTGAATCTCAAACTTTTCTGTTTGATGAATAAATAAATAACATATTGTGATTAGATGCAGAGAGAGACATTTGGGTAGAACATGTTTTTCTTTACCATAGGGACTGGGCCCAAAGGACATCTTTTCCCAGCCAGTAAATGTGACCTCTTGGAGCTTGTCCTCCCAGTCTTCCTCCTTTTGTGGCAGCATTAAGACACCAGTGACAATTAAGACACCAGAGTCTCTGTAAAAGTTGATGGTGAAGATCAGCTTAAACATTTCAACACAAGACAAATGTCACCTTTGCGATGGGCCTGCTCTATGACAGTAAGCAAAGTCTTAATCATATCATCTGGGGACTTAATGACGTTGACTCACCTCTTCTGTTGTCTGGATTTCTTCCTTCTCCACCGGTTCTTCACTGCTGCTGCTGCTGCGATAGACAGACTGGGCCCTGGTGGCGTTTGCTCACAATTACCAAGCGAAGCTGCCATGTCTAGACTTGCGGCCCCGTTGTCTGAGACACCATCTGCAATGTCCCTGCTCCTGACCCCAGCAGAGGCATCGGCACAGATTGTACCTCCTCCTCTCCTGAGCCTCCTCGGGGGTGCTGCTTTACTGCACCTGCCTCTGTGCCTGTGGTTAATATAGCCATTAACCATGTGTTGTGGTGTGGTGCCATTCAGGATGCCAGCTGGTGATCTCTCACCGCTCTTCGTGGCAGAAGCTCGGCAGCCGTCATGACAGGAGGCCCCATTAACAATGGCTGGGCTTGGGACATGACCGTTAAACAGACTGCAGGCTCTACAGGTGCTGTGTCGCATTCCACCTCTTCTACCCGCGACGTCCATGTCGATCTGAGCACGGCGTTGCCCGTCATGCACAGACAGGTTTCATATAAAAGCAGAATGGAAGAAGATTGAAACGCTAGATCAGTTGTCAAACCAAAGAGACAAAAATGGATTTATTTTTAAAAGAAGTTCAAATACTTAGAACTGGTGGTTAGAACAAAGTCTCATGATACTCTGAATTTATCCAAGATAAGGAATGTTTTCATATTTAGAAACATGGGATTTGGGATTGACAAAAAAAAGGGGGGTTCAAGTGGGAAGTTCCACCTGTTAGCTTAGCCACCTGCTAACACCGTAGCTAGCTTGCTCATTGACAGCTGTGTCCCCCGCTGCCATGGAGCGACATTTCAACCTGCCACTAAAATTGTGAATGAACAACCTGCGACTGAACAGAGCTGGTGTTTGCGATTTTTGCCGCTGACCTCTTACTTGAACCGTGGAGCTCAGTAGCAGCGGGGACCCACACACAAGGAGGGACAGGTGCCGGTGGGTGGCGCCATGACACAACATACATGTTCAACTGGCTTAACCTACGGTGGCTGACTGAGATCAAAAACACTGCAAAAAAGAAAAGAAAAAAATAAATAATATTAAATATTCTAAACAATTTGTGAAGTTATTCACAAAGTAATGAATTGTTCCTGTAGGCCTTTTAGCATCCCGTTGATATAACATAATGTCTGTCAAATTAATTTTGTGAAAAACTACATGATGTAAAATCTGCTCATCAACAAGCCTCTGTTGGATATTTGAGACCACGCTGTAGAAAAATAGATTGTTAATCTTTTATTTACAGAAAAACAGTTTCATCACTGCGATGGTTCAGACATCAGTATCATTCACTGACACAACAGAATAACAGATTTACATTTTAGAAATTGTAGTTTATTGTGAGGACAGAAAACATTTTCAAATGATGACAATTCATGAGAAAGCATCACTGCCAAAGCCATTTTTATTGCCATTTATTGTGATAACATTGCATTCAGTAGTCCTAATAAGACAGAAAATTCAACCAATGCACTGTTGAATTTTTCTTTTGCTTTTTAAAACTAGGTTGGCACGAGCAGCTATATATTTGTGAGGCAAAACAGGAAGATAAGTTAATATTGCTCATGATGCTCAACATTTAGTGTCAGATAGGAAGACGATTTACAACCATGTAAGAAGGCCAATTCAAAGCAAATTGAAAAGCAATCGACTCACCGTGACTAACACAAAAACTGGGACATTAAACCAGAAGTCCCCCACTGCATTTAAAAATATAATATTACATTGACAAAATATTCCCAATTTGCTCACCTGGTTTGCGTACCGTACAAAGCATTTGTGCTATAGTGCTTTTCTAACGTGAACACTTAAAGCAATCACAAGTTCTCCCATGATTAAACTGTATAAAATGTCTTTTGTCAATCGGAAAAAACAGTGGTGAGTGGCACGTGAATACAAATTATCACTATATAATTACAACATTTACAATTCCAGAAAAATCTGTGAGACATAGAAACGTACCTGTGGAAATCTATAGCAACGTCTTCCTGAAAAATGTCCTCAAAAAGGCACAGACAGAAGAAAAGTTGAACCATGCAAAAGGAAATGTCATTTTTGTGCAAGGAAGCAAAACTCAAGTTTTAAATCATTACATGACACAGCAGATTGTTATTATCCCCCATTTTAAATAACGACCTCAAGCACAGTACAGAATACTGTACGTGTCTTACACCGCATCTTACAAATTGAAATTCAAAAAGCCTTTTTTGGCCAAACACATAGTGAAATATCAAGTTGTACATTCATGATATTTACAGAATAAGAGAGTATCAGAGAGCCTTTCTGTGGATTTATGTCCCGTCTTTATTCGACAGGCTCGTGGTTCTGTTTGAGTGCAGGATCTATTTATTATTTCCTTATTGATGTGATATTCAGATTTCGTCACATTCAAATTTTGCTTGTGCAAAATTGGAGTAAAGCTAACACACTGGGGGGGCACTTTCATTTTCAACGCTACAACTGGCATTCTATTGGTCGGGGAATTTGAATGTTTTATCGCACAAGATAATCCAACCACAAAAGAAGGAAAAAAAACAAGAGCAGAGGAGAAATGAAGCGCGTGAGCACAGGTGATCTGTCCACGACAAAATATCCTGCAGGCAAACTGAAGACCACATTCCTGAATAAAGTTGGGAATAAAAAAACATACTAATCCAGTTTTTTTGTACCAAAAAGGTGATGGACACTCACATCCAGGATCCGAGCTGATCTGACGGAGCATAGAGAGACACCAGCTACCCGTCCCTCCAACTTATGTCCTGTACATTCATATCATTACATTTCTGTGCAACATCATTGGGTCTATTGCTAGAGACAGAGAATCCATTTTCAAGCTCAAGCTCTTTGCTGGCGAATAGCAGCCATGGAAGTACACAAGTTAAAGACACTCCTCGGTGGCAGCCTCTTAAAGTGACAGTCTGCTCCTCGTCTGAACCAACCTAAGGGCCACTTCTCGGTGAATAAATGTTCACCACTGGACTGATTGACTCTGCAAGTGCTGTCTCAAGTTCCTGGAAGACACGTCCTCCAGAATATAACCGACACAAAAAAACTTCACCTTCAATAAACCCTTGCTGACTTCACAAAAAAACAACCCTCCTTTGATAGCATCCAAAGTCCTCTTAATTCACCTTTTTGTCATCAGTTCATTTCTTTCTCTCGCCACTCCTGCCTCTGTCCTCAGTCTACTTTCATCACCTGCTCGTCCACATCCATTCAGGGAACACCAACATGACAGGGGCAGAAAAGACAGCAGACCATCAGTGGACTGACCGGTCTTGCATGTCTGTCTCACTGTATTGTCCTAAAGTGTCTCTCTACACTTAACCAAACTGCCTCAGCTAACATTACACCAGGAAACAGTAGAACCAGCATAAGGTTTAATACATCGTTCCAGTTTTTTATCCCAACATTTTGTCCAGTGATGGTTGAATGCAGGATCTCCAGTTTTGTCTTCACTTTAAAGGATGTACAGTAAAAACAATGAAGGGAAGATCAAGCTGCAGAGTCACAGCAGTGTGATGAAAAGTCTGAGAGCAGCCAGTGGCTCTGGAGCTCATCACCTTGAGCCTTTGCCGCAAATAAGTTCTGTTCCAGCCACAAACAGCAGGAGGCGATGCCTGTCTATTTATATGTCCCCGGTTTCTGAGCGGTCTGCCTTCTCTCTGCTTTCTGGTACAGACTCTGGAAGCAACTGGAATGATCCTCGCCCCCCCCCCCCCCCCCCCCCCTCGAGAGCGAGTCTCACTCCAGTTGAGTCACTGCTAGTTTTTTATCTCCAGGATGGAGGGGTTGTGGTCCAGGATGGACAGGATGATTTTGTCCATGTACTGTCGCAGACGCTGGTTGATTTCCTCCTGCTCCTTCAGGGCTTCCATTAGCTAGGGGACAGAGAAGGATGTCAAACGTGTTTTCATTTTCTTTCCATTGTCATTCATGAGTCTCGAGGTTATCTGAGCTGCACTTTCACGTAAACAAGGTAGAATGTTTTCACCTGGTCTCTGGAGGCGTTGTCAATCTCTGCAGCCAGAGACTGGGCCTTGGTCTGAGTGGCAAACAGGTTCTTTGCTTCATGTAGACTGAGGCTGAGGATCTGACCGTTCAGATCATCATTCTGCTCCCTCAGCTTCTGGTTCTCCTACAATACAGAGTCAGGGATGGAAGGACCGAGAGAGAGAGAGAGAGAGAGAGAGAGAGAGAGAGAGACGGGGGGGAGAGGGGAGAATCAGTCATGCATCTGGACCACACATGTACATTAAAGCTAATTACTTTTTCCTTCGTGTTTAAAAGACCACTACACAAGCTTCACTCAGCCAATACGCCAAAACACTGCATGTGGAACCTCAGCCAGCGCCAAACACAGCAACTATTTTCGGCGACACCTACAGGACATGACATGGGTTAACGCGTGTTACGGAAACAAACTGCTCCCCTGCTTTGTTAGGAAAGCTCCATGATTAAGATGCCTGTGAGCGCTGACAAGAGGTCAGTTTGCTTTATACCCCTCATTCGATCCTTAAGCATCAGTTGGGAAAGTGGGGATTTGCAAGACTGACCCCAGTTCAGTTCGGGCAAGTTCACTCTACTCTATTGTGATTAGTGGTTAATGGGGAGGTCAGACGTCATAGAGGCAATTTTACCATTAGGCCAGGATGGAGCCAAGCCCCAGACAACACCAGGTGCTGGAACTCAGAGGGAGGAAAGTCCTGGGACGCAAACGGCTGGACACACATATACAGACATTTATAGAGGCGCACAGGCAAGACCCTGACCCTGTTCACATCTGGTGTTTACATCCATCCTGAGAGACCTAATGACTAATGGACAGCTTGAAGGGCTTCGTTCACACCTCGGGAAAAATCCGTCCCCTGGGAACACTTGTGTCACTTTCTACTGTATACACAGAGTTTTTTTTTTCACCCAGTCTGAGCTTACAGATGCATATGATGATATTTTTGGTCAGTTCAGACCTGAACCCTTTTAATCAGACCGCTCAGATGTTGATACCAGGTCTGAACAGGGTCCCAGATGTTGACTTCTCATATAGATGTTGCAGGCCTGTCGATTCAAACCACTGACCTGCACACAGCCTCCTACCTTATCAGTGCAATGCACTGTTAACACAGCCAGAAGAAGGTGATATAAAGAACTAAGAATGAAAAAAGTATCTGCAGACCAAAGCTGGCAACACTCCTCCTCATCTTCACTTAAGTATGACAGGATCGGCGAGAGGCCACTGGAGGACATGGACCTTATAATGTCCTTCATCAGTCTGAAGAAGCACAATTTCCAATCCACAGCATGACACGTGGCATATCTGAGAGCTTCCTTAACACGTCTTATCAGAGGACGTCTGAGTAACGCTCTCCTCTGTTCCCTTATCTCTCATGTTTACTTTGCACCAGGTCAGGGAACTTTGCAGAAGATTAGTCTCTAACATTGGTAAATGCTCTGGTACCTAGAGGCAAATGTATTGAGGGAAAAGAGAAACCAAAAAACAGGGAATCACTGTGCCATCTTACAGAAAAAACAGATAATTTGCCAAAAAAAACCCACAAATTTAATTTAATTTCTGTAGAAAGCATTTCTGGCTCATGATGCAGACGTCCCTGAAAACTAAGAGCTACAACTCACAGTCTCACGCACACTTACGTAGTATTTGAAGAAAGACACTTTCATCAGTACCTGCTTGAGTCTCTTGACCTCGTGTTCCAGCTCCACCTCCCTGCTCCTGCAGTTGAAGTCGGCCAGGCTCGATGAGGAGGTGCGGCCGCGGCCCGGCCTCTCCGTCTCCAGCTTGAAAAGCTGCAAATGCTCCAGCTCTCGTCGCAGGTCCTCTATCAGCTGGACAAAAGAGAAAGGGCCGATGAACAATGTTATATAATGTCAATGCAGCGGTTTTCTGTGTAGGTGTATGAGGTGGAATAACTGCAGTGAGAGACTACAGAATCCTTTTTGCTCAGTGTGTGTGTGATTTGCAAAGAACAACCCTCTCACCTCCTGCATGGCGTCTTTCTCTTTCTGAAACTGGAGCCTGTTCTGTTTCAGTTTGTCCATCATCTTCCTGTAGAGGTCCATCTCATCCCTCAGGCGCAGACTGGTGTCCTCCAACTTGTCTGTCATTCTTTGCTTCTCCTGACAACAGAGACAGACACACGCACACAGGTCTGGCTTCAGATTGTCTAAAATATTTAAGTCAGTATAAATGTAATTTGTGAAGTTTTTGTACTGGTCCACAATCAACAACATGCATAACTGACAGCTATCTGGCTGGCTGTTTCTTATTTACTCTCAAAATAGAGGTGTGGTTCTAAACGCAGCCGTTCTCACACTCACACCTGCCCTGGAACTAAAATGACAGTTCCTCACAGTTCCTGCCCTGAATGTTTTCAAGGAAAGGTATATATATGTGTGTGTGTAATCATATTTCGGTTGATATTCATAAAAAACACTGATGTGCTCTGTCATTCAGAAAACACCTCGATTACAAGTCAATTTTGTGACTTTAATGCCGAGTTTTGGCCTTTTTAACTTTTTAACAAAAACCTATGTTACATACTAGAGGAAGAAAAACAGCAACGGAAAATGTGTTCTTTAAAAACAAAGCAGAATAATAAAAAGATGAACAGGGTTAAAGTGAGCAAATATCCACGGACAGATAAACACGACTTACCTCATCCAGTTTCTCCGTCTGTGACTTGAGTCGGCACATGTTGAGAGACATCTCACTGTTTTCGTCCTCCAGCTGCTTAACTCTGTAAAACACATTAATATGTAAACGAGTGTCGCAAGCCTGGGACGGGTGCAGTCAAACATTATGCTGTGGCTCCGGGAGTAGCTGTGATACATGAAGGAAGAATCTCCAAAGATCCTGCATGTCTCTCCATATAAGGGGTTTTATCAGCAACACTGACTCGTCTAATCCTCTCATACTTGACCTGATGTACATTAGTGTGTGTGTGTGTGTGTGTCTCACCGGTTGGCCAGCAGCTCTGTCTGTGTGGTCATGTCTCGCTCCATCTTGCTGTAGGCTTCTCGATGTCGTCTCAGCCCCTCGTGCCGACTTTGTTCTGCTCGTGCCTCTTGGTCTTTCAGCTGCTCCTCCAGCTCGTGAACCCTGACAAAGATGAAATTCAGCACAGCGTCTATACTAAGTGTCACTTTTTCAAGTGCTGCGTTATTAATGTCTTAGCTGATGGAGAAAAATACCGGCACCTTTGCACAGAAAACGGTAAAATATGGCACGAGACCAAGGAACTTTTTCCAAAATATATCTCATATATTTTTCTGTACCTGTGTACTAGTTGTGTGTTCTCCTGCTTCAGCTTGGACTTGAGATCCCCGCTCATAAGAATCTCATTTTCCAGCTCTGCCACCTTCTTCTCCAGAGAAGTCACCTGATGGAAACAGAGAATTCACTGAAAGCTGAACACAAAACGAACGTAACATATCTCCCGTCTCCTTTCTGTCATGTTGACTAATGTATCCGACAAAGCCTCAAAAGAATATCCGGATGAACACGCGCACACACTTACCTTCTCGTTGATGTCGATGTCACAGGAGTCGATACTATCTCGGAACAGGTCCTCCGTGCTGCCGTTACTGCTGCTTAAGTTGCTGTTGTGGAGCAGCTGCCTGTTCAAACACAGAGGGTAAGAAAAACATCAGCGGATAGATCCAGGTGAGCAATATCTTGTGTGTGTGTGTGTATGAGAGAGAGAGAGAGAGAGCGAGAGAGTGAGCAAGAGAGAGGGCCTGGAAGTGTGATCTGCCCTGCATAGAGGCTGCTGGAAGATAAATGATATAGGGATACAAGGACAGTCCCGAGAGGGAGAGCTCCTGCAAGCAGAATTAAAATGAGCACACGCAGAGCCATACAGAGACACCCACACAGGTGTGAGTGCGTGGATTTGGGACTTTGTCACTCGGTGACCCCTGTGACCCGTTGCCAAAATGACCCCTGTTTCACTGACGGATACAACAACAGGCCTGTGCTCCATTACTGGGATTAGAGAGGAGAGGAGAGGAGAGGAAACAGAAAAGAGAACAAGCAGAAGATAAAGAGAGCAATAAAATGAAAGACCTAATCAAAGTGGACATAGAGGGCCGAAGAGGGAACAGGGAGAGGGAGCCAAACCTTATATTGAATACATAGATCAGGCCTGACAGGTCATTTTCACTCTGTCACTGTAATTCAGTTACTGAGGGTGGAAATAGGACAAAAGGCCTGGATGCAAAACATTTCAGGCGAGACAGGCCAACAGGCCATGAAGCCACTGAAACGCTGATTACTCCGCAGCCCGGAAGAGAAAGGATTTTACTGCAAGTCTTTGCTTACAGATCTGATACATTTCATCCAGACACCCGGTATTCGCAGTAACTAGTTCGTAATTAACTGGCTTTTTAAAGCTCTGGAGTCGGGCTGCGGAGTGATAAGGAAGCAAGGATTGCTAATCTCGATCTGTGAGAGTGTCCACAAATGAAGCAAACACGTGCAGCTCAGGCTGTATAATGCATAAACACAGGGAACAAATGAGTGACCTTTTCACCCACACACACACACACACACACACACAGGTAACCTACCTTCCAAACGCTGTGCTGGAAATTTTCCTGTTGGGGCTGCAAAGGCAAAACACAAAATACAGACATTTCGTTACGGCGAATCGTCATGGATACATCTACACCCACAACTCCACAGTGCGCTGAACAATAATCGCTGATGGCAATTAAGATTTTGACCATTTGCTAAATTGTGACAGAATGGAAAGAGAGAGACAAAGAAACATTAAAGACATGTCGACAGTAATATAATTCCACTTGACTGTGAAGGGATTCATGTCTGCTGGACCAGAACTCTCAGACTCTTTCAGCGTAACAAACAGGTCGACTCGTCTGTGTTTCCATTTGGAATGACAAGAATGAGCAAATGTTCTGTAGGGTCAGATTGTAAAATGAAGACACCTGACATCATCATTAACCGTTCAAACAGAACAGAGGGATTAAAATTATACAACTGCACATTAACAGTGGCAAAATGAATAGGAATATATATTTCTTTTTTGATTGTGAGTATATCCCCCTTAGCAAAATAAAATGAAATTGATATCCACTTCCTGGGAACTCATAAAGTCATCGATAAACATCTCACTCTGATTCTTGCTCTGTCCTCTCTGACTCTGTCTGAACGCTGATGTCTGCTTCATTATTCATGAGGGGAGAGCACAGGTCTTACAGGGAGGGACATGCTGGATTATAGATCTGCGTCTCCGCAGAGTAACTGAACACAGTGTGCTCCTGAACTATCCATTGTTCTTAAATGACCCCGCGTCTGCACATGTGCACATGTGATTGCAGGTGCGCCGCACAGCTTTTAATGGTCACTCGGGATTATGTTTCCAATAATAGGCTCCCACATTAAAGCGGCTGATGAGGTAAGCACGGGAGTGACAACCTTATATAACCATCAATTAGCGTCTGTGTGCGTGTGTGCGCTTCAAACACACCCCTGTAATTGTATCACATCTTGCCTGTTGAACGTCTCAGTCTTTTCATTTCATCACATAATAGCGAAGAGGCTGTTCGTCATCTCGGGTGCTCTGCCTGTGTGTGCAAACAACCTGCCAGAATAATTACTCCTAAGTCTTTACACAGATATGTCTTCTCAACCTGTTTTCAATTAGATGCTTAATTGGCAGGCAAACGTATTCTCAAGTTTTAATTTAAATTAAACTGACAGGAGATCGGATTTGAAAGTATCGGGGTTAGAAGGAAAGTTTTGAGAGCAGGAAAAAGTGGAACATTGCAGTTTTTTTTTTAGCTCAGAGTTAGATACTTGACAGCAAACCAATCTCGGGAACCTGGTAGTTCTTCGGCGTGTTTTTCTACCTGTTAGTCTTGAGGTTTTTCAGGCGAGCCTCCAGGTCATTTAGGAGGTTGACCTTTTTGCTGCACTGAGAGCAGTAGACATCCATCAGTTCGCCGGAGTAATGCTGAGGCACCTTACGAGGAGTCTGCCCTGCACTATGAACACACAAAGACACACACACACAATTTTTATGTGCCCATGAAAATACTGTGGAGTCAATTTAAAGTGAACCCACTTTGATTTCATGTGCCTGTGAGATCATTGAGTCTCTGTTTGAGTGAATAAAAGCAAGTAGCCACTGCCAAGAGACTCCGATCTGGCTATAGCCCCCGAGAAACACCTTTAAAAATAAAACCCAAAGACAGAAAGAAAGAGACAGGCCCTGGCTAGACCTGGCATTAACATCTGTCCTGAGAGATCCGATAACAAGTGGACAGCACGTCTTCACAACTTTCATTAATATGTACGCAAGTTAACACCACCAATGTGTGACATTCAGATGTTCACACAGTGAAAAAGAACTCGACACAGGTTGGATCCCAGGATGCACCTGGGGCGTGCTCACTGCTGACTACTCAGAACATCAGGTTGGACATTAAAACGCTGACACTAACAGTCACTTATAATAATACTCCATTATAACAATCAAGGTTTCTATGCATTTGATCTCATAGGTCAGCACAGTTGAGTTTTAAACCGTTATACCTGATGCTTTGGCAGAATTTGCTGTGGTTCAAGTGGCCCTGCATTAAAATTAGCAAGTGCACCTTTAACCTAATTTGTTCTGTTACTTGACTTCTTTCCCATGCTGAGCTGTCGAATACTTCCAATAAACCAAGGCCTTATTTTGAATTAAAATCTCCATGCCAACTGCATTTGGAGACTTGTGTCTGCTTGGTATGTGTGTGGGGGGGAGCATGGAGCAGGATTGCTGGTCTATCAGCCGGGAGACTTAATCCCATTAAGCACGGGCTTTTGGATGAATATTAATGTGGCCTCAAGGAGAAGAACTCCACAGCTAAACTTACACAGTCAGGACTCAGAATAATGAGTCAGGAAAAAGACTGTGGAGGTTGTTAAGCGGAGGCTCAAGCAAAAATGTATTTAACAGAGTTGGAGCTCAGGAAACTGGTCAGATTTACATTTTGCTTCATCAGGGCTTGACAGCACAAAAGGCAACTGAAATGTATTCATTATCTGCTCTGTGGTTCCCAGCATGAAGCGTCTGCTGCCAAGCCAGAAGCAAATATGATTCATATGGGAACCTGCATGACGATCACATCAATTCAAAGGCTAATGAACGCTAATGAAGGCTATTTATGTGGTAATTATCTATTACTGTCATTCTGCATTTGTTTTTCCCAAAGCACTAATTTAAATATCCTGAACTGGAGTCAAGCACAAAGAGCGTTTTAGTTCATCACCTCGAGGGAACAGATGAACCGAGGTCAGAGTACCCGTTGGTACGAGTTTCGTCGTCCGGACAGGGGCTGCTGAGAGCGTACTCCGGTTCCTCCCCCTCCCCGTAGTCCTCAAACTGCTCCTCGTTCAGAGAAGCCGAGGAACGCGTCGATACGTCAGAGGTCACCGAGACGCTCGTCTGGCCACACCTGAGGAACAGGGTTAGTATTAGTTCCATAATTATGTTTGGGAATCAGGTTTTTAAAAAAAAAAAAAAACACAGAATGACACAAGCAGAGCCTTTAGGCCTTTAGTTAGTTAGTTAGCATAAATGCAGCACAGGAAGAAACAGCATCATGGGTAAATGGACTGGAGACAAAGTGAGAGGCAGTGAGACAGACAGGAAAGAGGAAGCGAAGACACGGATGACTGTCTAGTTCTTATTGTAGAAACAGCAAAGAAAAAGGAAGTGGTTTGAAAAACAAAAAGACATCCTGGATCTGCATCGGTACCAAAATCAAATGGGTCCGTTGGGTCCCTCCATCGAGTTTGATGTGTTTTCTCGCGTTAGCAAACTATCACAAAAAATGGAGCGGTTCTTACTTCTCCCCTGGGAAAAAGAGGTCCCCGAGTGCGTCTTCCTTGTCCCCCACTCTGATGAGCCCGTCTGAGGTGTCCGACCCTTGGGTGCTCTCCACTGCGCTGTCTCTGTCCGATTCCCTCTCCCTAAAGTCGTCTGCCACCTCCTCTTCAGGCCCCTCCACCTCTCCTGGGAACAGCTGGCACTCAGGGACGGGGTCAGGACAGGCTCTCGTGCACATGATGACCGGACACACCCCCTTGCCACCCTGGAGAACGTCAGCAAGAAAGAAACAGAAGTTATCTCATATTTTGTAATGCTGCCATGGTCTTTCTCCTCTTTTGTTTGAAAGCTAATTTGTGTTAATGAATAAATACATTTTAATTGAAATAGATGAAAGGGACTATAATATAAAAGTAACAGTACTTAGCGTGCTTAGAAATACTGTGAATGTGTAAATACAGGAGAAGAACATAAAAAATGAAAAGAAAAGGAAAGGAGCCACATTCAAATGGTTAAATATTAAACACTGCAATTATTTTAGATCAGGTGAATATCATTAAACCAATGGGGGTCTTTGTAATCATCTTATGAACTCAGTTTTATGACTGAGAGGCTGTTCTGGTTGGTGCAAGAAACACTTGTGGATTCAGTTTCAGAATTCAGGATTCAGTCTCCGTAGAAAATCCCTGTCACTGTGGGAATGCTGTTACATTCACAGTGGGGGTCTGGGGGGTGACGGGGGGTGACAGGCTGGCTTGGTCAAAGGTCACAGGTCCCGCTCCATCTAGTTTAGCTCTTTAGCGGCTCAAATGTAGTCTCGCTAAGGAGAGCAAGGACTTATCTCAGCATGGCTGAACAGCTGAAACACAGGGTGAGGGGAAGGAGGGGGATCAGGTACGACACAGAGGAATGTGGGTGAGTAACAGAGAGGTGGAGAGGGCGCGAGATAGGCATGGATCAAGCTGTGTGTGTGTAAGTGGAGGAAAATAAGAGTGGAACTAAAGAGATACCTACACTTGACCCAAACTATGTCCTAAAATTTAACCTAACCTTAAAATACATCTTCAGCTTCAAATATCATGATTTCTGAAACGGACACTTTATAATCTGACTGTAAAACGATTTAATATGTGTCTAACAATGACACGTTTGTACTGCAGAATCGAATGTTTCACATAATGGAGACTTAGTTTTTGTCCCCATATGTCCCCTTAATGTGACTGTGTAATGTGAGTAAAACTTGGACCACACACACACACACACACACAGATGTAGATTTCTGGGCTGAACAATGGATAATCAGTTCTGTCAAACACAATACTAGCTGTACTGTATGCACTGTGCTTGCATTTCCATTAACAATGGAGAGAGGACAGCGACACACTCACAACTTCTGCTCTTAGAAAAAACGGATCCTTTCACCAAATTAACCGAGACTGCACTGTGCAATGAGTCAACATGGGGTCGGAGGCCGAATCTATGACAGAAAGAAAATGAAGGATAAAGGTCTCCTTAGCATTCCTCAGACCAGACTCCTTATATTCTATCCCTGCAGCTGAATAATAAGAATCCTTGTGTGTGGCACACACACACACACACAACAATTCAAAACTAAAGTAAAGCAACACAGCGGGCGACTTGACACCTGTTGGGCTCATTCTGAAGAGATGAGGCTTTCATATGAAGTCCTCGCTAACACAGGAAATCCTGCTCGTCCACGTGTATTGACTTTGTGAGGCTTCAGACGTGCACTTTGCGAGAGACGGAACACATGCATCAGTGACTTATTTATATCTCCCTCGTCGGTGACAACATTATCCGCAGCTCATAAAACTCCAGTACCAAAGACTGTATCTACTTCCAAGCTGACTTTTGTTCACAGTGTTTGAAGAGCTTTATTTCCCTGGGTTCGGGAGAGTGAGCGTCTCTTGACTCATGATACAGAGAAACCGAAACTCACTCACTGAGCAGTGGAGAAGCAGTTTCATTAGAAGGTGCTGTCATTGAAGCTGCCACTTAAAGCCTTGCAGGCAAAGACACTAATGAACGGAATCCTCTGTGTCTGTGTGTGTGTACTTATGTCCTTGATGAGTCCATTAACAGCAAAGACTTAGTTTTAAGGATAAGAATGAGCGTCCTCACGAAGATAGAACCAAAAGCAGGTGTGTGTGTGTGTGTGTGTGTGTGTGTGTGTTTACGGCTAGCCTCTCCCTCTACCCGCCTGCTCCAGTTCAGCCTGGGGGCTCAAACTGCCAAAACATGACTGTACAGAGTGTTTTGTGTTGCTCGATTCCCTGCAGCACAAACAGCTCCCCTGCCAAACAGCGCCCGAGCTGCCAGTGGCTTTGAAGACGAGGAGATGTGCTGTGCTTTCAACAGCCTGAAGCCAGACCGGCCTTTACATCCGCTTTGGCCAAAGGGGGATTTTCTTATTGCTGTTTTTACATGTTTGCTTGGAACAAACAACAAAATAAAAAAGCTACAAACTGAAAGCAAATATTGAACTTTAATGTTCCAGTTGATTATAGAGCAGGAGATGTATACAATGCATGAACAACTGAATGTTTTCTTTAATGAAATTAAGGCAACATCTAATCAGCAAATCAGGGATGAATTGAAATCATGAGATAATTAACAGTGTTTAAAAACAGCATTGATGAATGTAAGACACTTAATAAAGATCAATTAATTAATCTGTACTATGCCTTGATCTTCATCCATGTCCACGGTGTGTCTGTGTATCTCTGCATCAATGTACATATTTTTTACCCATTTAACTAGTAAGACTGAAAAAGACTTTGAGATCCCTGTGTCTGTTGCCGCAGGCACTGACCCAGTTAGAATGTCCCTTCCTGCTCCTCTTCACTGCTCTGCCAGGTGAAACCAGTGTCAGGCAAAAGGAAAAGATGGAGCGATGAAGAAGAGGGACTCCCCGTCTCCTCTTTCAGAGATGAGGAACTCAGGTTGGGTGTTCAGCTCGAGCCTGGTTGTGTTTTCTCCTAGCATCAAATGTGAATGCGTATGTCAGCGACTGCGACTCACATACGTGTGTGTGTGTGTATTCGTGTACAAATACGTTCTCTTTCCAGGCTTCCAAAGACCCTCAACCATCAGCGGAGCACTCACATATTACATACATACATACAGCAACCACAGATTTATGGCATGCTGTGTACTTAACGTCAGCTGAAAGCGAGGTTTTCCTGTAAACGTTCCCTGTGATATGTAGGTCAGACATTGTAGACACAAAGGTTGTTGGAGCAGATCTTCCCAGGAAAAGAACAGTCGCGTAGCCCTGACACTTAGAGACAAACACGGCCAGGTTCTCTAAGAACAATGCATTATTCAGTCACTGCAGCTGCGCTGGAGACGTACAGTGTGAGAGGAAAAAGGATGAAAAGGAGAGAAATAAAGAGGACACTTCTCGCTGGCAGAGATCGCTCTGTGTCAAGTGGAGAGGAACAGATGAGAAAGGGAGGGATGCATCAGGCAGAGAAAAGAGAGGGGAGTGAAACTAAAACTCGGAGTGACTGGATTGTATTCAGCAGTGAACAGAAAGTCGGAACATGAACACTGACATTCGATGTCAGAAAAAAATACAGACAAGGTTCTGACATCTCACACATGCGTTACACTTTTTTGGGGGAAATTACTGATCCAAACATGTTACTGGAGCTACAATACCGGTTCCACATGAAGCAAACAACAGTCTACTTGTCGGAGAAAGACTTCAGTCGAGCAGTTGTTTGTGCAAACAGGCACAAGACAAAGACAAAGTGCACAGATAATTAGAGCCGAGTGATGTGGATTTAGGGGGAACAATAACAATATTATTGTATGAAATATTTCCGAAGCCAATACAAAACTGTCGATGATTCTTGAGGTTTTGCTACCACAAAGGAATCTTTTACGCTTGAACCCTTTAACTTAATACAAAATAAATACAAATGAAAAGAAAAGAAATCCAACCAAAACTCAGACCTTCCAAAAGGAATGATAATAATGTAATGATTAATGATCAGGCTCTACTGAGGAATTTACTTCAAGCCCATCACCCCTGAATCATTGTTTCACTTCCTCTGACCTCCAGTCAAGTCATGAACTCAACCAACTCCCAGGGACAGACATGGCTATCGTAAAAGACATGACTGTGGATCTGTGGGACTCCTGTGAGGCTCTAAGTTATGAACTCTGTCAAGGAGCGCCCTCAGTACAAGCACTTCCGTGGTGCGTCATTTAAGCAATACCAGATTAGAGGAATTACACGACGGATTTAAAAGGTGTTTCTCCGGTTTCATGGTAGTCGTACAACTAGTCTGACGCTAGGCACATTGCGAAACTATTAAGCAAAACAAGAGTTGGGCCAAAAGGGAGAACAGAGATGGAGGGATACACCAGTGAAGGGCTGGGACTGAACAAGACGTGGGGTGAAATCGACTGGATCGATCCACACTGACAAAGCTCTGATAGAGTGTGAGTCAGCAGTAGAGGGACTGGAGGACAAGCAGAGGAGAGAAAGAGGAATTGAAAAGGAGAGGGTGAGAGAGGGGGATTGAAGGAGATAGAGAGAGAGAGAGAGAAAACAGAGAGCAGCAGAGTCTCTGCTTGTGTTTATCAGACTGAGCTCCAGTGACACAAGGCGTTTCTCTGCAGAGGCTTTCCCAGCTTTGCTCTCTCTCTCTCTCTCTCTCTCTCTCTTTGCTCGTTTCATCCATTCTGTCTGAGCTCTGAGCTCCTCAAGTGCTGCCGCTGCAAAAATATTCACCTAAAATGTGGATCTTTTAATCCTCCTGCTGTCATATTCAGCATTCATTTTGACTTCGGTTCCCCCTCTTGTTGTCAGATGTCACCGGTGGGTGATGACAAGAGTCGGGCGGCCATCAGCAAAAACACTCTGATTCCTACAGAAATCAAAGGCTTAAATTAATTGAAGTTAATCAACTGATCGATCAATCATCAGTGATTCCCCAAACAAAATGTGTGTCCATGATTATGATTTAATGTTTGCTCCCTGTTTTAGGCCTTACTGTTCATCATTTAAAACTAAGGAGCATAGAGTGTGTCCTTCCACCGAATTTCCCAGAAACCCATCCAGTACTTTTTGCATAATCCTGCTGACAAACAAACAAACCACAATGGCACTCAGAGCACATTCCGCCACCAAGGCCCAGCAACCAAATTTCACACTCTCATAATGTAGCTGATTGTTTTCATCAAGAAACTGTGAAAATTCTGCAAAACGCCCAAATATCTCATCGTTTGGCGAAGTCATAAAAACATTCTTGGATCTGCCCTCTGGTCCAGGTTGGAGTCATCCTCCATATCACATCCTTACACCGATTCTGTGGAACTCTGTTCAGGAGAAATCCTCTCCGAGCTAACTGTAGTTATTATTTAATCCTTATTAATACTATTAAAGAGTCATTTTGTGTTGAGTCTTAATCGTACTCTGGCATAAATGGGCTGGATGTGTCTGCCTGTGTCTTTAATCACCTCCCATGGAAAGCTATACTCTGCATGCAACCATTACACAAGAGAAGTTATGACTCATATTTCGCTATCATTTTGTTAAGTCAACACTGTGAGAAACTTGGATCTCGATAAATGAGGCACACAAACACACACACACCTGACCAAAAAAACACCTGAGACTCCCTAGTGAGTTTACTTAAAAATACCTCTCTCGTCCTCAATGCTCGTTAATCGTTAAGTCAGCTTTTAAATGAGCACACACACATAAAAACACAGTACCTCTGTCCACACAGTGCTAAATCACACACGCACATTTGTCTCCACCTCAGTCTCAAGGGAAGCAGGTAGCTGCTTGGATTACCAGGAATGTTGCACTGGACAAAGGACAATGTAGGGAGGGGACTGGAGCCACAGCAGAGACACTGTGTGGAGATATTTTCAATGAAAGCCAGCTCAGATACACACAGGAAACCAGAAATGGTGAACCAGCGAAAGTGCTTCTGAATCCAGAAAATGGCCTCAACAAGAAATAAAACCTCACAGCAAGACCTTCACCAGCAATTTTAAGTCTCAATAATTATAATATATAATAAGTTTAAACTACACACACCGCTGCCTCGCACCAGAGGGAAGAAGTCAGCATGCAAGACATTTGTTTTGTTTTCAGTCTCACAACCGACACAAGGATTGGAAGTGTCACATAAGAGTAATGGCAAAAAAAAAAAAAAAGGTTTCATTTACTGCTTGTCATCCTCAAAGTGTGCTGCTTCTCCAACGGCTGCCCCCTCTGTACCAAGAGACGTCATGTGCGCCGAAAAGAAAGAACCCCGTGCATTGTGCAGAGTGCTTTGTCTTCCTCCTGAGCGACTGTTTGTTGCGCCTGTTGCTGCTGCCTATTGAACGCGGGCCCTTCACTGAGTCGTTGGTGGCCGACCCTCAGCAGGTGGTCGAGCCTTCGCCTCTTGTCGTCTGTTGCATGGGAATGTTGTCACTGGGACGTCTGTTTAGCCCATTAGAACATATTCTAAAAGCAAAAACGAGAAATTTCAAACGGCCTGAGAAGATGTTTGGTTTCATAACTACTAGAATACAATAGGCCGCGACAGATGTTTTTGTTCTTCTTTACAAATGATTCTTTCTCCCTGTGTATAAGGAGTGACTGTTCTAACTGCTGCAGATTATCCTCCATTCATCCAGTGCTGCCCAGTGCTGCACGTTAATCTAGTTATTCTAGTCCTGGTGCACCGACTGTGCCCTGTCAAAGACACTTTGCTGAACGTCACTTTTGTTTGAGGAGCCTAAATCAAATAAGTGCAGAAAGCAACCATGTAAGTCTAAATATTCCAAAGCACATGTTGCCACCTCTGTGACCCACTGGCTCTCTGTGAAATGCCATGTGTAATGACAGAAAGGTTGAGTCTCGTCTGCAATGTGATGTAATAAATGATAAATAATAATTATAATGGGGAGCAAAGGCCTTGTCTGGGTATGTTTTGGGTGTGGGACATTCAGAAGAGAATTTCAGCTCAGCAGGAGAAGAGTTAATCTCGTTATGTAACGTCAAGTCACAGACCAGGAGTATTCAAAACCATCAGAGAGTGTGACGTCACATGTTGCTGCTGGGATCTCACAAGGCAAATACAACTTGCCTTTTATTTAATACTGGGTTAATGAATTCATCTTAGCAGGTAAAAAGTGCATCATGCTGTCAACAGGCGTCAGGTTGTCAACAGCACGTGTTATTTGTTTATCCTTACTTTGCTATTGCCTGTTTTATCATTTTATTATCTAAAAGATAGTAAAAGAAAAAAGAAAGAACGAGAATCAGTCTTATGTTATGTTCTTGGATGGAACCATGGTCAAAATCGCCAGAAAAAGAGACCTGAATCACACATTTACGAAACCTCAAGCAGAACTAATATTTTCCCCCTTTCTCTTTACAGTCCATCAATACCTGCATGAGTAACCTACAGCTACCTCACTGTGACAGCACACTTCTTTTTCATCCTTCCAGCTCTACCCTGGTTTTTCCCAGTTAAGCCCAGTACCCTCAGAGAGACACTGAACCGTAACTGGAAGTGAACGAGCACGAAGAGGAAGAGGAAACGATGGTGGGATTCACCTGAAGCAGGTCAGGATGAAAAGACGGCGATGGCACGAACCGCTGAGCGAGGCAGGCATGCAAGTGGTGAGGCTGGGTCGGCTGCATGCAACAGCACACATTCACACAGCCAAAGGACAATGGACTCTCCACTGAACCTGCCTGCCCCCCTCCCATGTTTAAATAGCGAGCCCCCTCCCCAACATATAGACTGTGTCTGTCCGTCAAATAATGTGCCATGACCCCCCCCCCGCCCTCGGTCTGGTTCCTTACCCCGTTTACTAGTGAGGGGAGTCCATGGTCAGTAGCAGTCCCCACGTCTTCCCCAGCCAGGGACCCTCAGCACGGAGTCTCCCTTACACACACACACACACACACACAGGTGTTCCAAAGAGGAGGAAGCGTCCAGATAGTCCGAAGGGTGAGTCCTTGTTGGTGGAATAGTCCAGCGAGAGGCAGGGAGGAGTGCAATGTATCATCCACTTTAAAAACACTGGCTGGCTTCACCTGCACTGCCTCTCTTTCTCCCTCTCTCTGTTTCACCCTAACTCACACACACACACACACACACACACACATACACGTGCACACACACACACACACACACACACACCAGCGCAGACTCTGCACCCTCGCACTCTGTGCCTCTCTGCTCTGCTTCGCCGGCTGCCTCTGGTTCACACACTGAGAGCGGAGAGCTCAGATCAGGCAACAGTTGTTGAATTCATGGCAACGCCTCCCTCCCTCCCTCCCTCCCTCTCCCTCTCCCCCGCCTCCCCTTGCTCACCCTTTGCCGGCAGTTGCCTGGCAACTGGCTTCTGTGGGCGGGGCTCGCTAAGAGTCCTCACATCGCTGCACAAGCTTCACCGCCCACTCAGGCTATATTTGCATATGGAGCCCCGCCCCTGCCTGTGTCTGCTGGTGATGAGTGGACGAGGGCCAGAGGCTGTGTGGGCTATGGAGAGGGAGAGAGAGCGAGAGGAGAGGAGAGGAGAGGAGAGGGGAGGAGGGAGGTGATTGTTGCCTCAAAAACTGAAACTGTTTGTCTTCGGTGATGCAGCAGATTCCACAAGATGGGTCAAAAAGAAGAAGAAAACACATGGTGGTTCATCACAATGAAGCGGGGGGGGGGGGGGGGAGGGGGGGGGGGGTGAAGAGAGCAGACATCAGAGGTGTTTTTGCTTTTTTCTGTCAAGAGTTAAAAATGCAAAGCACTTGAATCTTTTCAGACTTTTGAGAAAAAAGAAAAACCTGTTTTTTTAATCACTGTTCAGAGTTTGTGAATATACTCAGAAACCAATCAATAAATGGACCAATAAAGATCTACCTTCCAGCCTTTTTACCTCCACCATGAGGTCATGTTTGTTTGGCTGTCAGAAAGATTACCCAGAAGTTCCCACACAGATTTCCATGAAACTGGGTGGAGTTGGGCTAAGGGCCAGGAAAAAAACTCCATTAAAGTTGGTCACGGTTCCAGGCAGGGCAAATTCAATATTTATTCCACTTTCTTGAGGACTAGAAGTTTTTATTTTTACATTTAACAGATTATTAATGATACATAGTCAATAATTCATGGATCTTAAAGGATAGTTCACAGAAAATTTGGAATTCACTCATTATCTCCTGACCAGCGCCGCCACTATGCCGCTGGTGCCAAAAAACACTTCTGCAGTCTCAGGGTAAAACAGTGTTCGAGCCAACTCCAATACAACTGAATTAACTGGTGATCACTGAGTGTCTGGAAGCCCCAACATTCATATTCCATCATTTACAGCACGTTGTTTAGCCTCAATTTCCACAGTCTCATTAGCACACGAGCTCTCCCAGAACATGCATCGGGCCTGTGTTCTTCATGCAGCTGGTGACCACTGTCACCTGAGAACTTCCCATAATACTTTTGTCTAAAGTACCTGTTCCCCATGATCACATTTCATTTTTTAGGAAGAGAGAGCTCCCCCCCTCAGCAGCACGTCACTCTGAAACGCGAATCCACATTTTAAATTGTAAATGCATTGATGTCAAGATCAGCTGAAATTAATCTTGCTGAAATTACACAGCTGCCAGCGAGATGCGTTCCAACCATGTCTGTCCCTTCATGCGTCTGACAGTGCTCTGGTGTTCCTTCACTGACTCATGTGCCGCCGGTGTCAGAGAGAAACGGATGCTCGAGTCCCTGTGCTGGTTGCAATAAGTCTGATGAAGTGGTGAGAGAGAGAGAGAGAGAGAGAGAGAGAGAAGGGGTGAAAATGATGAAGAGGAGAGGAGCGATTTGATCCAAGCTAAGGGAGCCAAATAAAACCTAATTATGTGGAAAGGAATGCACCCTTCATATAATCTCCATTCTCTCTCTCTCTCTCTCTTGCTTTTCTTTCTCCTCCACTTCTCAGAGACGCTGGCAGTGGCTCAGCCAATGGCCTGTGGCTGTTTGTTTATGTGCAGTTTGTTAAAGGGCTGGCCCCTTTTCCCCTTTTCATAGAAGACATTTACAATTCTATTCATGTCTACCTGCCTCATTCAAGAAGGCAGCACATAGCTGTGGACCGAGGCCCTCTCACGCAGTGTTAACCCGGCTATGTTAATGGTATTCTGAGAGGGGAGGACATTGTTACACTACTTTGCATGATGGGAAAATAGGCTGGGGCAAGGTGGAGATGACAGCTGGAAAATCTGCATAATACATGGACACAGGAAGTCAACACACCTTCACATACATCATCAAGAGCATCCACACGGTGCAAATAAAACCCAAACCTGACAAATCGTGTGGGTTGCAGAGTTGGGCTGAAGCAGCTCTGCGGGGGATTCTCCGCCAGCTGCTGGGGTTCGCAATGCAGCAAGACGAATGATCGAGAGGAAGAGGGTGGGGGGAAGCTAGAGAGGGAAAGCGAGGGGAGCAGGAGAAATCAACGCGGGCAGGGTCGCTCCTCAGGGGGCAGAGGGTTGGTGGAGATTGACCTGAGCGCGGTGGATGCCCCGAAAAACTGTGCCGCTGCCAGAAATCTGCACGTGTGACACACTTCTCCCATAAACATGCCTCTACGCGCCTCTTCTGGATCACATATTAACTTTTATTGTGTTTGTGTAGCCAACTGAAGCAGTTTTACTTCTCCTCCATTTCTGCCCATCCAGACAGTGGTGGATTTTTTTTTTAAATGAAACTGGGACAACAGTGTTTCCAAACTTCTCTGTTTATTCTCCTGCCTGGAGAATTCCTCCACTTGATAATTTCCCTGACTCCAGTCTGAATCATGGCACAGGCCTGATGAGGCTACTGGGCAGATGTACAACTTCTGGCATAACTGATGACTACAGATAGATTTAAACTGTTTAAGTGCTTTAAATCCCCAAATGATCCTCTTTAAGGTTTGAAGGAGCATGGTACAATTGAAGTTGACATCTGTTACGGTAACAAAGCTCATCGGATCTGACAACATGCAGACATGGACTGCACAACGTGACAGCGTCGGCAGCAGAGGCAGAGAGAGGAAGGGGTCAGAGGCAGAGCAAGCGAGCGAGTGAGTCAGGAAGAGAGAGACAAACTGCATCAACATGAAGTCTGCAGAATCATTTCCTTTGCTATATATCTGGAGGCCTAAAGACGCTTAATATCTAAGTCTAAGAACATCAGACTGAAAAAATTTTTTTGCTACAAGGAAAGTTCGGGATGTGTAAAGGGCAACACTAACGGGAAGAGAATCACAGAGGCCAGAAATTATTATCATTATGTGTAACTATTCATAACCTCAAGGGGTTAAAACCACTATACATGATACATAATGTGTCATAGTTGACTTGTGTAGACGCATTTTGCAGAATCTTTCCAACCATGCACAAACCTGCAGAAATCCCCCAATTTTATTTAAAGCCATGGGAAGTTTTTTTTATCTAGTTTCACTGGTGTCAACAGTGTGTGAAGCAGAAACTATTGTTTCTGCTCCATCAAGCTATGACTTCCTCTAAAAAAAAAAAAAACATGAGGGCCTTATTGCCAAACAAAGAGAACCAACACTGGCTTCGTATGAACTTCCTCATTTCGATTCTTGTCCTTGATCTAACACAGAAAGCCTGAGTAGCAGACATCTGGGTAATAGTACCTCCTGCTATTTCAGACCATGTCACAACAACAGATATCATCTTCGAATGAAGGAGCAACCCTCTTTACACCAACGTTTGTGTTTCACATCAGGGCTCACACGCGTGCACGATGAGCCATTTCCAACACTGTGAGGAATCTATATATTGGCGACAATGTGGCTGCAATGCAATATGAGTGGAAAGAGGCCACTGGGTTAGCGATACCTTCAGGGGCAACTCGCACAGAGTTGTAGGAGGTATTGATTACTGTTTACACGGGTAGATTGAGGGACATGATGTACTCTGACATGGTTATAGATGACAAGCGAGACTCAAGTGAGGGAGGATAGAGAGGATGAACCTCAGTGTACGTAATCTGCTGTTACAGCAACATTTTAGTTTGATGCATAAAATACAAAAATCAAAGTAAAAGGAGTGTGTTTTGAATAATATTCATGTTCAGGTCCCGCTCAGTTTGCTCAATTTTATTTTTACACAGGCTAATGGGCAGAGAATAAAAAAAAGCATTGTTGTGTTCATGAATCGATTATCTGCAAACTCACAACTTTCATCCATCAGCATACATCCTTATTTGAAATAGGGCAAATTCGTGTTGTTGGATATCTTGAATTACAATAATCATTTGAAAATGGCAAGCAAACGGGGAGAATGATCTCTGTCAGTATGCTGAGCAGGTGGGACTAACACCTGACTGACATCCGATCAAAGCTCGATGATCGATGTGAGACCAAAGCATCGATCCTTCAAATCACTACCACACCTCTGAGACAGCAGGTGACAGATGAATCAATGAGGCGGTGAGGAAGAGGCAAATGAAGACAGATTTAAACCGGACAGGGAGCAGAGAGGGAGGGGTGAACTCCATTCAAAATGTTTAAACAAAACACGCTGCATAACATTCATCATTATTTTGATGGCAGATGAAGAAGAAGTACTCCAGAGCTCGGGGACTAAACTGTGGTTTTGACTTCCTCGGTTGAAAGGTTGCAGTGGTTAAGGACGGCTCTCTGTGTGAGCTGAACTGAAACAATGCCGCCAACACGACTGCTAATTACCCTCACAGACAGGAGAGAAAACACTGACCCATGAAAGGAAGTTATTGACCAGAGCATTGGAATGTGAATGGCTTCTGCAGTGAGATAAACAAGAACAAACAAACAATGCCAGGTACTTAGATCAACCAGGGAGGGCGGCTCTGATTATCAGTCTGAAATCACATAATAAACCAATACAATAAAGCTTTATAGGACACACTATTTTTTCGTCTACTCCTCTTCCTGTAAAGAACAGTGAGCCTGAAACAGGCACCACAAGACAACAAGTTTCATATCATATTAAATCTATATTTTAAGGGTCTTGTATTTTTGTATTTCCTTCCAGGAGAAAGTCCAAGTTCTTGTTTATGAGTTAGCAATAAAAACAAATAAACAAACAAACAAAGCAAGTGTCCAAATGTGGCATTGCAGTGTTCGCTGATGTGCCACACCACTTCTTTGTATCCAATCAATAAACTAGGGGTTGTTTTTAACAATGTTTTCTCTCTTGCAATCAAAAGCTTTGGAGCATTTTGTATTTTTTTTTGTAGAATTCAATGTCCTCAGACACGAATCAGGGCTGCCCTGTTGTGCTGACACCTGGATGTTGACACAGGAAGCTGGTCTCATTACACTTTGAAGAAAATGGCTCCTTTCTTTACTCCGAGTTCTTGTTAGCATAGAAAAGGGTATGAGGCAGCTGTGGTCATAGTGCTTCTGTGTGTGTGGTGACACTGTGGAAGTTACAATTCTGCTGAAACACCTGTTGAAACAGTTTGTGCAAGAAGAAATGTGAAGAACCGGAACAATGTGAAATCAATGTGTGGTGAACTAGCATCTAAAACTTCTGAAAAACACAAAGAAACAAACAATGGATGTCAGAATTCATTATTCCACTTTAACATATTAAACAAAAGCCTTTTGGTCGAGTTCACAGTGATATTTATGCAATAATATTTATACAATAACATTCTCTAAGTGACTTACTGTCCTCTCATAGCCCGACTTTTAAAGTTTGAAGAGTGCTACTGAGGATGTGCTCATTTACATTATGTTGTTGTTAACCACGTTTTTTTTTCCCATTCAAAACAATGCAATGAAAGGTTGCAGCCCCTATGGTAATTTGTGTGAGGGTAAAACTGTGTTGTTTATGAAAGAGGGTGAAAAAGAGATAGATAAAAAGAGGGGAGAGAAGGAGGAGGCAGTGAACCAGAAGTGAGCTCCTGTGACAGCTTTTATATGCAGGCCACACATCACAGGACAATCAGCGACCTAATTAAACAAACAGAAAGAAAATGAGGGGCAAAAAGAAGGAGAGCAGGAAAGAGAGGAAGAAAGGGGAACGTAAAAAAAAAAAAGGAGGGATGAATCGATTGAATGTGCAAAAAACAAAGCAGAAAATGGGGAGGGGGGTCGCAGAAACAAAAAACTGCGACGAGAGAGGGAGGGAAAGGAGAGAGGATCCTGAGCCTGTGGAGAAAAATCAATGATTAAAACAGGCCAACGCCCAAATAAAACATGGGCTGCAGACGAGAGAAGAGAGGGATGGCGACAGCAGCAGTGAGGAGGGGTCCAGTGTTTTAACCCACCGGCCTCAAGTCATGAAGGAAATGCTGGCACAGATTAAGAGGGCAGGGAGAGAGGGAGGTTGGGGGCAACGGTGCTGTTACTGAAAATCCAGATTATCCGCTTTGAAAAGAAGAAGATAGTGCCTGGAAACTAATTATGGATAACAAGACAGACAGATGGACAGAGGAGCTTTACCCAGACTCTCAGCACTGGTCTGGAGAGATAAGGGAAGGAGGGTCAGACAGGGAGAGGAGGAGTGGACTCAATTATTGAACAAGACTCAGGGCACAGAGATGGCATGAATGGCATGACCACTACCACTAGCAGTGCAGTTTCTTCTGTAAAGATTTGACATTAGTACTTTTAACGATGCAAACAGAGGGGGAAGAAGCAGAAGAATGAATGACAGGACAAATCCTGAAGTGCACTCTGAGCGCGTGCCACAGAGTTGTTTCTGAGTGGGGATCTTTTTGAATAGATCTGTCTGGGACCACTTTCAAAATGTATTTGAAACCAAGCCTCTTCTTCAATGCTGAACCATGTGACTCTCACTCTTCTTCACTGACAGGAGAAGGAACACTTTGGGTATAAGTTCAAACAATGTGACTTCTGATATGTGAAAATAATTCCAATCTCCAGACAGCCCGAGCAATTCAATCTGAATAGGCAACTTTCACATCACCGGGTGTGTGAACCGATGTGACAGAAACAAGTGTGTAAGCTCCTCCATGTGTTTGTACGTGTGTGTCATCCTTCATGCTCTGCACACAGATGCTGCTGGCAGGAGGCGACCTCTGTGCTCCAACAGATGGCCACATCCGAAAAACTCGCATGCACACGTACACTCACATGCGAATAAAAAGAGAAACTCAACGGCTGCTCAAAGACAGAATAAGGTCGTGTAAACTTTCCCCCCGTCCCTACAGCCTCGCTCCTCAGGTTTTGTGTCAGTGTTATCTCTCCCGGTGATAATTCATTTGCAACGCCTAGAGCTCGGGACATGGCATGATGTAATATCCTTACATGAATGCTGCTATAAAAAGATTTTTAAGAACCCTCAATGGAGTCAGCCCTGTGAAACTGTGTCACTGTTTAGCATAAGATAGAAGCAGCAGCTCTGGGACAGACACAAACAATCCATCACCGCGCCAGGATCGGCTGAGGTGATCAGATCAGATGCACAACAGCATGATTAAACATGAACAGTACTCAAATATTTCTAGAAGATGTAAGTAACACGTTAATGCACACGTGTGCAGTCCACATGTGCGTGGACATTAAACCGGGGAATAGGATGCCGCAACTAGAACGAGTGAGAGCCAGTTGAGCATATGATTTACAGCCGGTGCAAGTCAGTGAGATGGTGACATGACAAAGGAAGAGATGGAGGGAGGAAAAAAGGAGGAAGAGAAAAAGAGAAGGGGGGGGGGGTTGCGGGAGGGAACGAGTGACGTTTCTGTTCATTAGCAGTCCTCCCTTACAGTGGGAGGACAATCATGTCGGCTTGGTGGTGGCGGTTTGTCCTTGACTGTCATTGGTGGGACTCTGCTGGGCCCTGTCTCTAATCCAGACTCTGTGCATGTGCATCTGTGTGTGTTTGTGTGTGCAAAACTTTAATAAGCCAACTGAGCCTCTCACACACACACACACACACACACACACTGCTGACAAAAAGCATGAGACAGTTTAATGCTTGTGTTCCTCCAAATCGACAAAACGTAATCCCCTGTCTGTCCAATCTGCCTATTGTACAAACATTTCCAATCAGCTGCAAAACCGATGTAGATCTGAGACAATGGTAACAAAGTGTAGTATTCTGCATGTAGTACTCTGTAATTATGCCATTTGACTTTTTTGCATTAGCAGCAGCAGACAGTTTGAAGCAGCAACAGCCATTTGGACAGAAATCGAGGGAAGCGAGAGGGCACATGGAAAATGCGTGTTTGCATGGAGCGTGTTGAGAGCACAACACATTCACGCAGTTCTTTACCATGACACCCCATTTATGCATTGTCGGAACAGCCGTCAGGGGAAATTAGGGTTTAGCATCTTGCCCAAGGACACTTCAGAGTACACCCTGGTGTTGGCGGGGATCAAACCACGACCTTCTGGTTAATGGACGAGCCTCTTTGCCTCCTGAGCCACAGCCGCATGAAACAGTCTCAAAATGGTCCTTGGCAGATTCAGTGAAGCATCAACATGCACCTGTTTTCTGTATTTTAAACCACCTCCATGCTGCATTTCCTTATCAATACTATCTGTCGATCTCTGCTTCGATCACAGAGTGATTTTGCAATTCTACAATACTGGTCCACGAGTGGATTTCCTCAGGGGTAACTGCTGACTTCTGCAGCATATTGATTGAAAGGGGAATATTTTAGCATTTTCCTTTTTCTACACACAGATCCTGAGAGCTCAGGATCTTTTTTGTTTCAAATCCTAGAAGCGCAGAGGGACCCCCTGCTGTAGAAGTCAGACATAAGCTTTGGGTAGATCTTAGATATTGTCACACAGCTGACCCACTTTTCTTCAACAAGTATAAAACCTGGAACTATTTAACCTCAGTGTCACTTCTCATGACAGCGTATTAGAACCCCAAATGTAAAACCTTAGAAAAAGTAGAACGGCACTCAAAGTTCCAGCTGTCCCCTTATGAACCCACATTCAAATCCAGCCACTTGGTAAAAGTATAAGATTTAATTAATCAGTTACCCAGTTAGCTTTAACATGTAGAAGATCAAATAGTAGTTTTCACATTTAATGTCCCCAAAACCCAACGGTCCCCTAATGAGACCACATTTGAATTCACTTGATCCAGTTTTCATTTGGATCTGCACCAAATTGCACAAACTCATGAATATCATTCTTCTACACATGGCTGATTTGTTTTTCATCAAGATCCATGAATAATTCTCTGGGAAGAAAAAGAATCCTAGAATCTGCCTGCAAAACTTGATGGGCACCTCCCTGGATGATGCTCCACCCCTCCACGCCATTTCAATCAACTCAGCACTAGTCCTTTGTGTAATTTATGATTAAAATACTGTGTGAATAAGAACCCTGTAATTGGGCTTCAGTTAATCTAATTTACGACTTTTCTGAGACCTCTGTGCATGTTTAGTTCTCTCAGCACCAGCAGAGACCACACACACCCGATTCTGGCTCGGCCTCAACGCATCCTTCATTCCCAGAGTCCATCTGTTTAGATTTTGAAGTGTGGCCCCGATGAGCGTCGCCCTGACTAATGGACCCTGTCACTCACCATCGCAGGCAAATTAGATAAAGCTGCTGCTGGGATTATCTCCCTCTGCTGTTCTTTTTATTTGCTTTCCCCGCTCTTCTTATCGAGGTCTTTGTTTTCTCTCGGTTTTTCTGTTACGCTTCCTTTGATCTCTCCTCGAACTTTATCTCTCCGTCTGCATTCCATCTGCTGCTCCAGCTGCCCTCCAAAGTCTCATTCCCTCACATCCATTCACACTCAATCCACCACCGGCCATATATCTTTCACTTTAACGTCATATTTCCTTTTTCTCTTTCCCTTTTCTGTTTCCCTGGTGTGATCCTTTGTCTTTCTGCCGTTGTCGCCGCCCCATCATTTTCAGCTCCCTCTCTCAGAGACAGGCCACAGTCAGCTGTCACATAAGCAAACACTTGCACGATCCTGATCTTGATCCAAATGGTGTATCAATACATTATAATTCTTCAAATATTATAGTTTCTCTTGCCATGAAGTGTCATCAATGTAATTCTGGCCTCAGGAGAGTTCACAAAAGACGTAACACTGAGTTTACTGCTGTGTGTTATACTGTATGATTGAAACGTTCTTGTGTGAAATGTCACCATAACATTACCCACGGCAGCTAGAAAGGTCTGTGTCATTAGCAAATGTCACGCGCTCTCAACACTCTTCTTCCATCACGTGAAACATGGGGAATCTAAAGGACAGCTTCTCCGAATATGCCAACAAATCCTGTCATATTCACGTTTCCATGGCTGTCAGTGGGACTATCGGTCATCCGTTCGCCGTGTTGCTTTCAGATTGTCCAGACGTAACGCGGCGTCACGTGTCTGTGGGCAGATGCATTGTGCCAAAAAATAAAAACATGTCAGCCTCTGTGAATAATCCAATAGGGCAGGCCTTACGGTTGTGAACCAGATCATCATAATTAAAAGAAACAACCGAGTGAAGCAAACAGACCATGTTTGTCACTTGAAAACATTGAAAACATTCATGACTTATTTCTCCTTCACCAGTACCATTACTTTTTGTTAAGGGAATGGAATGACAGATTTGATGTTTAAAACATCAGCAGTCCACTTCCTTTCAATCAAGCTGCACTGAATAACACTCTCATTGTTTGAGTCTAATCATGCTGACAAGCAAACAAACAAACAAGCCAATGGAGCAAAAACCTATCATCCTTAGTGGAGATAACTAGGATGGCAAACAATGGAGCTAAGGCCCATCAAGCCTCTTAAAAAAACCCTGTTAAATTAGCTAGATCTGGATTTTTATTCTGATCCCACACTCTCGTAAATGCCAGTCCTCTCGTCAGATTTTTTTTGTACCCATCAAGATCCCTCAGTTATTTCCTCAAACTACTGCACAGTTTTTGCACAATCCTGCTGATAAACAACTAACAACGAACAAACAAACATACGGGGTGAAAACGTAACCTCCTCAGTGAAAGTAATGACTCGTCTGTTGGTGGGAAAGGTTGTGAATAACAACCTGTCTCTCACTCCTTGTCAGCCGGTGCTCCTGCAGAACGTGAATTGACATGTAAGCAGCGTCGGCGACTGTTAGTCATTCGGTCTTGGTAAAAGTCACTTCTGCATGAAATGAGCTCACGAGCCATGATATTATCGTCCCACCGCTGATTATGAGGAGCGACACGGAATGCAAACTGCATGGAGACGATGTAGAGACGACCTGGTGGCGACCTTTGAACAAACTTCTGCTGTCAAAAAAAGCCACTGCACCAACAAACCCTCAGCTGGGAGGAAGGCCTGGTGATCGTTATCATGGGGAAGTGCTCGTGTTGGCGATGCTTCAGCGCAGCTCAGTGGGCTGATTTTCCCATTGTACACAAACAATGGTAAACAGTACACATACCCTTTGTATTCTCTCTCCCTTTTGCTCAGTGTTTCATTCTTTTTCCCTTTTATCGTCCCCCCCTCTTGGTTTTCCTTCATTTCAACCTTTGCAGATATCACACCCTTGATGTTAGTCTCAGTTCTCCCTCTCTGCCTTACTGCCCCCCCACCCCCCCCACCCGCCATGTCTCAGCTCTTTAATTAGACGATGAGACGACTGCAGAGGCTGGCGGAGTGCTCTCCTCCTCACTGTTCATCTGAAGTGCTAATGTGGATGGCGGGAGGAGGAGGGGAGCAGGAAAAGGATGACGGACGAGGGAAACGACGGAGAAATCAAAGAAAAAGAGAGTAAGACATATCGACAAGCAGAGGAGAGGGAACGCGGGGGATAGGGGCGTTCGCGCAAAAACAGGCAGTGATGCAGCCAGGGACGGATGACTGAGAAATAAAAGCAGGAAGTATGTTCTACTAAAAGAGCATTAGGGATGAAAACAGAGAGGAACCAAAAAACAGATGAGGGGACATGATAAAGTCACTTCAAGTGCTTGTGTCTGGCCTGTAAACCCTCACTTCTGCAGCCAACACACACACACACAGATTTCTGTCTGACGACCCGTGACCACTGAGAGCACAGGGATCAAACCAAAGCAGCAGATGAAGGAAACACACAGGGAAAGAGAGGACGAGCGTTGGCAGGAGGAGTGCAGATTAGACGCAGGCTGCTCAGATGATTCCTGTGACCTGCTGGAGACCCAGGGCAGGAGAAAAAAAAAACTCCCTGAGAGGACAAATGGGGTCTAAATTATTGATTATTTTTCCGCAGTGGTGATGGCAGATCTGGGCCAACGCAGAGGTTTAACACATTTTTCATAGGTTTGTGTTCCCTGCTGGTTAAGATGACAACACAGGTTTGTATTTGGGCTGACACAGTTACCACTCAGTGTCTGTGATGGGATAAAACAGAAAAATCTAAAATAAATGTCTGAAAGGTTTCATTTTATTTCGAATTGTAATGGGAACTGAACCTTTCCATTTAAGAAATCACTGAATCGTTAACCCAGAGAACAATCATTAACCTTAATCTTTTAGGGAAGCTATCAGGTTAGGTGCAGGATACATACAAACAGGTTTGTGCGGATAGCCTTATCAGGACTCCCATTCTCGAGTCCTAATCGCTACTGATCATCACCTGGTTCAAGGTCCAAGGGTTTTATTGTCATATGCAAAACCATCACATCTTGCAGAGTCTCAGGCCTCGGTGTGTATGTTGGTCCTCAAATTGTAACAGAAATGAGAACGCAAACACACATATCCTCCCTATGCTTAGTGCACCAGTTAAATTTGTCCGTATGAGCCAAAATACATTTCAGCACCTGCCACGGCCGTGCTGACTCCGTCGCCTGCATTTACTAATAATTGTATGTGTGTGTGTGTGTGTGCGCCTCAGCAGCAGGAGAGAGCAAGCTAATAAATCCTCAACTGCAAGGTCTCTTGAAATAATGAGATGATTCTCACCCTTTCTCTCTCTCTCTCTCACACACACACACACACACACACACCCTGGGGAGCTCTGGGATTCCTCCCTCTCTTTGCTATGGCAACACAACTTGACAGCGTTCCAACAACTGAACTCTGCAGTCTTGAAATAACTGAGCTTCTGTGGATCGTAAATATAATTTTGTTTTGTCCAAACAAAATGTTTCTGCTATGTTTATCAAAAACCTTCAGTCAACCACAGAGATGTCAATAAAGTGGGTGCTGTCAGTGAGAAGGTTAAACAGCAGCCATTAGTTTCACTTTATCTCTTTCCACCAGAGGAAGAAAAAACACCATCCTAAAGGAAAGCTGAGATAAGCAGGAGAGAACGAAGGAAGTACCTGCTGTGTATTTACATACACTGACTGGCTGCAGCTTCCAATGAGTCTACATTCACTCGCTGCTTACTCTGAGTCTTTATTTTTATTTATTTATTTTTACACTGGAGGGAAACATTCTAGAAAACATAAAAACGGGTGAATAGTGTGAGATCAGCAGAATCCACTCGACCTTAAACCACAGATCAATTATGCAAACAGACCAGGCAGAGTAGTTTTCACGTGAGGAGCTGGAAGCAGAGCTGCCATCACTTCAACCGGCACTCACGCAAGGTTAAGTGCATTAGACTTAGCTATGTGCTGTTTTACCAACCCATCTCATCTCTTATTCTGGCCTTTCGCCCGTGTGAAAAGAACATTATCCTTGAAATAAAAAGCAAGTAACAATAAGTGAAGAAAAGGGAGATATGGATCCTTTGTGACAACAAGTCACCTTACTCCCAGTTCAAGAGCTATCATTTTTACCACACAACTTAAACAGTGTAATCTTTGATAATGTTTATTCAGGCACCTCCATTGCCTCGAGACATGTTTTAACACATTGAGAAAGACTTCCATCATTTTGTTGACAATAACATTCTTGATTTTTTTAACCAATTTAGAAATTGGTTCTTGATCATTTACTGGTAAGAATCTGTTTACAACCTTAACCTAATCCTCTGATGAATTATAGGAACATTACTAAAACTGTCATAAAACCCTACAATGCTGTTCCTGTTTTTATCACACTGCAGAGACACATCAGAATGCAAATGAGGTCTGTTTCAAATACAAAGAAATAAAGTCTCAGACTAAATTCAAAACTTATTTTCAAGACACCTGAAAACAATTTCAGCTTGGTCTTTTTTCCCACACCGCAAAAGTAGAGTAACTTGCATATTTCCATCCTTTGGTTATTTGCTGCTTTCATTTCCAGTCAACTATCTCCGAGGCCGAAACACATGGACGGAATTGATTCTTATTCAAACGCTAAAAAAAAAAAAACACACCTGCAACTGCAAATTCCTACCTGTCACTGTGTGAAGGAAATGATATGCAGTCAGAAGAAATCCTGGATTCAAGCTCTTCTCGGGAAAAAAGGATGGTAAGAATTCTACCCTCATTTAAACACGGGGCTTTGAATGGGAGGTGCACAAATGAAGCAGCATTTCCAAATCAGCTTGTTCTGTGTTGCCAGAGAACGACTCGGTAGGCAAGGACCGGATTGCATTTCACACAGTGAATATTTTAAGAGCACTTCTCCGTTAGTATGATGAAACGTTACACTCTGCCAGAGGTAGAGAGAAGACTCACAGCTTCAGGACCAACAATCTGGAACCAAGTGAAACACCAGACTCAGTCTATATTAATATGGCTGCACAGGAAGAGCGAGTCACCCGTCATGTCACACCTTGGGACAATTCCTCTCATTGATGCAGCAGATCAATCATCAGAGTTTTATCGTGACAGTTATTCAGGACAAAATCTAACATGGTCAAGACCTCAGCTTGTAGACACGGGTCCTTGAACGTGTCATAAATGTTACTAGTGATGACACAAACGATCTTGGTGTTGTTTGTCTTCTGTAGCTACACACCACTCTCTAGTGGACAAAATACTGCATTACACGCCTATGTATTTTTGGTGTACTGCAGTATCTTTAACAACTGTAATTAGGATTAAAAAAAGCATAAAAACCTACCTGATGGTAACTCCAAGCAGTTTCATGAGATCCTTTGATGAACTGTGCTGAACTGTCTTTTTTAAAGTTCCCAATATAACCTGTAAAGATGGAGATGGAGATGGAGTTATTTCGGGATCAACTTCAGTGGTTTCACAATGGTGAATATTACGTCTGGGCTGCAACGTAAAATAAACATCTAATTATTAATGCTTAGTACTCAGTAAAACTTCACAGTGCAGGCCCAGTAGCCCAGTTTGTTCCTCTACTCCAACTGTTATTGCTCAGGCTGTGGCCCTCCGTTTGTCCTGTCTGGCCTCGGTCCACTGTGGTGGATCAACTGACCTGGTTTTTTACACAGACTCTCAGTCTGGGCAGAATACAAAGAAAACATGACTGTGAATGAGCGAGGAAGTGTGGGTCAGATCACCCACACAGCCATCAATCTCGAACACCGAACTGAGCCCACGTTCAAGTGCGGATTAAAGCAGCCACCCGAGAGCTTCCGACGACACAGACTGATGCCGGAGCTGGAAAGGTTCTGCTCGGTTACTTCAGTAACACTTTGCTTCACTTGAAATGAGGCCAGTGCCTGAACTATTCATTCTATGTATTGTGACATTTCATTTGTCTCTGATGTAACATGCCGGGATGCATACATTCATTAAAATACATAGCGGATTTCCATTCTCACCTTTCAGGGTGAGCACGCCGCAGCAGAAGTCTCTGAAGTTGACCCTGCCGTGAGTGCTGGGGTGCAGACATTTGGCCAGCCGCTTCACCTGTGGACGAATACACCAGACATGTTTCTGACCACGCATGGCAAAATGACTTACGCATGACATCATTTCTGCTCTGTGTTCGCTGAATATCCCGGCACGTATGATAACCAAACTATATGTGTTAGGGCTAATGGAGACATTTAAATGTATTGGCCGACATAAACCCAGATACTGAAAGACAAACCTCCATACAGTACAAACACATGAAGTTTTTAAATAACCTTGAACTGAAAAGTTCACATGGATCTCTTGCTGAGGAAGGCTGCGGCTGCTGAGCACTCTGTGCCGGGCCTGAATAATGCATTCTTCTCTTTGCAAGCCAGCCACAACCATTTCAGTTTTAACCTCACTAATTTTAGCCCAGGTTTGTGGCTGAATAGGAAACAGCCTCAGGGGTTTTATCCAGATTGAAATTAAAAAGTTGACAATGCCTCAGTTACTAGAGGTTGATAATGTGCGAGGCTATATGTGCCGTATGACAATTAGGCTGTATTTTTAATGGTACACACTGATTAGTCATTGCCGTAGCAACTGGGTCACACGTGCAGCGGGGCTCACTGAGGAATTTGGGGACGCTTTAACGCCGACTTTGATCGCCTGTTTGGACCGGTGTGTGTAATTCAGCCGCTTCGGTTGAAAACTGTTGACTGCTCATATTGTTTGAAGGAGCGACTGAAGGGGAGAGAAAAGAGGTCAGAGGAGAGAACTGAAGGATTGTGGGAGTGTGTGACTGTACGGTTGGGATAGTAGGTCAGGTTGGCACAAAGCAGCCACTGGGATTTGCTCACAGGGCACGATGACACGGGAGGACGACACATGCAGGGGAAGCATCAATTAGGAAATACATACTCCTCTTCATACCATCTTATTAAGGTCATGTGCTCATTATGAAATTCAGTATAGCTACTTTTTCTTTCTAGTACTTTTCAGTATTATACTTGGAGTGCGATAACCAAGCTGCCTAATTTAAAAACTGGTTTGATGATGGCACCACAAAAGTAAAAATGTACTGCATTGTACTGCACGGGCTCCAGTTAACATGTGGGTCAGTGAGTACAAAATTACAGTCACTTCATCCAATGAAGCGATTTCCCAGGTCAGTGAGAAGCTTCCCCCAGGAGCTAATCAGTGGCTCCGCAATGCTCCCACTGACGAGCACCGCACCACCAGGGAGCCAATCAGAGGCAGCGTTCAACCACCCTGACGAGCAGCGGGACACGAGAGGCCACAGGGACGCCGACCGAGACACCAAACCCAACTAAAGATAAAACAATATCCGTTATTGGTCTCACACAAAGGGAAAGTCGAATGGTTCACAGGATGTTCTACTTTTTGTTGCCATGGGTTTTGTACTGTATGATGAAACAATGAAATGTAAGACAGGTAAAGATTGTTTAGCGCGTTGAGACCTGATGCACAATTTAAAAGCACGAAATTGTTTTAGCAGAGGTTTCTTCTTAAAAACTGGGCTAAAACTTCTTTGCTTTTCAGCAAGCTGAAAAATGAAATAAAACTTTTTGAAAGTTGAAGCCCATGGCTTTTATTATGAACCATTACTTTTGCCTGACAAAACTGACAGGACTGGGAAATATAACATTTGTTTTCCTTTGGGAATTACAAAGTGTTTCATCGACAACATATAAAGCAGCTGTACCTCTGAGCCCGGGGGAAATACACTAGAGACAGAAGCATGTGTTGCATCCAACAGTTCATCACAGTGACATAAACACGGCAGGCCTCTGTTTTTTGGAAACCCATCATATGACATCAATGACATCAAAGTCATATGAAAACAACATCAGACAGACACAGACCTAGAGGCTAACTCAATGGCTCCTTGACAGCAGTGACAGAAGGAGGCGAATCTGTTCTTTCACACCTTCCTAGAGCCTCTTGTGAAGGTGCTCACACTCCGTCCATCCTGCTTGACCTATCTGTGGATGTCCACACACCCCCAGCCTAAAAAGTTTGTAAAGTTTGCACCGAACTCGCCCAAATGCTTCCACAGCAGGACACCCGGAGCCCGTCCGTGTCCTCACCTGTTCCTCTTGTCCAAACTGCGATCCCAGCCGCACCAAGTGTTCGGCTCGAATGAAGCCGTCCTCGTCCTCGTCACACGCGTCGAACACCTCCCTGAGTTTCCTCACCAGTGTCAGCAGATGATGCGGCTCCCGGCTCCACTCCTCGTCCATGTCTTCATGTCTTCATGTCTTCATCAACGCGCTCGTGTCTTCGTTTCCGGGGATTGTTTTTTTGGATGGGTCCCGCGTGCCACACTGGAGCTTGCGGCCGCAGAGCGCGAGAGTAGGAGGAGTGATGCTGAGTGATTGACAGGGAGACCCGGAAGAACATGAGAACACGCCCCCCTCCTCAAGTGTTTGTGTCAGTGCTATGGAAACTGATGATGCTCGGAGTATTCCACAGAGAGGGGTACATACATCATGTGTATATCTTTATTTGAAGGGCGACCATGGTGCCTGCAGCGACTGGTTCTCAGCTTCATTTGACACTGGTGTGTTATGGGGCATCAGTATGTTTTGTAGCGCCAACTCTGCCATGCATCACAGAAAGGTGCCCAAGGGAAATAAACTCAGCCTCTTGCAAATGTTCATTATAACGAAACAGTGGCTGGATTTTTAGATTTTAATAACTGTTCCTCCGAAATATAACAAAATAAAATTCCCAGTCACTGTTGGGTAATGTCTTCCTTAGTGGTTCTCGGAAGAGATGTGAGTCCAAGAAGCAACAAAGATCTTCCTGTTTAATCTGCTTTCATATTAAAAAAAAAAAAGTCCCGAGATCAGAAATGCAGGTGATGTGCTTCTGAAGGTTTTAAAATGCTGCGGTGTTTCATCCACACTTTTTAAAAGGTGGCTCTCATAGAAAAGGCAACATCAGCAGGGTTTTTTATCAAGGTCTGGCTGTTGAATACTTTATGGTTAGATGAATTACCTCTCAATAAATTGCTTTTGATGACTCGATAAAGAGTTATGAGTCTATGCAAAGTGATGGAAATGTGTGACCTCATCATGTGTAGGACGATTTACCGCTTTGAGATACATCACATTTATTGTTGTCCTGTGGGTTTTTAACTTCCACTGGCACAAACTCAGCTCGAGTGTGGATTTGCTGAGATTTGCTGAGACAGTTTGTAAACATCATGTTCAGTTGAACGCTGACCTAATTCTTGGTCACAATTACCGACTTTCCCTTTTTTTGTCTCCCCGTCGACGGCAGATGAGTCTGAAACAAAACGTACCCACAGTTTTTAATCCTGCTGGTTGCATGCACGACGGATGTGTTCAGGGGGTTTATATTCCCAGTGTAGTCAACATTTACAACAAATCAACTTGTTCCAATCTCTAATCTTTTCAACCCAAGCAACAAATGGATGAAACGACAAATAACCACATGTCTGTAAGCATCTATTTTTCATTTCCACATCATAGAAAAGGAAATCCTAAAAGTGCACATGATATAATATTTTCAAGAAATGAATAAAAACCTCCTGATGACAAATTACAGCATAATCAAAGTTAAAAACTTCAGAAACTCTTTATCATGAAGCACATTAACTCAGAGGACATTAGTGACCTCTCCATGTTTCTGGTAAACATGCTGACATGGTGATCTCTCTCATATGTGGTTTGGCAAGCTGCTATTCTCATCATAACCATACCGACCAGCTGGCCCCAAAAAAGGAAGTGTGTTTACGGGTCTGACTTCCCCCATCGCTCTGTCTTCAAGAGGATGTCATAAACAGAGAGCAAGGAAGAGAGAGAGAGAGAGAGAGAGAGAGAGAAAGGGAGAGAGGTCGTTGTTGACATCATGCTTCAGTCAGTCTTCCTCTTTTCTTGAGACAAAGATGCAGATTGTTATTCAGGGACGATTACTTTGGATTTATTCTCTGATTTTTACTTCTTTCAAACTTTACAACACAGAGGGTAAGAACCGCACATCAGGTGTCTCCACAGTCAATCTGCTTTTATAACTAGAAATAACAACAAAAAATATTTGGTGGAGTATTATCATGAAAAAAAAAATACTTCCCCCTATTGGAAAAATATCTAATATTGGAATTACAGGCTACTTTTCCTTATTTTATTTCTTTTTCCACTAGAACGTTATCCTCAGCTAACTCACCACTTTTGTAAGAATTAGTTTTTCCTGCTGCTCATCTTAAAATGTCATTTGTGGCGTTCATGTTTTACGTCCTTCTCTGTCCCGTCTGTAGCGCAGCTTTCTACTTCCACCTCCTCTGCCAGTCTCCCAGCTCCTGCCCTGGACATCTATCTGAGGACAGAGGACTCAGTGGTCCTGACCTGCGAGGTCCCGCAGGGCCATCATGGGGTTATCGTCACGCTATACAGATTCAGAGAGAGGGTAATTGAATTTTTGGGAATGTGGATGATCGTTTATGTTGTGTGTTGTTTTCACCAGGCTCCTTTTCTTCGCTTCATTCTTGTAGGTGGCCTCTCAGGAGCTGCAGTCCGGTGCTGGGGGGGTTCGGTTCACCGTCGAGGTGAAAGAGGAGGATGTGGCTGAACTGTTCTGCTGTCTGTACAGGGACAGAGGAGGCAGCTACAGCGCCTTCAGTCCCTATTTGAAGCTGGAGCACCAAAAAGGTTTGTAGGGCAAATATAAAAATAAAAAAAATCTGTCAATACCTGCACACATTTCATAGATACTTAAAAAAATAACCTAATGACAGATAATCTCTGAAATCTGAGTGGAGTGAAGAGATTTCAGCTGATGTGCTCAATGTGCACTGGAAGAGCTCGACATGTGGTTTAGAAAAATAAACACTCCTCCCATCCGTTGCTCTCTAACCTCCACAGCTCAGCGCTGCATGCAGGTGCTGGTTGTGCTTTTATTGTCCTCGGCTCTGTGGGTGTGTGAACATCCGGCGCTTCATATAGAAACCACACACATCAAACACAATGAGTACTGGCTTGAGGTGCCGACGGTTACAGATGAAAGCAACAAGGCCACAAACCGTGTAGGTAACTGTCTCCATCTCCTCTCTCTTTCTGTGTAGCTCCAGAAGGTCCTCCCACCCGCACCGTGCCCGCTCTCCCCCCTCCAGTGCTGTCCGTGGAGCCGTCCAGCGGGGAGGTCAGATGTGGGCAAGTGCTCACCTTCAGCTGCTCCGTCCCCGCTCTCCCACCTCAGTCCCAGGCCCGGCCGGGCCACACCAGCAAACCGATGGCCTTCCTTCTGCTGAGGACGGCAGAAGCGCCTGTCGTTCTGCAGCCTCGGGCCAGTCTGGGGTCCAGCCCTGAACCTCAGGCGGGAGTGTTTACCGTGGGGCCAGTGAAGGGAGGGGAGGACGGCGATTACACCTGCATCTACCAGGTCACCAGCAAAAGGCAGCTGGTGAACTCGACTGTGAGCAACGTGGTTCAGGTCACAGTCACAGGTGAGGGTGGACCAGACAACCTTTAAAATCTGAAATGGTCAGTGTTCCCATTCTTTAAATGTTGACCACAAACAATTCCATTTTGAGTCTCGGACTAGATCTTTAATCACTGTTGATCAAATGCCATCACAATGTTTTCTGAGATGATCATTTTTCCTTCGGGGAAAAAGTATTTGTGAAGTTATGGAGACATTGTCAGTAAACGGTGTCGGTGCATCAGTGATCAGTTGTTCTAGCTAACTGTCCAGCTGATGCGTCCTCTGGTTTTATCTGGCCCAGGTGTTCTCCCACTGCCCACTCTGGTTCTCCACCAGCAGGCAGACGTCTGGCATCTGCTCTGCACGGGGTCCCCAGCGTACCCCGGTGCCGTGTTCTCCCTCTACCTGGCGGATAATCAGCTCCCTGTGGCCACACACCACGCCAAAGTGACCCAGCACCAGGCCACCTTCCCAGTGCCTGTGCAGGACTCGGCCGTGGCTCTGTACCAGTGCCAGTACAGTGTCCTTCTGGGAAAGACATGGAACAACTCCGAGCGCAGCCGCCCTTTGTCTGTAATCAAAGGTAAAGATTAATACTTGTACTCTCGTGGTCAGAGAGAAATCTAGGGAATTTATTTGATTCTCTATTAGACTGGAGCAAGTAGAAGTCATAATCATTGTTCTACGGACAGTTTACAATCTGTTATTCACAGAACAACGGTTAGAGTGTGAATGTGTATTGGAATAAACTGACATCAAAATGTCTTCACTTCATGCTAAAGAGGGTAAATTGTTCTAAACATCTAACTGAATATTATTCTATACACATTTCAGGAGCTCCACCTCCTTCTTCACCAGGTAGGCCAACAGTACTTTCCATTATTTCATATGTGAGTCATCTTTTGTTACTTCTGGCAGGAAGTGAATGGTGCAGAGGGAAATTCATTAGTCAACAGTTGAAATGATCCCCACTGTGCTCCTTCACAGAATAACGACTTGTTTTGTTTTTTTTGTCATCTGCGCGACGTCTGCAGGTTTGTCAGGTGTAGACTGGCCCCTGGTGCTGGGATCGTTCTCCGCTGTGGTGTTGTTCCTCTGCTCGGTGGTGCTGGTAGTTGTGGTCGCACGCAGGAAAGGTAGTTCACACGTTCCGTTCGCGCTCTCGTGCGCAGCCGCCTTTGTGAGACGTTTGAGTTACACTCCTCTCTTCTTTCACTCCGACAGTAAAAGCAACAGCTGAGAAAAAGAAGACAAGGTAAATATTAACTACGCTTCAGTCGTTAAACAGCCCTGACAGCTATGACATTTTCGTATCTTATCACTCATTTCTGAGAATTGTGCCATACTTTCACTAACTTTGTTTTTCAATTCTTTCAGAGAGCTGGCACAGTTCTGGACTCGAGCTCATGCCAAGGATCACGTTGTCGGTGAGGATCTTTATTCTTCGGAAGCACACTTCCTCCTCAGACGTTAATAGCTGTAGTAGTTCCTCTATTTAACCAAGTTCTTGAAAAAGATGATTTTTTTTTTTTTTAATTACAGCTTACTTACTTTTCTGTTTTGCTTCGCAGACCTTACACTCAGGAGGTCCAGCTTCACCTCTCAGGTAATTATGAACGGAGGCATGGACGTTCTTGGAAGATTCATCTGCAAGCATTAAAACTGTCATGACTTCCTTCTACTTTCCTTTCTCTTGTCTAAGTTTTGTGTGTCAGCATTTTGAAATGCACGCCCCAAAACTTTGCAGGAGCAAACTTCACTCGGACACAGTGTGTAGCTTTCTGACATTAATGCGCCTCTTTCCGCCGGTATGCCTGATGCTTCTGCAGCCGCCGTGTTTCTCCTCTGGATTCTTTCTGACAAACAACCGTAAACTCTCCTGATCCTCTTGCTGTAAACAAATTGCGCACATGCTCACACACACATTCATGCACTCACATTTCCCAACCCCAAACACAGTGTCAACGCAAATTTTCCGTGTTAATGCTGCAGAGTTTGGGTTCATGTCTCATTTGTTTGTTATCGCTTTCGTTAATTAGCTCGATGACGGCCTCTCGGACCCACGCTCGCTTTCACCCCGAGCTCTGTCGCTGCACAGCCACCATCAGGGAAAGGACACTGGCACAGAGTGTGTCCAGCCATCGCGTCATAGCAACCACACAACATACGTGTATTAATCACATGGGGCGCGTACAAGTCATACAGCGAGAATTTACTTCTTGTTTTCTCATCAGATGTGCAAACATCTGGAAACGTGTAATGAGCTCTGTAGTTGTGTAAAGATTTCTAAACATCCAGGCAAATCCGCAAATGTGTTGAGATTGAGAGAATTCTGTGAATGATTTGTGTTGCACTTTTCTCATCTCACTGACCATTCAAGTCGCTAACAGTGGAGTTGCCTCATTCGCCCCTTGAAATGACATCATACACAGCCAACGCAACAGTTATTATTATTGTCACTTTTTGTGCTAGGAAGTGGCAACAACCTAACAACACAGATTCCTGTACACACACACACACACAAACACGCACGATATTGTCTCCGTACTTTTGATCACATGCCTGTTGTGTATTTATAGCCGGGTAGGTTTCTGTGCCACAGTGTGAGGCCGAGGTCTTTCAAAGCTTTTCTGTGTGTGTTTATTTTTTATTCGCAGGAATGGGTCAATGGCGACACTGAGACCGCCTCCAGATCTCCGCTGTGGAGCTCGCTCTCCACGTTCACCCCGATCCATTAGAGCCGTTTGCTATGTTTGTGGTCCCCCCCCCCCCTTGTTTGTGGCCCCCCCCCCCCCCCCCGCCGTGCGCGCGTGCGCGTGTGTTTGTGTTGTACTTTATCACAGGTGATCAGGGTAGCATCAGTTGTCGTTGCACAGCGGGACAGGAAGTGCTGTTTCCTCAGTTCCCGTTTCATGTGCGGCAGTAAAATCGAACATTTTGTCAGGATGTGATGTTTGATCTTACACATAAACTACGTGGGTTTAAATACAGATTTTTATTTTTTACTACCACAATTTCTATCCCTGTCTCCATGTGGCATTTGTACTTGTGAATAACTTACAATACGAAGCTTTTATGTTTATTGTTAAACTTGGAAGAAGCCGCTTACTTAACAATCTCTGGAGCTTTCAGCCACATGACGTGATCTCCATCAGGAGATGGAATTTGTCCTGATGTGGAACCATCACCAGCGCGAAATGATTCTGGCCACGATGAGGCTGTGAGCTGCTTCATGGTGTCTTTGCAGATGTAAATAATTGTTCACCGTTCACTTTTTAACTACATATTTTATTTGCGGTTATTCAAATTTATTTATATAGCTGATCTGATTGTATTGTATAATGTACAAATAAAACATCAGTAAATCAGGATGACGTGTCAATCCAGATTACTACAAATTGAACATGTGATCCAATGCAAAGCACGTTCACAACTCAGCTCAACTTAAAGATCTTCATTTTTCCATTCAAGTTTATTGTAAATATTAAATGAAATTGCGTCTTTTCCTCCTTGTGCCTCTGACGTGTCTTTTCTCATCAAAAGCAAAAAAAAAAAGCGTGATGAGAACAGGTGTACCTCTGCACTTCCTGTGCACGCCTGATGAAACCCACTTGAGTCACAGCTGTGTGTTAAGAAACAACGTTCTCCGGCTGATCGTAGCTGCACATGAACAAAGGCTGTAACCAGGCATGGTTACAGGTTTCATTCATTATGAAATGACGGTCCGATGTGGACACAACACCAGACTTGACTTGTTAGAACTTCTTAGAGCCAAAAAGCCTTGAGATAAACCCTCACGTTCATTCCCACTCAGCAAAGCGGGGCAGATTCTGAATGAATGCTGCAGTTTGACTGAACACTCTGCAGAGGGCACTATTTAAACTTCATGTGATGTCACAATCGCACCTGAGGCACAGAACAGCACTGGGGACAGAACGGGGCCTGTGTCCTGGGGAACAATATGACACTGACATGGATGAAGTCAAGTAACACTAATGAATCTACTGTAGAAAAATGAAAAAAACCCAAAATTTAAGGTCTTTAAGTTTGAGCTGAAATACACTTCCCTTTGTAATCTCTTTACACTCAGCAAGGAAGGCTTGGCTCTGCAACTCTTTATTAGTGCAGGGCTTTATTACACTTTACTGGCCTCTGTATCAGCAGCACACATACGTACATACAGTCAAAGTCTTCATTCCCTTTGTGTCCACGGTGGAGGAAAAACTATGCGTGTTGGTGTGGTTTGTCTTGCTCTTGTTCACGTGCCAGTCATTGTCTGCGCCACCTGCCCACGCAGTGAAGACATTCAGCTCCAGATAACAGCACCAGGTTGATTTGTTTGAGTAAGAGTCTCGAGGCCTCTGACATGTGTCTTTATGGCGCTGAATAACACAAGGTGGCACCTCGGTTTGCACGCTCAGCACGCAGGCCTCGCCCTGGGTGTCTCTCCGTGCACGTCAGGTGGATAATAAATGGCATCTCCATCTTGGAACTCACGATAATTGCCCTTTCAATTCCAGAGCACGCTGAGTCCCCATTAGCTAAAGGAGTGTACGCAGAGAACTGCTGTGACGCCGTGCGTTGGAATCAAAGCTTTTTCTAATGCGCCCAGAAAGTTTGGGTTTGTGGTCATATACTGTAATTAAAATGAATCTGATGCAATGCGCTTCATTAATTTCGTAAGTCAGGATTTATGTGAGGGTTTAGGGGAGAAACACATTTCATGGGAATGACTGTGGCTGAGACGGTTGCTTTCTTCATATTTCTGGAGGCCTTCTGAGGGTTCACCTCTCTGTCAGTGGCTTGAAGAATGAATTTCCAGGCAACACAAACGCAGCATTAAAGGGGTTTTTTCACCAACTCACCCACACGTCTCAGTCATCGGGACATTTAAAGACAGCTTTGTTTGAAGGGTCCAGAGTCAACATTGCGTTATTTTAATAAACAATACAGTCCCTTGAACAGGAATAACAGCTGTTCTGACAGTGTCACGGTGACACAGCCCAGATAAACGATGACAACCTGGACCAACCTCCTCCAGGTGCCATCGCCGACCCGATGTACCGACAGAAGAAAATGGAATCTTGAAAAAAAGCATATTTCATGACAGCCGGGAAAACATCAAGGTTCTGTTTGATACAGGGCGTCAATGTTTGTTTTGTGACATAAAGTAAAGCAGGAAGACGACGAAAGGGCAGAACTCCAGTAGAAGTATTTTGAAACTATACTATTAGATTTCAATGCGCATACACATACAGCAAATGCAAATGCATTTGATCTAATCTGACATTATATTATAAATCCACATTTCAATATATATGCAAACGCACTTCTACCCTGACTGTTGGGAGCGGCTAATCCTCTAAACAGCGACAGTGTGACGCGATGCTGATCTGATGACTCAGCAGGTGATGGGTGTGCAGGTGAATCATTGGGTTTGCCACAACTGAATAGGGTCCAGATTCAAACAACAGGGCGAGAGACAGAAACTGGACAAGGTGCAGTTTTCTGTACAGGGTTGGGTTGATGATGCTTGCCAGTGAATAAACACAATTTCTCTGATCGCCAGCCAAGCAACCGAGCCGAAACAAGTAGCTTTACATTCCTGGTTCCCAGTGCCAAGCTTTGCTCTTGTAGCAAGTGTATATAATTTGCTCTGTTGGATTTTCGTCTATGTTCTCATTTGAATGCCATAGCCTTCGGTGCGGTGCCATCAGGGTTGGCAACATGGCCCAGTAAGGGCTGTGGCCTTCTAAGGAACCAAGTTTATTAATCATTTTAAGCTGCTTCAGTGCCGCTGTTATAATGTCACTGGGCTGCGTCCAGTCAGAATGAGCTGATGAATTATTTACAGGAGATTGGGAGGTCGCTAAAGCGTGATCTCACCCTCACACACACACACAAAGGTCCACAGGGACAGGCTGAGGGGCAGTAACTGTTCAGGGGATCTGAGACATTTAGGTGATGCATTGGGAACACATGTGTCTGCCCAATTGCAGTCGATTAAATCAAGCTTACTGTAAGAAGTGAGCACTTAAATGTGAACAAAACATGAAAAGTTATTTGTGTTTTTACGTATTTTGTCCACGTCCCATCCTCTAACATGGAGGAGGAGGACTCAGTGACCTGTGCTGCAGTGGAGATGCTTTGGCTTCACTAATGGAGGGCAGAGATGAATCATCACAACAAATATAAATGTTGTGTTTGGGCTCCCTGAGACCCTGGACCCACTTTAAAAGCTCAAACAACATACTCAGTGATTTATGTATTTGGGATTTCATGGCCTCTTTTTTCAGATGTGCCTGCAAACAAAAATTTGTACTGAGGACGTGTTTGAAAAGCCATAGAAAATGACAAATTACCACTCAGGTGTCAGAGCCCCCAGCTGTGAAACAGGATTAAACACAATGAGCGTTTGATTTACAGCATTTCAGCACCTTTAAACACCTATTTAGAATACAACACCAGTATTTCTGGAGCTTTATGGGGCATCTAAAGAGGTGGTGTATGAATGTGTGTGTGAATAAATGTGACCTGTGCTGTAAAGTGCATTGAGTGGTCCATAAGACAAGAAGAGTTCTATATAAATACAGTTAATTTGCCATTTAGTCTGTTCAAATGGTCCATCAGCGAGTCCTCTCCCTGACCCGCCTGAGGAATACAAAATTAATGATAAGTCTAAAACATTTCCTTATTTGGTGAATTTAAAATGCCTCTAGCATGAGCAAAAATTACTGCTTCACTTCAGTGAGGTGGATTTAATAAAATTAAAGGGCTGATTTTATCTTTATTTGCAGTGGGTTGTGTGGGACACCAAACACTGACAGATTATGGAAATAAAAACTTAACCCTTCAGGAGAAACTGAGACCAATATAGGTCCAGAATTGGCTGAGCTTCAGTGTGGTTTGACAGATTACCAAAGACATTAACGGTATATAAATTAATAAATACAGGGGAAAGTCTGCGTCAAGTTCCATATTCCAAAGTACATAATTTATTGCACCATGTTAGATATCCCACCACAGAGCAGCTATAAACACTAGGCCGGTGTTGTCTTCTATTAATCAGATCTGGATGCAGCAGAACGCCCCTCATTACACTTTGATCCAGCTTTACATTGTGAGGCGTGGAATAACAAAAGCTGGAGATAATTCCACCTGAGGAGTCAGCAGTTTACTCTGGAAGCACATAGTGATCAAATTAAATGAACAACCTTCAGTTGGTACAACTGCAATTGTTACCTCTGCCAAGTTTCGATTTGGCCTGCATTAGTTATGTTATTAGGATTACACAAAAAAATAAATCATTAATATCTATGACATTTGGTGGAGAAACAACTCAGAAAATGATCCAGGAATCCTTATCATTGCCAGATTTGTTTTTGTTTTTTTTCAAATATTTTTATTAATTTCTCTCTGAAAGTGATTGATGAATCATGTTTAGCAGACAGATAAATAAACACCCTGCAAAGTTGAACCAGCAAGAGTTAGACTTATTTCATGGCTAACACACAGGTAATACATTGGTAACTCAGAGCACAGCATCATTAATAAAAGCACAACACAAATTGTTTTTCGTGTCAGACATTGTATTACTTTATCTATGCTCATCATTAAAAAACAAATCCTCATTATTCCAAAAAAATCCAGCGGTAAAGAACTTAATTAAAATCCCATTCTTACTACATTTACATTTTCTTTTCCGCTCTGCAGTATCATTATTATAATTATTATTCCCATTTGTAGTTCATTAGTCTCAGAGTTTCCAGCACTAGAAGGAGGCTGAGTGTTTATCCACTAATAGGTGGCCCTCCTTCCTCCTTGTCGTCTCCTCCTTGCTGAGGGACTCTTTGGAGTTTTTTCAGTCCACCACTGATCCTTCCCCGTTCTCCCGATCCTCCAGACATCCTTTCAAACCCAAATCCCTGACCTCTTTCTCCCTTCCTCATTCTTCCTCTCTTCCCTCCTTTGGTCTGCTCCCTCTCTCCAGTCTTTCAGCACTCCTTTGTAAACCTTCCTCCCTCGCTCATTTGGCTCTGTCAGCGTGTCCTCAGTCGTCTCCCTCGTTGTGTCCGTTGACCAGGCCGGACTCCCAGCGCTGCACTAGAGGGTTCTTCTGTCTGGGGGTCTGGGGACTGCTGAGGACCTGGTTGTAAAGGGATTCACAGACAGCAAGAGTGAGTGATTGCAATATAAAAGAGGAGGGGAAAGTTGGGGTCATATAAAACTTCAGATGTGTGGGAAGAGGAGATGAGGCAATAAAACAACCAAGGAAAAAAGGAAAGGAAAAAAGATAAAAAGAGAAGGATGAATTCATTTCGCCTTGAGGACAACTTTTTGGATGAGCATCATTAGCTGTGCAAGTTAGAGGGAGGTTAATGCAAATGTGATCCGAGGCCTCACTGAGAACAACTGAGTCAACGACTGACGCCAATTCCTCCTGCAATCCTTCTTTTATTCCTCAGCTGTAATCAGGCTCCAGGTCCGTGCTGAAAGCAGATGAGAGGGAGGAGGAGGGACCGGGAGAGTCACATGTGACAGTGAGCGGGGAGAGAGGGAGGGAAAAAAAAATGTTGCTAATGTCAAGCTGAACCGTGCAGCTCAAACCCGGCATATCAAAGCCAGGCTGAATTAAACCGCAGGAACCACGCAGCAGCACTCAGCTCTAATCAGAGACAGCTCACTTTCAAAGAGATGTGAGACCCACGAGGCAGGTAACACAAAAATCATTGGGATTGTCGATCGACTGCACACACATACACACACACACACACACACAGACACTGACTTTCCCTCTCAGTCTCAGGGTTGTTTGTTTCTTCCATTATCTTTAGAGATAAGACCCTCGCTGTTTGTTCTGTGTGCTATCAGATGTGACCCACATAAGAGCCTGTCTTCATTGGACAATTGGCGTGTTCAAAGAGGCCTGTCGAAGGAGGGGGACCACTTTCGCCACCTTCCAGGTCTCAAAATCAAACTTGACAGGGGAGCAACTGTCAGGAGGTGTTGAGCAATTGCAAGCGCATAGGGAGAGGGTGAGTCCATGCTAACCTCAGCCTGTCCTTAAATAACTGCAACTGGGCATGTGGAGGGGGAAATGATTGACTCTGCTTCTTTCACATTTTTTGCCGCAATTATAAAATATGTGAATTTTAAGACCAAAAAAACAAAGTGGTGAAAAATAAACGCTTTTCAGAAGAGTCATGTTAATTGCAGCTAGCTAAAATTTCAGCAATTTAGCATTAGCTCACCTTGGAAAGTCACATGAACAAAAAATGACAAATGATGATGTTGCAAAGACTTCAGTTTCAGTGGGTGGCACTAGTGTTGCTGATCATAACAAAAACAATAGGCCATACAACAATAACAGCCTTCATCCCGTCCAGACTGGATTGGTAGCATACTGCTGATACCACAGTTTATAGAAGCTGGATTGGTACTTGTTATTGCCAAGGTATCAGACAAAGCTATCAGGGAAAATGCTGTTGGAACATCCGGTGAAGACACATCGTCCATCTTTATATACAGTATATGGTTGAACGTGATTTGATTTTGAATTGATTTACTTCCTGGACATGACAGTTAGGGCTAGGAAAGGGCTTGTGACTCATTTGTCTAAATTTACATCCTATAAAAAGTGAACAAGAGATGTGTTAAAAAAAAATACTTGATCTCTACTTCTACGAGGTCAAACCTTCAGAGCAAATAGCAGCATAGAGGAAACAGCTATGTGTACATGTCACTGTTTCTGGATTTACAGGCTCACCTCTCGCTGAGTCGTCCTCTCCTCTTCCGCCTGGGCCGGTGGCCATATGCTTGCCTTGCCAGCTGACTGTTCTGCTACAAAGGAGGAGAGAGAATGAAAGGAGGGTGAAGGCAGGTATCACAATGAGGCATTGCTCTCCCTTTATTTTGTTTGTGATCCACACTAAGAGCAATAAAGCCTCTGTGAATCAAATTAGAAGTGAACACGTTGAAGTGAGAGAGTTGCAAGGAGGCAGGCGGAGATACTGAAGGCATGCTTTTTGAAAAACAGGTTGTACAACTCATTGCACATGAAACAATATAAAACCATTCACTTCCCAACAGTGAGTCATGGTCATTCACTCCTGCGGTGACACACCTTGATCATTTATTAAAGAACAAAGACTAGAGACTTTCACATGCAGTCACACAGAGAAGAGGGAAAAAAACATTAGCAACACCTAACAACTAAAGACACAATCAAACACAATCAGTGGTCATCAGCCACCCACCATGCTCCAAATGAGACCATTGCTTTCTAAAGTTGATGTAATCAACATAAATCATTTTATATAATTTATAATTGTTTAATCAAACATATGGTTGTTTGGTCACATCTGCATCTGTGCTAATCTTTGAGTACGATCATTCATCTATTCTGTCTCAGCAGCTAAAGCAACTGCATTGTTTAATGAATGATCTTATTGATTACCTTTTTGTTTTTTCATTAGTTAGCAAGACTTTTTTTTTTGAAGGGGCGGGGCATGATCCAAGAAAGGACCCAAGTTATTTTAGCTGCAGAACCACAGCACCAGAATGGATGCAGAGGTCTCAGGTTAATGATGCAATGTGATTTGGGTACAGTCGTGCTACCCCCGCGACCCGGTAACGGATAAGCGGTTGGAAAATGACATGACATGACATGACATGAAATATATATTAAGGACTGATATTTATTGACATTAGAGGAAGTGTGATCACCACTAGGTGTCATCCTAGTTTTTAATTATTTTAGCTTATGTATATTTGTATCCATTCATCCAGTAATATTAATCAATTCGTAGGAGCAGTTTCAATCTACTACCTTTGTCCAGTTCATATATTTCTACATCGATTTGTGAATATCTGGGAAGAGTGTTTGCTGAATAACCACTGTTTACACCACGTGTTGTGATAAAGCTGACTCAATATGTGGATATTTTTGTTTAATCAAATTAAAATGTATGCATCTGACTTCACAAATATTTCTCCCAGCACACCACCTGACATATGGGTAACAAGTTCCCCTGGTTGTAAATCACTGCTGCACAGAAAATGCACATAGTGGCAGCAGAGTTGAAGCAGCCCAACCTCTCTGTAGGCTGCTGACCCGTGTATGACATATGTCTATAGACTCACAGTTTATCACCAACCCAATTAAAAACCAGCGGTCTGCCCTTTTCTGCATGCTGGATTTAGGCCTAGTCCCAAAAACCCACAAGCTTCACAAGCTTCCACACACAATAAAAATCTATTTTATACCTTTTACGCCTAAATCAATAGTCTGTGCTTCACTCACCTGCTGAGGGTCCTTTCCTCCACCTGGATGAGGAGTCAGGTGTGTCAGGAACAGCTTGATCAGACATTGTGGGAGTCTTTTCTTCAGGCTTCTGTACTCCTCCTCCTTTTAGACTCCATGTGCCCCCGTACAGGCTCATCCTCTGCTTACGGAGCTCCTTCTCCCGCTCTTGAGTCTCCAAGATATCCTGCTCCACTTTGGGCACTTTAGTCGAGGAGCGGCGCAGCTTGAAAAAGGGGTTATCCTTGGGGGCAACCTCTTCCTCCTCGTTGAAGATCCCACTATAGATATTTGGAGCTCCAGAGTCAACTGTGGTGACAGGCTCTGCCTCAAGTTTGGCATGGTATGGCTTCTGAGCTGGGAAGCTCTGGTTACTATCAATGATGAACTGGTGACCCATGTCCTTGGAGAAGCTCATTCCTGGTGAGGTTGAGTAGGTTGAATGCCTTCCTTTGGCTGAGTATGGGCTCACTGGGGGAGTAAAGGAATCTAGGCTCTGTCTTCTTTCCACATGCAAGTCTTCTATGGTGGATGTTTGCGACAAGGTATCCTCCTGGTTCTCCTCCAAGGTTGAAACGTCACTGGAGCAGGACGTTGTTTTACTCCTGGTCGAGAGAGTCGAGGTTGACTCACTGGGTTGCTGAAAGACCTCAAAAAGTTGTTTTTTGTCTTTGAGTTGGCGAACTGTGCCTTTGTCGTAGATACCTGGAATTTTCCCGAGCTCCACCAGGTCCCGTTCTCTCTGGGTCTCCTCGTAGATCTCCTGCTGCATTTTTTTGCCCGCGAACTGCCTGTCTTTGCCTTGACACATCTCAGACCTTTTCGTGAGTGACTGAGAGAGAACGCTTTTCCTTGAAGGAACTTCCACATACTCTGGAGAAGGGGACAGATTCGGAAGTCCTCTGGACCTTCTCAGGCTGTGTTCACGCTCTATAGAGCGCCGGATCTCCCTCTCAATGGGAGTCTCTATGGATGCTGGAGTCCCAGTGGAGACAGTACTGCTGCCCTCCAAAGTGCTGCATGGGGAGAAGTCCGCTGATAATCCACTGTCACTGTGGCTGTCTTCACAAGATTCGCTCTTCATTCTGTTGTGTTTTCTGTGTTTAAAAATAACTCCTGGGCAGTATCTTTCAGTCATGTATCTCTCCTGACGTTGGCCCAATCTTAACAGGCTGCTGCCAGGTTGCCCTTTTGCCCTGTTCCTGTTGGGTCCACTCTCTTTCTGCCCTTCCTCCTCACCTGTTTGCTCGCTGTCTCCCACTGCGCTTTTCCCCGCCCTGCTCTCTCTCTCTCTCACAGCTTCAGTGCAGCGATAGACTTGAGAAGCTGCCTCACCCTGATTGGATGGCTCCATGGCAACGGTCGACAAAGGTGGAGAGCTCTGGCCTTGCACCTGTTGGGCAGCTTCCTGGTTTGCTCTCTTGGGGACAAGTGCACATTGGCTTTGAGGGGACAGCTCACCCTGCTGCTTGTCTGAGGGAACTGCAGGCAACAGTGATGGGTCATTGGCACTGGAGCATGAGCCTTGGAGAGGCTTGCTCCTGCTATCTAGTCTACCCCGTTCCTCCTGACAAGATGCATCATTCATGCTTCCCTCCTCTTCCGCCTCACTTTCATCAGCAAAAGGAGGCGAGCATAAATCATCAGAGTTGTTACTGTCCGAGGAAGAGGGGTGAGAAGACCCGGATAAATAATTTTCAGCTTCGTTGTTGTCAGAAGCTTTAGAAGAGGAGCGCATCTCCTCTGCTGCCATATCACCTGCTGTCATCTCCTCAGGTATTGACTGTACCTCTTGATAAACTAATTCAGTGAGCTCAGTTGTCTGAGCCCCTTCTTTATCAGGAAGCATGAGGTCCTCCACAGGGTCCTCTGCTAGAACGGAAAACCCTTCGGCCTCTAAGCATTCATCTGTTGATGAGGTGATGAGGGGAGAAGGTGGGGCTGGGAAATCATCCTCACTTATGTCAGCTGGATTTGTAGATTCCTCCTCAGGCTGTGGTGCTTCTGACTGGTTTTGGGGAAGTTCTTCTGTCATAGCTTCTACTGTTTCCCTGGTGGCTGTTGATTCTCGATTGTCCAATTCAGTTGCATCCTCTTTTTGAATTCTTGAGAGTGTTTGGCCTTGAGCTACAGGCTCCAGATCGTCTATGTCCTCTTCGGGTTCTGCCCTGGGAGCTCTTTTCTCTTGCGGAGGAGAGCTGTGGAGGCCTATGACTGCACCCACTTCCCCCTGGGCCCAGGACTCATTGACCTGCTTTTCTATTGAGTTGACGGGACCCTGCTCCTGCCAGGCCTCTGGGTTTGTTGCCATGGTGACAAATCTGGTAATGTAGAAGTGTTTGGAGTGAGCAGGTTGTTCGGCCTCCTGCCAGTCAGTCTGAATGAAGGCAGAGGGGGAGACAGAGGGGTGAGATGGGAACAGGGACATCCCATTATCTCAGATCAGATTTAATGACTAGGGGGATGAATCATCAATTTTTAATCACTGTGACATTTACTGAGGAATAGTTGTAATTTTTTTTTTTGCTTTGTTGACATAGTCAGCTCATTCAGCCTCAGCTGGGATCCTGCGACTGAAGACACATTTTAAAATAAATAATAAAAAGAAAGTCAGACGAAACAAATTCCATTTGCATTTCATTATGCTTTTATAACGGGAACATTTTGCCGTCAGAGGCTGCATTAATTTGTTATTTTATGGACTCATCCAAACAGAAGTAAAACAAATGAATGGGAAATCTGATCAAACAAGTGGAGGAACAAAACGAATACAGATATGCATGCCACGAGAGGTCACACAATGGTTTCATGAGTGTGGATATTCATTTGAATCAGATAGTGTTGCCTTCACAGTCCTCACGCCTCAACACAATAAATCACACACATATTTTAGAAGTAGTACTTTCATTTAAACTATCACTAAAGAGTGGGGATGTATCAGAAGCATGTGAGGTGCACATAGTTGAGGATCTCTGAGCACTGAGGCTGTTCTACAGAATTCCTACGACACCTTACGTGATGCTCTCCTTTGAATCTGTCACCCAGCCATGTGTTTGTGCAGTGTCATGTGCATTCACCTCCTATCTTTTTAATGGCAAACTGAGCGCTGTAGTCTATAAATCTGTCTCTAACCTGGAGCTTGGCTGAAAGGAAGCGGGAGCAGCTACTGTCCTCCAGTGTGCAGTGTGAAAAGTTTCTGCTGAACACACCTTCCTTTAATCAGCTTACAGGCTGGGTAATGGTTCAGCACCCCCCCCACACACACACACAAACAAACAATCTGAAGTTGAAATTGAAAGTGATATCCTGAATAAAATGGAGTCTGGCTATTGCAATACGTTTTTTACACATGCACACACACATTGTGTTAATTATGCCTTCCTAATTTACACCAAAACAATATCCATAACCTGTGTGTTCATCTTAAAATGTATTCTTTAACATTATATGGACTTGATATTTTTGGTCCCAAACTAGATAAACATAGGTCTCCACGACATGGATGACAGACACACACATACACACACACGTACACACACACCCTGCAATCTTTGCCATTGTGACAGCGCTGGGTATGACTAATCTCTGGAGAACTGGGGCAGATAGGACAGATAGGTGGATGCATACAGTACATCAGAGAGATAATAAGAACTGGCAGCTTGACACGGCAGGGAGAATGGGGAACACTTTGGTAATGGCAGTGGCAGAGCATGAAGAGGCTGCCGCAGAACAATGTGGCCTAATGGGGGTAAATTAGGATCAGAACAGGCTGTGAGTCATGGGCGCCGTGACAGACGCTGTTTATAATCAACAACGGTTGGTTAGGGGAACCACTCACCAGCCACACACACTCACTGCCACTCACTGGCTTCACAGCGTTACGTTTCATTGTGAAGTAAAGCATGAGAAGGAGGACTTTGTCACAGCAGGTTTTAAACTCTGGTGAGCAGTCGGGTTTAATCTGTGCTTAAACAGTTTAATTCACCCATAGCTGCTCATTCTGCTGAGCAACCTCCCGAAAATAAACAAGATTAAATCAGCTAATACCATGATCCTGCAACACTGAACAAAGCCTTCATTTATATGAGTCATGGTAGAGTAATCTGACGGTAATAACATTGTTCTCCGAGGCACATTTACATCAACACACCAATGAAGTATCTGAGTTGACATGGACCTCTGTCATATGTCCTAAGACGCACAGGGAGAATGTGTCTCTGGTTAAGTTGAGTCAGGTGGCAGGAGGACTCCATACTCCTTAAACAAGAGTCTTATCATCATTAAAAATACATCCAGGACAGGGTCTGTCTTTGCAGGGTCAGCAGTGTCCTGAGGTCGTTTGGGACGTGAGGACATTCGACACAAATGCAAAGAAATTGGAATAGATGCAGAAACAGACCTGAGACAATGTCCTACTTCTGTTATCTCCTTTGCATATTTTACGGTCACTTGATCTGTGTTTGTCGTTTCTGTGACAGTTGTTTTCTATTGTGGTTGTTATCACACTAATTTGCTTCACGATGGTGCAGAAGAATTTCAAGCCCAACCAAAGTAGAGTAGTTCGGTTGCACGTACCTGTTAATAAAAGGCTTTGAAGACGCTCCCCGAGTGACGGGCACACATTTCTGAAAAGCTCTTGTTTCAGGACAACAGAGTTTAATGAAGACAAGAGAAAGGAATCTCTTGTTCCTCTCAGCTCCGGAGCCTTGCTGCCTGTGTCTGAATCTCTGGTGCACACTAACACCCTCAGTGCATTATTCGTGCACGCCCCCCCCCCCCCCCCCCCCCCCCCCCCGTGTCTGAATCTCTGGTGCACACTAACACCCTCAGTGCATTATTCGTGCACGCCCCCCCCCCCACCCCCCCACCCCCCCTTTGAAACATTCACTAACATTTGTACAAGAATGGGCACGTGTGCATGCACAAACACGTGCGCTGGAGGCTTAGCCTGTTACGATGGATTTTGAAATGTATAGTACTAATCCAATTAGTGAGCAACACATTAATTACACGCAGCACAAGCGAATGAAAGACTGCACCAGAGGGATGGAAAGAGGTTCTGAGATTGCATCGTCTGTACATTTTAATAGTGTCCACTGAGATTTCATACTTCATACTTTTCATTTCATTGACTGTTCAATGCAAACATGCATGTTCAGGAATGGAATGTCAGAGATGGGATGCTACCAGGTTGATTTCGCTGTGTATGAATTTATTTCCAGGTACATCAGCAAATACTTCCTCCATCAAGGTATGTTTGCAAAGTATTCTGGTATAACAAGATTGGCTCACTAATCCAATCAGAGCGGACAGGTAGCATAAGACCCCGCCTCCTATCACAAGCAAAATGCATCTGCAGGAGCAGCATCACTAAACTGAACTCCATACATCTGCACCCAGTCTCACACGCTCATTAAGCCCAGCACTCTAAATAAGCCAGACTGTTATTTATTTTTTTATTTTTTGATCAAGATCCATGAATCGCTCCCAGTGAAACAGACAAATCCTGAAAATCACTTGCAGAAAATTAAGATTTCCCGACCCACACTAAAATTTAATGGATGCTCGGATGCATTAGGAAATTGGATATGAGTACTTTGACTAATACTTTTAGTTTAATCAAAACTAAGGGTCATATAATAAATCAGCTACAGTTTTGATCTTGTTATATAAAGATTCAGCATTATCCTTGAAATCTCTAAACTTGATATTTTTTTCATCCACTCTGGTCCCAATCTGGTCCATCGTTCTTCAGTTCTGAGGGTGTCAAAATCAAACGAGAGCATGTTTTTATTTCTTTTGGATTCAGCTTTTATTTTCAGTTTTGCAGGTGTCCACGTAGTAGAGAGAGAGAGTAAAGGGGGGGGGGGGTGATAGAGAGTGAGAAGACAGTGATTGCTCAAACTGTCAGCTGCATTACATCAGAGACATGTCTTTTAAAACAACAACGCAGAAACAGAACAGAAATAGACACTGGTGCAAATAAATCCCATCAGGCCATGCTGATGCTGGCAGCATCAGGGGGTTGATTTAAGGGGCAATATCAATCTGTGAGGTAAAAAAACAAAAAAAAAAAACAAAAACAATCTTTCATAGCCAATAGGTCACGATGTTCAATCAAAGATTCAAAACTCTCAGTTTCCTCTCCTTCTGCTGGTGATGTGAAAGATAAAAGAAGTGTTGGATTTGAATCGTCTGGTTCGATAATAGGGAGACAAACATTCACCACAGGTTCAAAGCACCCTGTGGCCTTTCGACGTGCCTCGTGTCTATTGTCCCGCTGACGTCTCCTCGATGTGAGCTGCTGCGGTCGGCCAGCTCTCAGGCACTTCTGGACAAAGCTCCTTGGTGGGATCCATCACAACGGGTGCAGGCAGCTGATAACACGTCACCTGGTCCCTGAACTCGTCCATCTCCCTCTGCTCCAATTCCCTTCTTCTGCTCAGCAGGTACAGGTCTGTCGAAATCCTCCTCAGTGACGTCACGTTCCACCTCACCACCAGGCAGTCGGGACAGGACGTGTGGAGGAAAGACCCCGTGAGCTCAAAGTGTTGGACATCGAAGCGGAAGTCGCTCCCTTGCACTGACACGTTGTAGCGCAGGTGCCTGCACTGCTCCCCGAAGCGGTTGACTTGGATGTAAGAGAGGGTGGAGGCGTCGCTGGAGTCGCTACTGGTGTTGACAGTGGAGAAGTACATAGTGATGCTGGCTCTCAGTCTCAGCGCCTCCAGGGCCCGACCGTAGTCGATACTCCCCGCCACCAAAGCCCATTTACCTTCCAGACGATGAGGGTCTGGCACATCCAGTGGGTGGAGCAGTTTCTCACAGGCCACGGGAGCTGCGCGGCCCGCAGACATTAGGCACGGTAGGAGAGCGAGGGCACACACAGCGAACATGTCTCTGGATGTCGACGCCTGCTGCTGCTTCAACAAGTCAATATCAGGTTTTCACCTTCCTGTGGGTTTCCTCAGTTGTGCTGTCTCCTCTGGGTCCGTCCAGTTTTATAGCGTTGGCCGAGTGAAGAAAGTCCACCATTGCAACACAGGTCAGGGTCATTATTTCGCATCCAACTGAACACAATGCACAATAACAGTACGTTATTGTGCAATTGCAGAAAATCAGCAGATCAGAGACAACGTTGCGGGACACTCACTGAAATATCTTGTAGGAAAAGATGTGTTTGTACTACTTATTTGATATTTTGAGTCCCAAGGATCAACCGTGGCTGGGCTCAGAGTAATTCTACACAGCAGCCGTGCGCACAGTGGTTCTTTAGAGTCAGGTTTTAATCATGCTAAGATTGAAATAGAGATACAGAGATACAGACTCCAGGCTCCAAACAAGCCAAGATCTTCTGTTCCTCCTCGCGTCACATGAAAGCGTGAAGGTTCATTACAGATGTTTATTTAAAAGTCTAAATTTAAAAACGGGTAAAGTATTGACGGAATGGGTTTAGGTGTGGTGCAGCAGGAGGAGAGGAAAGGTTTGTGGTTATATCAGAGCGTGATTTCTTTGCTGACCAAGATTATATGAGAGAGCGAGCTGCAACGTTATCACTTTGGTGCGCTTCCTCCTCTGCGATATAATTGCTAATAAAAATCGACTGTGCGTCTCCACCGAGAGCGCTCAGAGAGGCTCACTCTCTTGCAGCATGTTGGATGACTCAACCTAAACTCATACTGTGCAGAAAACACCAGCGATCAGGATGTCCCCTTTCCACCTGCTGACCCTGTGTGGGTGAAAGAAGTGACTGTGGCTCCGTTTGCTTTGGCTTTATTTGTTTTAATGTGTCATGCATTTGAATCGACCCTCTCCCACATGTTATTATCAGCAGACTTTATACTTGTTGCATACAAATAGACAGAATATTCGTTGAAGCAAAACCAAGTTTGTAAAAATAATGGTTTATAGATGTACTGGGCCAAATCAAGGCAATGACATAACAATGCATTCGTCTGTAGTGTACTTCATCCCTCTGAGTTACCTTTTTTTTTTTTTTTTGAAAACCTTTGATTGATAATTTTCTTTATGGATGAAACATGAACAATTTCTATTAAAGGGAAAAGTGAAGTCTCACTTCAGCAGCCCAGTGTAGCCACATGTCCTCCTCTGACAGTGACCGTCTATCATGAGAGAGTCTCAGTGTGTCCTTGTCCCCTTCAGGTGACCGCTCTGGACAAAGCTCTTTGGTGGGATCCATGAGGACAGGTGGAGTCAGGTTCAGACACAGCGACTGGGCCTTGTGCTCCTCCAGCTCCCTCCTCCTGCTGAACAGGTACAGACGATGCACTTCCCTCTCGTGGTTTTTAAAGCGCATCAGCAAACAGTCGGCACACGTTGTGTTGAGCAAGGTCACAGTGGGGTTAACCTCACCGATGGTGACGCTGCTGCCTTCCAGCGTGATGTTAGAGTGGAGGAATTTACAGTTGCTGCCGAAACGGTGAAGAAGTGAATGACGACGCTCTCTCTGGTCTTGAAGTGCTCCAAATGTGCGGCATCAATGAGACCGGCCGCGACCATGACGCATGTTCCAGACAAATGGTCGAGATCCAAGTGATCTGAATGCCGGACCAGGTCCTCACAGCCACCAGGCAGAAGGCAGCTAGGACACAGAGAGCAAACATGGCTCTGGACTCTGAATTAGTCGACTGAATAAAGTACAATTATTATTTCCACCAGCTCAGGGTCCTACTACTGGATCCACAGTGAAGTATGTCTGCTTTTATAATTACTGAAGAACCTCCAGTTTCAGCCTTGTCTTTGGTTCTTTATCAACAGCCTCTGGCTCTCGTTAATAAATTTACCATCAACACACGATGACCACGGATTTGCTGACTGTAATTGGCAGAAGAGAAAAAACATTTCATGGTATTTGAGGTAGCTAGAGAAAAAACGAGAAAATGCATTTTTCTGTCTCACAAACACTATGAGTTGAGCAAAAAACAACAAACAAAATACGAATGGAGGGGGGGGTTTATTTGAATCTGTAAAATGATACAGGGACCAACTGCAAATCAGTTCATCTGCAGAAGAGGAATAAGAACAATTTGAAGCTTTATTATCAATTCATTTATTATTAAGACATCCTTATTAAACTGTTTTACAGCTTTGTTGTAGTTAAACAGGACACTGTTTCTGTGCACATGTGAAAATATTCCAAAGAAGCATTGAAGAATGCTCATATCATGTGGGTTCGGGGCAACAGACTCTCACTTTAACAGCACAGTTTAGCCACAAGTCCTCCTCTGACAGCGACTATCTATCATGAGAGAATCTCAGTGTGTCTCAGTGTCCTTGTCCCCTTCAGGTGACCGCTCTGGACAAAGCTCTTTGGTGGGATCCATGAGGACAGGTGGAGTCAGGTTCAGACACAGCGACTGGGCCTTGTGCTCCTCCAGCTCCCTCTGCTCCAGCTCCCTCCTCCTGCTGAACAGGTACAGACGATGCACTTTGTTCTTGTGGTTGTTGAAGTGCATCACCAAACAGTCGGCACACGACGTGTTGAGGGAGGTCACGGTGAAGTTAACCGCAATGTCGAAGCTGCTGCCTTCCAGCGTGATGTTAGAGTGGAAGAATTCGCAGTTGCTGCCGAAACGGAAGGAGCGTCTGAAAGAGATCTTGGAGGCTTCGCTGCTGTTGGAGAAGTGAATGACGACGCTGTCTCTGGTCTTAAAGTGCTCCAAATGTGCGGCATCACTCAGACCGGCCGCGACCATGACCCACGTTCCGGACAAATGGTCGAGATCCAAGTGATCTGAATGCCGGACCAGGTCCTCACAGGCCAGAGGAGCCGAGCGGCTCACAGCCACCAGGCAGAAGGCAGCTAACACACAGAGAGCAAACATGGCTCTGGACTCTGAATTAGTCGACTGAATAAAGTACAAATAATATATCCACCAGCTCAGAGTCCTTCTACTGGATCCACAGTGAAGTCTGTCTGCTTTTATAATTATTGAAACTTCCAGTTTCACAATTCTGCAAGTAAACAGAGCAAAGTTTCCATCTGTGGATTCCCTGATTGTGAAATGACAGACTTGTCTTTGGTTCATTATTAACAGCCTCTGAGAAATTTACCGTCAACACTTATTTGTCATATTTTAATATTGACTCAGGAAATGTGTTTTAATCCCATGTTTACGTTTACGAAACTACAAGCTGTTACACTATCACACATGCAGATCTATTTCAACTTGATTGTCTTTGCTGCGCAGCGACTATCATTCAACTTTCAGCACGCAATGTCTTTGTGGCAGATTTGGATAGTACAGGGGAAATTATCCATGTGTGGTATTATGAGAATGATTTGTGTATGTGGGGCCGATGGTCTTTTCAGGCCATAATTTTGTATTTTTTTTGCAGCTCTTTTCTCATCCCTGAAAAAAAGCTTCCCATGAACAAAACAACCTCTCAGGATCCATGTTCACTGTTGTTGACCGTCAGCTGTGGCTGCTGGTCTTCTTGGGCAGAGCTTCTTGGTCGGATCCATCACGGTGAAGTTTGTATGTGTCTGGTCTATGTGTCTGGTCTTCACCTTTACACTTGTGCTGTTTAACCTGTGTTAACGGTCAAGGCTGGCGTTCAGTCGCATTTTGTCAGAATAAAACAAACACCTGACCCCTGCAGTTCTGTTTGTGCTTTCCCTTTCACTGTTCCATTTTAGTGGACAGCCAATAGTTCACAGTTCTGGTAGGTGTCCAAAGCTTCAGTTGAAAGATAAAATAAGTGTCAATACTGTTCAGAAGGATACACACACACACACTGTGCAAAGTGTGACTATTTGAGTTTTGAAGGCAACCTGTAAATTTGCGATTTAATGTTAATCTCCACCTCTTGCCAGGAGCAATAAAAGCAATTTAAAGAGGGGATGTATCCATTTTAATCCCTCTGTAAGAAATAATGTGAACATTAAATAGATAATGTTGAAAAATCTGTCTTGTGCATTTAATATCTTGGCTGTTGAAAAAGTGGAGTATAGGAGAAATAATTCCGCCCTCGACACACCTGATTACTTAACTGGAAATGGAAATTGCAGAGAAATGAACCATTTAAGAAATTCACAGAAGCCAGTGCACTGGATATCAAGCTGATCTTTTTCTAGTGTAAACCCTGTGACAGGTTTCAGTGAGATGGATCGCAACACACCTCAATATCCATCTAAGCCTTATTGATCTATTTCTTTTCGAGAGCAGTTTGATGGCTATGGAATACGAGATGCTGCCGTTCACTCCCCCCTCAGGGATTCATGCTCTGGTCTGACCCCTGGCACGACCCTGCTGTTCACCACAGAACTAGAAAAAGATGTGGCTGAGACACTGCTGGGACCCCTCCACTTTTGACAAGTGTCATATTCTTGAAGAAATGGGGGATTTGATATTTGACATATGCAGGGAACATGAGGCACATCCTTTAACAAAAGATGAGAACACATGCATTACTGTAGTTTTTGCAACCGTGATGGTGGGATCTTTTTATTTTCTGTACCTCCAGGTTGTATTTTTGCAGATGACTGTAACCCGTCTTCTTGAGGTGTCTACCATGATGTAGATAAGGAATAGAAACTGATTTGAAATGACTTTAAGATGAGGTAAATCTCCGTCTTGGGTGAAGACAGTGAGGTTTGCAAAATGTTGTGATTTTGGGACACATACTAGAAATGGACAAACATCCAGCAGGAAAAGCTTTGTATGACATGTGTGAGTTTAATCATTAAACCATCCACGAATGAGACACTCAATTTCACAAGCTTTCTGTATTCAGTGTACACGTCCGTGCAGAGAGCTGCGTCAGGAGCTCTAAACCGGCTGACCTAAAGCTTTCATACTTCCAGGTATTTTAAAACAATCTCTCTTTTACATCTCGACAGTGGCCTACAAATATTCAGTGTTGCACCCTGCTGCTTATGCATTTCGTACTATTAGTATCTATATTGTCAAAACCTGTATTACAAAGTAAATAAAAATATTCAAGCTCTATACTTGGATTAAAATGTCTCTAATACAAAGGTCAAAAAAATCAATAAAATAAATCAGCCTTGAACTCATTAAATTAGAAGAGCATCCTCTCTGAACCGCTCCAGATCTTCAAACATTCCAGTTAAATCTCATTCAGATTATGAAAAATACCAGATGCACTTCACATTGCAGACACAATTAAAAGGAATAGGTTTTGAGTCTTTGCTTATCTGCATCTTGATCGGGGGTTTTGCGATGCTGCGCTGCTTGGCTGGCTCGTCTCCAAACCGAGGAAATTAAATCACACTTGTGTGAAGAGAATCTCAAACGGAAAAGTTCCTCAAGGCACTTAAACACTGACAAGTCCAGGTCATTTTCCCCGCCTCCTCGCGTCATGTCGGGGGGGGCAACTTCCTGTCGAAGTATCTAGGCTGGAGAGGGAGGCTGAGGAAGTTTCAGGACAAATACGAGAAATGTTGGCTGCGGGTGGTGGAAGGGAAGACGAGGGTGGGCGCATTAAAACAAAGTCACAGAGGAAGGAGTGTGTTCTGAGTTGAACATTAGAGTGACGGGACTGAGGATACCTGCAGAATGAAGAGGGAGAGGACGTGAATGTGCAGGGGGGGGGTTTACATGACGGAGCAGCACTGGCAGGTTTTGCGTTTGGGCGCCACCGTCTCCTCCCCCTGACTGGCCCTGGTTGGGCTGTGTGTCTCCGTGTTGGCTGGGCTGTTAGCGACTGCTGCTGGCTCCGCCCGAGTGCAGGGGCCTGGGGCCTGGGAGAGAAGGGGCTCCTGTTCCCCCGGCTCTGTCCTCTGGTTCACCTGGGGATCGGCCAGGGGCACCTCCTGAAACTGGCCGCCCACGGTGGCAGGGTCTGGGGCTCCCTCTGCTGACAGTGCTGTGGCCTCAACCTCGGCCCTGGGTGTGACGGTAGACGGTTGCGCCTCGGGGTAGACTGGCACTAAAGCCACAGTAGCGCCCTCTAGGTCTGTGGCCGGGGACTTCAGCTGCACAGATGTTGGCTCGACAGACCCGGATGTATTTATGTTTTCATTCGTCTCGATGTCACTGCCCACATCTCCATCTCCTGTGCCTGGTTGCGCCTCAGCAGTGGTTTCAGATGTCTGACTTTCCTCAGGTTGTTTGAAGGTTTCTGGAGCCATTACCTCCTCCACAGTTTCCCCTTCTTGATCTGGCAGAGGGCTTTCCTCTGATTGCATGGTCTCCTGTTCATCTTCCAGGGGTCTAACATCCTCAGAAGCATCCTCCCCCTCATCTGTGATGATCACACATTCCGCTCTAATCACCAGAGTTCCTTCTTCCTCCTCCTCCTCGTTAAAAATTACATCTGGAACACGACCAGGCTCCACCTCAGAAACACCAACGCTGAACACAGGCTCCGACTTGGCACTCGCAACACCCTCCACATCACTGACTGGCCCGTTAGTGTTGTGATCAGCGTATGCACCAAAGTCTCCCCCACCATTGGTTAAAACAACAGCAGCTCCTTCCTGTCGGGGGCTTTTGCTCACTTCTTCTTCACTTGTTTCTGAAGGGAAACAGCGTCAGATCAGCATTACCCATCAAAAGCAAAAACCTTGGAAAACATTCAGATTTCCATCCACTGAAGTGTTACTAAGCGACTGCAACCGAGGCTCCACTCTCATCAACACTGATTATTAGCTTCATTGTGGTTGATGTACGTGCACCATTACTTGATTACAAGCAGAGATTGTTTGCCCCCAATATGCCAGCGCTCAATACAACTAATATTTGTCTGACACTGCTACAAACAAAAGCTTCTGTCGTCTATTGGGGGAAAAGTTATTGCAGAAGCTTTTAAGACGTTATTTTAACCAGAGGTCAGAGACTCTGTCGTAATACACAGAGATTACTTCTATTTTATAGAAAGGAGAATGTGATCACTGGTGTTTATTAGCCAGAACACCCACAGCGCACTTGAAATGAAACTGAGATGTGGAAACATTTGTCAGAGAGAAACAGCTGAAGCAGAGACTGTAAACTGTCTTAAACTCAATGAGAACTTTAAATCCCCTGGATGATCTAAATATTAATGTGTGGGGGGGGGCATCTCTTGTCCAGTTCAACAGCTTGAGCAGCTTCCTCACTGACATGTCCATGTACCTGCTGCCCTCTAAAGAGGCAAGTTATGCACTTGACTGCTCATTAGCGTAAATATGGATTCAAAGCCTTCTTCAACATGCGTAATTATTCATCACAGCATGTATGAACTTTTTCTGAAGTGGAGACATGCCCTTGCCTCTACTTCATTTATCATGCAAATACGCTGAGATCAGAATATGCAATGTATGCAAACCAATCTATAGGGAGATCATGCTCTTTAAAGGCAAGATGTTTTGTATATTGATTGATGAAGATGAAATTTGATTCTTCTGGTTCAAGGTTGACAAAGCAAACATTTGATCCAACTGTGCGTTTTAGGACGCGAGACAACTCAATACCCACCGAGCGCTGTTGCATTATTCTCTCCATTCTGCACAACAACACCTCGCACCATTTCTGAGGGAGACATAATTGCATAGATGCAACGTTTTGAGAAGAGGATCTAAACACACTGATGGCAATTCTGACTAAAAGAAAACCCCTCTTATCATGTACAACTTATTTTCACAGCAGAGAACACATACACTCAAATTGAGATTAGACAAAATGTTGTCTCAACCTCAAACACCTACAGAAAACATCCCTGTGTTTTTGTCGTGTGTTTCGACTGTAAATGGTGCACAGCCGTGCCGGCCCTGATATCTGTTCTGTATCTAACCTGGAGAAGCAGAATGTCTGCCTTCACCACCAGATGATTTTAACAAGCTCAGGTGTTAGAGGGTGGAGATGTATTTCCGGATAGAATGCAGTATGAGTTCAGCTGATTGGAAGCTGTGGGTGCTGGAGCTAATCATGAAAACCCTGAAAACACTCCAAGCAGGCTTCTGCAGTGATGAAATAAAATGCACCCCTGAAATTCCTGCAACTATCTGTAATGACAGATTGATCTGTTACCTGTTGCAGCCTTAGCCAGCGTCGCTGCCTCCTGCTGGGTAAAGAGGAAAGGAGAGGAATTAAATTTGGTACAATGGTGAGGCTGTTGGGTGATTTATGCCAGCTGAACCGCTGGTGTGTTTTGAAGGGAATATAAAAGCAAGAAACAACAAATAGAATGCAAATACTGCAACATCACACAAGCTTTGAAGAGACAGACAATAACCAGAATGCTGTATTTCTATGATTCATGAAATTTTCTTCCGGTTGGTTTCTAACCAAGTTTCAGTCAGTCAGACACCTTAAACGACCGCAGAGAGAGAGAGAAACTAAGGACGCAGCTCGCGTGGATGGCTACGGGAAGTTTAGCTGAGAACTGATCAAGATTAATTTGAGGAAACTCAAACAATTCCATAACACATACTTTGAGAAAACAAAGGTTCTGAATCATCATCAATTGAATTGTTTTTGTAAAGCGAGGCCTAGCCTGTAATAGTGTTCTAATTTGGAACACGTGAGACTTCATTTAGTCCTTAATTAACCGAAAGTACCCATAGATAAATCATGCATTAAAAAAAAAACCCTTTAACAGAATGACCCTGAACCACACAGCGGAGCAGGATGGACAGGTCCCGTTTCACGGCGCAGAGCTTCAGCAGAGCAAGGTTGGTGAACTTGACTTGAATAAAACATTTCAAGTTATTCTAGAGAGATTCAACAGCTAAAATGTTCACGTAACCTGGCTGTGTACTTTCATGCAGGTTATTCTTCCGAATGAGAGGTGCTACACCAAAGGTACATTAGGAAAAGAAATGTATTATTCATGGGGAATAGCCACCAACAGAAGCAGTGGGAAGTTGTCTGCCTAATGGAAGATGATGATGGAGAGAGCTTGTTTAACACATATTCCAACCACCTCCTGCCCATAGAGTGAGTGGGCATGCATGTGTGTGTATACAAGTTCCTTACCACTTGGCCGTCCTCCATCTGCTCCTCTTTCTTCTCATCCAACTGCAACCTGACACACACACACACACATCAAATATACAGCAAACCACCAATGCACTATAAGTTTGGCGTGTTTATAAATGTCCAGATTTATGGCTATAGCCTTGTTTTATCATCACCACCTAATAAAAACAACACTGTGAGCACCTCCTTTTCTGAAAAAGCCTGTTCAAATTTCCCCACAAGCCATGCACAGAGAGCACGAGCAGTCCTGTGGGAAAGTGAGGCAGAGCTGTGGACCTTTGCAATAATAAGATTAGGATCTTGGAGCGTCGTCTGCCGGGACTGGACAACATTGTCCAGTGCAATAAAGAGCAGTCTCACACTGCCCGGCAAGGGTGCAGGCTTATCTGCTTCTCACTCTCTGCCTGTGAGCTCAGCAGTGGTACAATTAAAAAACTCAACTTTTGCAAAACATTTGCAAAATAATGAAAAAATGTCCCGTCTGCCTCAGCTGAATGGCTTCCATTAACAGTCTCTTGCAATTTGCAGTCACACACAAACACACTGTGCCCATACGTGTTAATGTGGTTTTCAGTCTCATGGGAGGGGGAGCCCCACAGAGGAGAGCGAGGGCTCTGGGGGTCCGGGGACACTGGGGACAAGGGCGCTCCTTCCATAAGCCACTGGTCCCTGAGTGACTTCCTCTGCAGTGGGAGAGAGAGGGAAGTGAGTCAACTTTCATTAGTTGTGCACCATCATAATAAGATTCCATTGTGTTGCCAAAATAAATTGCAATGGTATTTAATGATAAACAGTTGTGGATATTAGTATTTCAAATACTCTAATACAACTATACTGAGTTTAGTAGTAAAAATATGAAGAATTTAATCAATGCAGTGAAATGTTAAAAATGGAAAAAAGTATAATTTTGGGAATAAAAATACAAATATTTATTAATCAAACACTGACGTTTGAAATGTCCAGATGTCTTATTGCTATTTTATTTGAATGCACCAACACACACACACACACGCACACACAGGGAATGTCCTCAGTGACAGGAAGAACAAGGAGCAGTCTAACAGATGGTCTGAGCCTCCATAGACTCCTGATCACAACAATATGGAGACAGTCTGGGATCACATGAGGAGTCACAAGACACTGACACAGACTAAATCCAAGATGCTTAAAAAAAAAATTATGATCACATAAATATTCAATGGATTATTTGAGGTTATTTTGGGGAGAGGGGAGGACAAGTTAAAAAGGGTGATAGAGACAGACAGAAACCTTTCCCCGTCCCCTCAGACATCCAGGAGAAAGAGCTAGTCTGAATTTTCTAGCATGTGCAGATGCTTTATTCACTTCATTTCTATTTTTGTTCCATTGCTGCTCTCCAGGAAATAGACATGACCCAGTGAATGAAAGCTGCCAGGGGCTACTTACCATTCCCTTCTGACACAACACCAAACCAGGAGCTTTCAAGTTTTATGAAAAACAGAAGCACAATCCTCTGTAGTTTTTCTGACTGAACATCGTTTTTAAAAGAGACTCCCCCTCCCCCACACCCCTCCTTTAAGTGTGGTACTGGTTTAATAAACAGCACATGAGATTTTTATGTTGCTTTGTAGCAGCAGGTTTATTTCACCTGCTAATTAGTGCCATCACTTGGGACTCCACTTCAAATTGTTTTTTTTAGAGTAAAATATTTACTTTTAATTGAAAGCATTTATAAAATCAGCAGTGTGTTGTCAGCTGTTTCCAGGACACTCACGTATATTTTATGCAAACATTGGCAAGCTTTTTCAAATTTGAAGCAAGTAAATAGATTTATATTTAAAGACAAAAATCCACCAACAAGGACAAAAAAAGCTTTAAAGATATTTACTTAGACTCAAGATGTTGGTGATTATGGTGCCATCAGATAGGTTTTTTTTTTTTTTTTCCCCACATATATATTTTCATTGTTATTTGTTACAGAACTACTTTATTGATCAATCCACTGCACTATAAAAAACCTTTTTCCTGTCCTGGAGGAAATGTATTGCTTCAATATCAATGCAGGACAGGCCGTAAGAAATTAATAGTCTCGTCAAATGCTTGCACATGACGATATTGAGCGTCGATATTGAACACGGAAAACGTTTTGTTCTCACCAAAGGGGAAACACATTTTTCATGCTAACATATGACAGAGCAGCTGTGTTGTTCACCACACTGATAACAAAGGCTGCAGGCTGACTTCAGTTGCAACCAGCTGACCTTGGTTCAAATGCAGGCAGTGAACTCTTGCCTGTTCCAGTAATGGTGAATGTGACGTTGATGAGCGTAAATGCTGTGACTTGTAAAGCATCATCAAGTGACACAGACAGGGTTGTTACTGCTCATAATGTATGAGGTTATGAGCTCCAATATGTGACTTCCTCTTCTTGTACATACTTCAAAACATGTGAAAACCCAAACTCCCCTCCGGCCTGTGGTCTGATGTTTTTAAAATCTGGCAACAGTTAGCCAGTAGCTACTTACTTGAGTGTAAACGTCACAAAACCATCTCTGTGTTTTTTCATGCGGCACAGAACAAGCCCCGCTCTGTTCCCCTCCCTGTGCGCAGCCCCCTCTGAATGTTCCTACAGGTCGGGAGCTGTTTGTAAGCTGCTGCTGCTCCCTCCTATCGCATCCTTACATCTACCCAGGGGTTAATGCCGATGTCAAAGCTACGATAGTATCACCTCCTATGAGAGAGCAATTAAGGGAGTAATGGTTTTAAATTCAGGCCTGTTGAATCTTGAATTGTGACATCATATGAAAAATAAATATATGATGGAGGTGTGTGTGTGTGTAAAACATGCTCTTCAGTGAACTCATACATTCCTGTGCGGACACATGATACACAATTTTCACACAATTTGAGGAATGTGCCTCAGGGCAGGGGAACAGAGTAGGAAGTGGGAACGCCAGTCTGGAAATGATGTGAAAACAATAGAGCAGCTCTGTGACTTTGAGAGTGTGTGTAAACACTCACATAAAATCTGATTTCAGCAAAGGAAGGCTCGCGCCTAACCTTACGAGAAACACCCAGAACCAGGAAGTGTGGAAGGTTGTACAGTTGGTGTGTGTGTGTGTGTGTGAGGAAATGAAATACATTTGGAGTCAATCTTCTTGCTAACAAGCTGGAATGAGACTGCAGGGGATTTTAGCTGAGTGAAATTAGTGCTGTGCATCTCTCTCTGTGTTAGACGGAGGGGTTGGGGTGCGAGACAGTTTCGAGGTGTGTCCTAAACACCTTGAGCTGCTGCTGTCGGATCTTCTCATCCTCTAAGTCTCTCCTGGCTCGGTCCTGCTCCTCCTGCTGCCGGCGCTTCTCCTGAAAGAGACAATTACAAAAATAACAAAAAAAACAAAACGAACGCAGACAGCCAGTAAGAAAAGCATGAATTTATTAACAGAAAGAACGAGAGAGAAAAGGGGACTGGTTCAGCTCACATTAAAAAAGCTGATGTAATGGAATAAACAGAGACAAAGAAGAGACGGCAGTGAATAAAACATCAGAGAGAAAAAGTAAAAACCGGGACACCTGGTCAGCCATCTGTCACGAGGACACCATCATGACAGACATCAGGTACGTTATATATCCCATAATGCTCAGAGCACCTGTCCACATGGCAACCTGGAGTTGTTTTCGTGGGACAGGGGACACCCCGGCTCACCACGCTGCACAGTCGATAAATTATTAAGGAGTTAGAGACAGCTCAGAGAGCACAGCTTAGTCCCATTACCCGCTCTCTCTATACAGACGAGTCTTGGTTGTAGGCGACGAGCCGTCATTTTGCTGGTGTTAACTAAACCAGGAAATCCTATGACACCACTTGCATCTTGAAAACGACAAAATGGAAATCTGCTAAAATAAAAGTTTACATCTATGGACAAGAATCTTTTCTAACTGGAAATAAATATTCATGCACTGACATTACATCCTCATGTTTCCATTGCGTTTTGAGCAGCTTGCCAATAAAAGATCATCTGAAGACCAATCAGCCTACACAAGACCAGTGGTGAACCGTGCCTCAGCTAGTGCTTAAATAACAACTTTATATGTTTATGGTTTTTAGTTTTGTTTGTCAAACGGATTACACACAAAAAAAGATATAACAACAGATCACTGGCTGTAAGAGAACCACTGGGGAATAAAAAGCAATCAACCTTATCTAGAAGTGTTATATTAAAGGTGTGGCAACACTTACACTTAATGTATCTGCAATAGTTTGAGAAGTTTGTCCAAACAAACAACAAAGTTGATGTGATGCAATCTGCTGGGTAAAATTCTAGTTAAATGATGCATTGATTCTGATTAATCCGAACCCCCTGAGTAGCAATTAATTCCTGCGGCTGTTAATTAGTTAATAAACAACACTTTTCGATTCAGGCTGTAGAGGTTGTCAGACAAATCATTTGTTTATAAACGGTGCATTAATGCGTTTCAGAGAAGTGCTTTGAGAAAGAATAACCTCCACATTCACACCGACTACTGTCGGTGGCTGCTGACTGTGCGCAACCCCAGCATCTCAGCGTTCAGTGTTAATATGATCTATGATGCTATGGTCAATTCAACTCAGTGCACTGAAGGTGGAGGCATTACACATAACCATTCGCCCAAACAGAGAAATGTGTGTGTGTTTTGCAAGGACTCACAGCAATGGCCTCCAGCCTCTGTTTGTATTTCTCAGTCTCATCCATCGTGCAACCTGTGACACAAAGAGACAGAGATGAAGGTTACAAGGTTATACAAATGAGGAGTCAAGTCAAGTGAATGATAAATTTCCTTCTAGAATGAAATGCGTTTACTGGTCTGAAGGAATGAATCTAGGCCAACATTTCAGATGACTCATTTGAAAGAAATCACTCTGAAACTCATTTAGCATTTTGTTCTTCTGTTAAAGTATCTTTCTTTCGAGCTGTAGTCCTTGTTCTTTTACATTGTTTTCGGTCTTGGCAACTTTAGAATTCCGCTGTGGTCTAAAGATCTCGAGAAGCAGAGAAGTAAACAGGATTTCTGCAATAGCCCCTCAACTCAAGTCCCTCTCCGGCTGCGTCAGAGCTCAAGTGGCAAAACAAAAATCAGAGGCAGGATTTCGGACTCTGTGATTTTTTTTTTAAACATGTAATTAGACTGGTTCTGTATAGTGCAGAGCTTCATCTGGAGAGCAATCATGACCCATACTACTCCTCACAAGAAACAGGGCCCCCACACCCTCATTAAGGCTTGTGTTTCTGCTTTCACACAGCTAAAACCGACACTAAATGGGACAAAATTTGAGCTCTCCTAAATTCAGAGGTACATGAGAGAGCAGAGCCTGGAGACATGCAGAGCAGCTCTCACAACTCAAGTCAAGAATCAACTCCTCCAAGTCGAAAAACAAGACTTATTTTAAGCATCCATTGTAATTCTGCACTGGGAGGGTTTTATAAATAAAGACCTTATATTTTCAAGCAATCCCACGCGGGGCGTATTGGATTCAAAACACCAACACAAGCAAATACTAGTCACAACTTGCGTCACTAATTGCCGTTACAGAGCTTTGATGCATAAAATGAGTGCCCATCGATTTATGTGCACACACAAACACAAAACACTTTCAAGATGCATCACCTACGAAACCTCAGTCGGGAAGGCAAAAATTGAAGTTCAACAGTGACCTTGCTTTTTACATCAAAACACACCCACAGCATTAAAGAAAAAAACTATAGGTTTCTTTCCCTAATTTACACACAGACAAAAGAAGCTTTGACTAATCCAGCAGCGTTACTTGTTTTTCCTGAAAACCCGCCCGTTCCGGTCCAAACTACACAATTGCTGCTTCTCATTTCTTCCCAGAAGGCAACTCTGGAGAGTCGACGCTATAGCTGCTTCTCCAGTACAGTGCAGCGTCTCACCCCGAGGGATGTTAGTTATCATAGCCGGAAATATAACCCTATATAGTACCTAAGGGCTTCGACTGGGGTTCTGTAGATGTGGGCTGGGGGTCACTGAAGAAAAAAGGCCCACATCAGAATCGGAAAAGTGAGGTGTAAGGGAAAACAGGAGGATGAAACAAAAAAAAAATGCTGTGTGGAATGTGGAAACAATACCTAACATGCTTTGACTACTCTCAAGACACATGAGATGAGATGGGGAGAGGTTGAAAGACAATGATCCTTCAAGAAGAGCAGGCGTAGAAAGATACAAAATCAAATTGTCATGTGTGTTTTGAATGACTGGAGGTGCAGTGACAGCTTACAGTGTATGAGCCTCCATAGTGAGCGGAGGATTGTGTATCATCGGGGCTCCAGGAGAGCGCCTAGAATAGCAGCCAGAGATAAACAAGCAAACACAAACAGAGGCTTTGATGAGGAGGTATTGAGGAGCTCCCTGTAGACATGCGCTGACTTCGATAATTAGACATGATACAGGAGGTTAGAGAAGGGAAAGCTGACAAAGTCAAAAAAGTTAAGAGAAAAGAGAAAGTCAAGACAGCTGGAGAGACGAGTGGAGAGCAAGAAGATGAGGGGCAAATGAGGTGACGGCAAACATCGCAGCGGGTTTGGGAATAAGGCTCACAAATGGGACACCCGGTGACATAGAAGTAAGATAGTAACATCTTGCACAACACAGACTAAATAAATGATTGTTCAAGAAGTGGAATAACAGAGAAATTATAGATTAAATCAACAGTTTCCCACAAGGCTCTGAGTCTGCTCGGAAAGAAAGGGATTTTGCACTTGTGGATCGTTTCATCTAAAAGAGTTGTCAGTGCAAGACACCACGCAGCAAGAAAAGTCAGTCCTCAAGATTTCCATACATCATGTGTTTGAAACGTCGTCGTCACACTCGCTCACATTCAATCCTCCAGATAACCTTCCACTGTTTTCTCAAGTGAGTTTATTGGAATATTAACCAGGCTTTTACTCGGGGCTCGCAGGAGAAACTCTGATATTTGCACTCTCCCATTCAGCTGCTCTGGAGACACATATAGAGAATAAACCCACTAAACCCTCAGGTTATCTGCATGTCTTTGGACTGTGGGAGGAAGCCAGAGTAATTGAAGATCATCCACACAGACACAAGAAGAACAGGCAAACTTCCCACAGAAAGCCAAACCGGAATTCCAACCAATAGTACAGGCTTTGCATTATAAATCAGTGATCAGTGTCCACATTATAAAACAAATGAGCAATTTAGAAAATTGTTATTTATGCAAAATTGTTTGTTGTATGTATCATGACTCCTTTCATCTGAACTGTGAATTTTCACACTCCCACAATCCAGCATCTCACAGATGTGCTGTGGGACTGAGAAAACAGCATCTCTCCACTGCCTGTCAATTCACACTACATCCAATACCTCTCAGAACAAGCCTGCCGTAGTAAAACACCAACGTGGCACAAGGCCATTGACACAGATTGGTGGCTACAGTGTTTAATCACAGTCTCCGCCGTCCCCGCTAACACCTGTCTCATGCAACGCAGATGACTCAAAGGGTGGGAAGCCTCAGTTGAGCTTCTTTAGGTCTCAATGTGTGCATTTGCCTCATTGCACAAACTATTTCCAGTTGAGTTTTAAGTTCTCTGACCTCCCACACACAAACTCTCTCCCATATCTCCCAGTCTGTCTCTGTCCTCATACCCTGTTCCCAATATAATTTCTTTCAGACATGCGAGTTGCCAATTCCGTTTTTTCCGAAGGTTCAAGGGTGAGCCAGATGCTTTGCAAAACTTACTCAGGTGAATTGAACCAGAAAATACCATTAACACGGCAGATTACTGAAACTATCACAATCAGGTTGATATTTTAATAATGGCATCTTTCTGAGACAGTGAACCAAGAGGCACAACACCAGGACCTTGAATCTGATTCATCTACGTTGAATTCAGCCATCAATAATTTAATAATTTACGAGTGATATGTTGATTAATCAGTTGCTCATTTAATGAAGCTCAATCTGGCATTTGGATGAAATCTACATGGTCTGATGGCTGCGCTCTGACACATTTGCAGAGTTTATTTTTTTGATCCTTTGATTACTTGTCTTTTTTTATTCCTAAATATGTAACTGCCTTTAAATTAGATACATATGTGAGCCGTTTGGTTTTAATACTATAGGTGACAGTGAAACCAGAGGGATCTGAGAAGTTGCAGCTACCTCTCAGTCTCACTCTAACCTCTCAGCAGGGTTTCTTTGCAAACATTCCTCCTGCCCTTCTGCAAAAGAATGTGTATTTGCCTTCAGTGTATGTGTGCATGTTTATATAACAATGTATATTTGCCTTGTGGGGTTCCATGAAGTGTAGAGACATTAGCACTGCAGGAACAGTTGTAAAAACATTAGGGTGCTTGGAATGAATGTTTAAGAAAAATGTAGTATCCCGGCTGAGCGTATGATTTGATTAGAAAATGGCAATAATAAGAAATAATGAGCAGTGTTTAGAAAAAAAAAATAACAGTAGACAAAATATTTTGGGATTTAGCTAAATCCAAATCAGAAACCATGTGGAAGAAAAGAGAAGAAAAGATTAGCATTTCCTTTCGCTGAAGACTAAAAATGACTGTGTGTGATCGCACCTAAATACTGCAAATGCCTCATGGTGTCTTGTGTGAGCAAGCTCATTTATAATCTGAGTGGTGTTTAGAAGCTCCATCAGATGAAATTAGATCATCTGTCAGAGCGAGGCTTTTAGGAATTTAAAACATGTTCTCAGTGCACAGTGTCTTTCTTTGTGAAATGATGAATAGTGCTATTTTCAGATTAGGTTTTACAGATTATATTCGAATGGTCACATAGGTTTAGGGTATATCCATCTTGCTTATGTAACTGAATGGCTGAAAAAAGGTTGAGATGGCATCTAACTGGAAAAATCATCAGGGCCTGAAATATGAATGGTGACTAAGGTTACAGCTACCAGCATTCAGTGAGATTAAATCTGCTCCAAGCCATGCAGCAATGAAGGGAGCTATTAGATAGTGCTACACCACTGCCTTAGGTAGTTTGCTCAATATTGTTTTAAAGTCATTTCAAACATCGTAATGCTAGGCCTTAGTCACCTTAATTATTGTGTGGTGCATCTTAAAGAGTCCCTTTAGGTTTGTGGTTTTCTTCCCAGTGATTTTGGAGCTGCAGGGCTTCTTCCTCAATAATACTACACCCACATGTTTTCTCTGGGCAGCATTCGAATACAGGAGCTAGATTGTCATTGTTCAAAAAAATATATAATGCACCATGTTCACAGTTAGAGTTTAGTGATATTAGTAATATAAGGTTGCTGAACATATGTTGTCATGGTTTCCGTTGTTGAAAATAACACTAATCTGGAACAAGCGTATTCAAATGCAACTCCCCAGTACAGCATGGCTATGAGAGGACATTTTAGCATAGAGGTAAGAACACATGTCTGTTGACTTTACCCTCACAGAAATAGACACTGGTGCAGTGGAGCATGAAAACTGTGAACTTTCGGTCATGAGACACTAACAAACTGCATCACAGGGCAGGTTTCAGTGCAGGCCTCTCTAAATTATTGACTAAGTCCTGCTGCTGGAAAGTCTACTTTAACAGATGAGTGTTTAGCCTGTAAATAGTTTTTCTAGTTTAATGAATTTAACCAAAACCAAAGATGCTCTTCAAGCCTGTAGAAAGATCTGAGAGCAGCAGACTCCTGATCTGGCTGACTTTGTAAATACCGGCCACTGAACACACAATGTACACTGAATTGCTGAAATAGCTTCAGGTCTATGGGGGGTGGGGAGTCATTATAAGGCCACCCAGTGACATTTTGTTTCTATACGACGATGCAATAACCGCTGCCCCCCCCCCCCTTCTCTGCATTTTGAAATCTCTGCTCCATTTCTTGGAGAGATGGAGTTTGTTTGCCCCAAATTACCTAGTGTGAGAACACTTTAGGACAAACATTACCTGCTTTATTAACCTCTCTCACTGTTATAAGCAACTGTTTGCTACAAGCATCTCTGAAGTGACGTTCATCTGTTTGAGGCTTATTTACAACGCTGCTTCTACACACCTCATTACGCTGCCTCTATTGTATTCATACCCTGCTGCGGGATTCTACACTGAGCTTGAGGCAAGTTAACTCCACATCTGAAAGGACTAAGACAGAACAAGTGAAGCAGAACATTTTTAAATATGTAAGACTGATTACAACAAACTGCTCTTAAGATTTTAATTTTCAATTTGGACTGATTTTTTATTTTTATTTTTTATTTATTTTTTTTTTTAGAAGAGAGCGCATTCCAAGGCCAGTGTCTGTTGAAAATATCCTTCCACGTGTTTGGGAACAGGAAGAGCACAAACATCGCCGCCCCACAAGCGATTAGAGACTGACGTGCAATCACAACGACCCTGATCTCTGAACTAGCATCCTCCACTGTCGTCACAGCCCACTGCAACAGGAACAGCTTCACGAAAACAGAAGTGAATCAGAAATGGATATCCTTGATATCTAGCTAAGAAAAGATCTGACACAGGGGCACAGCATGTGTCTGCTGCACATGTGTTAGACTGCGTTTGAGTGGTATGGATGGAATTTGTGTAACTTGGACGATGTTTCAGCCCCGATCCTTTGATTGACAGTCCAAGTTTAGGGAAAGAAAACACTGCATTCCACTGCTCTGTGTGTGTGTGTGTGTGTTACGTCACAGATCCCACAGTGTAGCAGACTTTGGAGCGTGTTGGGAATTATCAAAGTCAACAAGACACATCAGAGATTTGCTCAGAGTCATTTATCATGGCCGCACTTCACAGACGTGACAGAGCTACTGCCGCCGAACTAATCCAGAAACACAGAGGCTCAAATAATGTAAATACTTAAACATCAACCCACCATTCCCTATTTATCAGCATTTTAACTTTGCAGGCTAGTAACCTCGCACAAATGATCACAAACTGAGCACTTGCAGCATCAAAGGCATCACTGTAAGGGAATATCAAAAGAAATCCTCCAGCTGGTCCTGGCGTTCACTGCTTAAACCAAAACAACTTTAATGCACTGACAATTTTACTAAATAGTGTTGAGAGAGGCTGGAGACTATGATGAAACAATGGCACCTTAAAGGAGCCAACTCATTTGCTCTCATTATTCAGCTCTTTTAAAAAAAATTGAGGGGATCAGTGGTACTTACCCAACCAACACCCACGTCTCCACGAGCCTACAATAGCTCCAATCTAACTCTACAGGGATTTGTTTGTGCTTACAATCAGATTTTACCTTGGTCCAAACCAATGACCAGCTGTAACGTTCAAGTTTGAGCTTAACCAGCTGCTGTAGCCAGCCGTGCGTTACCTTTAAGGATGCATCAACGCATGCAGTGTGCAGCTTGAATGGTGGTAGCTGCAGCAAAACCATAGCAAAGAAATGTCTCTCTCTATGGCCACGACCCAAACACAGGACCTACTTCCTGTGTTTACACACTTGCTCACACCACAGCTGACAGATGAGTTAGGGTGTGAGTGCCACTGTCTAATCTCCCAGCACTGGCTGGTGAAAAAGAGGGCTCTTTAGTCAGCTAGCTAGTTTGAAATATTTATGTTAGAGGGCAAACTATTTATGAAAAAAACTACTTCTGAGACATAGCTTCCATATTATCGCTATGTAAATCATCATAATTAAGGCTAATTTCAAGGCAAGCCACACATTTTGAGAGTCACTCGTCTAGCTAGGCTGCACTCACTGTGGTATAAATATGGATCATGGCCACAAGGGAATTCAGAGGACCTTTTTCTGTCTTTAAAGAGTCAAAAAGATCACCAATCCAGAATGTATTGATCACTAGTATTGTGTTTTTGCATCATCTGTACCTGCTTGTATTCATTTGATTTCATCTCTGCCCATCTTGACAAAGACTGCCAGGTAAAAGACATATTCTATCTTTGAGGCCTCTTATGATAATTTAAGATTAATAATGACATGGTGGACAATGGTGCTATAATCTGGTAAAGAACTAAAGTTGTCTTGGTTTGGCTTCGCCCTGGCATCAGTTCAACTGACAGCTTTCACACCAGCTGAACGGCCAAATACACCAGTTAGTCTGGAACAATCCAAACAGATTAGGTGTGAAAGTACCCAAGGACAAAATTCATATTTAGCCAGTGTTTGTAAGTATTTTTTAAGGCTGCAGATATTTACTTTGTTATATTAACTTCTGAGTAATTGGGGCAGGGCTGTGATTTTTGTCTTTACCAGTTCAGTTGTTTGGCAGTTGGAAGACAAAGATGCTGATTAAATTATGCACAAGAAGACATACTTACAATCATAGATCTTTTTAAATGTGTCACAGTGAAGAGCCCACTTAGCAACAATTTTTTGGACAGTAGTCACAACAAAAACAGGTAGCATGATTACGTTTAACTACCAGGTGCATCTTTCTTTGCACACTGACATCGGCCATGCTGTCAGAACAGGGTGCACAGTCATTATCCCTATCCCTTAACCAAATAACACATATTTGACATGGAGCTGAATGGTTACTAGTGCTTGACATTGCCTTGTGACTTGTTCCCGATATGGTGAAGCTTCTAGCCACCAGCCGTGTCAACCATCTGCTGAGTACATTTAAAATATTAAGTCTGTGACGATTCTGGGTGACAACTGCAGCAGCTCTACAGCAGATCAAAACTGACAGCATGATGATGCCGTTGTACGAACCCTGTCATCCATTCATCAAATCAGCAGAGGGGGAACAGAGATTAACACAGTCATCTGGAACATGCATATGTGTGGTGAAGCACAAGAATATGGAGCTGAGATGAGGCATCCTAGTTAATCAAGCACAATTAATATGCATGATTAACTATAAACTGAAGCTGTGGAGAAGCCACTGTTGCTTTTGTCTATATGTATGTCATTTCTAGAATTGTTTGGAGGTGAAAACAAAGCTTTGTGGTAAGGGTCTAGGATAGAGGGTGTCATAAATCGCACAATGAAAAAGACCTCTAAGAATTCTGTGTTAATGCTGTACAACAAGGACTGTGACAAGGGAAACATTTACTACTATAATGTTCAATATTACATCCAAAGTAAATTACATTTCACACTGTACATATTGAAAGTAGATATTATTTGAAATATACAATTTCAGTTAAGATAATTTAAATGTTCTCCAACCATTTTAGTATTTTCAGCAACAATGCCATATGTTTACATTATGAAAATGTTGTTTACATGGTAAGCACAGGATTTATCATAGATTTCAGACCAATAATTTTAAAAACATGCAAAACAAAGCAATTTTACATGCTGGTTGTTTATGGCAGCCAACTAGCCAGTAAAAAAAAATCTTACTGCTAACGTAATCTCTGTTAACAAATGCTAAATCATTCTGAACCGATAGACTAGTTTGGAGCCAAGTTTGAAGTAGGCACAGGAAAAGCAAAGTTTGTCAGTGAGCTTAGTACTTCAGCCACTTTTCATTAAAAATTCATCTGCAACACAAGACAGCTGTCTTTTCTGACATTTTTTGAGAGCAAATTATTTCTGATATATTGCAGGGAGTAGGGGGAGTAGAGGAATAAGGAGCAGCAGCCACAGTGAGCTTTTAGACGAGGAGCCGCGGGGGACAGACTGCACACCTACAACTCCTTAACGCCTTTCACTGCGCCCTGCTGTTCCCAGACTCCTGCAGCACAAAATCAGATCACAGGTGCCCATAGGATGATGGAAAAGGGCCAATTACTGCCTGACTTCTGTACTAAAGTGGTTATAGATCATTTCGCTGCCCTCAGACTTCTTTGACCTATAGTACTAAAATGCATTAACTTTTACCACCAGTGAAATGTGGTGCTGCTAAATGTACCAGGACCTAACTCGGCTCTAACATGAAATTTTTGTGTACACTCACTAGACCCAGTTATGACCTCAACATTTCAGTTGTAAGGTAGATGCATTTCATTAGTGTTGTTTCAAAGTTGTTTCATTAACAAACTCCCCCATCTACAGTTACGTATATCTCCCTCAAATGTGGTGCATAGACATTTGGAATACTGACTTCAACATAAAATGGGTAAAAGCTGTTTTTAACCCTAGGTGGAAAGGAAAGGAGAAAATCAAATACGTGAACGAGATAAGACACAGAAACTTCACGTGAATGGAAAACCTCGCAATGTGAGAGTGTGAACTAGAGGAGGTGAAGAGGGGATCAGAGTTTGAGACACCTGTTCTTACAAGCCCTGACAAGACACTTGAGGCTGTGACACTATATACGTAAACATTCTGGCTTCACTTCCACAGAAAACAAGCTCTGCAACACACATCAAGTTCAAGATGAGGCACCTTACACTCACACTGTCACACTCGCACCCGCAGAAACATGTCAGAGGTTTCATAAGATTCCAAGAGTGACAATTAAAACAGCATCATCAGGTACAGCCCTGTCAGTGCCACTCGCTGTCATTGATTACTGAATGATGATGTCTTGGTCCTGTCTTATGAGTCTTGTACTACACATTGAACGTTGGCTTGAAATAAGTTTTAGATATAAGGAATGACTAAATAATACTGCAAAATGAGGTATATCCAGCATAATTGCTTGACTTGAGTGTGGTATTTTTTGTTGCAATGACAAAATGACTCGATTATCCAATCAACAGAAAGTAAATTTTTGCAATTTAGGAAAGTGGTTTGAAATTCACATCTGAAATTATTTCTAGCAAAAATATAAATTGCTGGGGAGAGGGCCGTCTGGAATACCCTGCACAATACGCCTGCACAACGTCAGTGAAATAAAGGCAATGTGTCCCTTTTGACCCAAACTGTCTCTGCCTCCTCCGCTCACTGAGTCACGCTGTCACTGTGGATTTTCATTGAAACCAGTGGCTGCAGTTTATTCATGCTGCTTTGCGGTTTAATCACTCACCATGCTGTGCATTTGAGAGAAGCTCAGCCGTTTTAATGGAAAGCAGGTTTTGACGAGTTAGTTTCCGACAGTGCAATGGGTGACAATAAACAAAACATGTGAATTGGACCAGGCTTAAATACCAATCAATTTAAAAATCCCTTGCCTTTGCGATAGTATTAATGCGGACTGGCTCAGGACACAGAAGTGCTGGAGCAGCACTGATAAACCACAGGAAAATCTACTCTCCTTTTTAAATAACAGTTCCAGGACTTTCTACTAACAAGTTTGTGTAAACATGTAGAAAATATTGTTGTTGGTAAATGTTCGTTTTGCACATTGAACAACCCTGTGTGAGACATGTATTGGCCTGCTTCAGTCATTTGTCTGTGTGTGGAGGATTAGTGTGTGTATGCGGTTGTCTGTGTCTCTCAAACAGGTTTGGAGAGGAATGCAGGACTGGTGTAATCCAGTCTCGGTTCATTTTCACTATTGTCACAGAGTCAAAAGCCTGCAGTCCCGTGTGCCATGGGGCCTCGCAGCTCAGTCACGATTACATACATCATCTCATATAACACACTGCAGCCAAATCAAAAAACCCACAGTAGTACAACGCCACAAAGATGATTGTAAAACATTTGCTGGAACACAAACAAACAAATTTAATTTATCATTATATGTCACTTAATAACACCAAGACCTCATTCACAGATTATAAACCTTGTCAGACCATGGAGTTTGTGTAAGAGTTATCGTACAGGGTGCTGAGTCACCTTGTAAATGTCGAGTCAGGAAATGTAATGTTTAACTTTGCTGCTCTGTCATTATCAGTGGACAAACAAGCTGAATTCCAGCCCACCATTAAATAAAGTAGACATTACAGTGACTTTATAGAATCCAGAAACAATAAGAAATAAATGTAATATGTAACTGAGAAGTCCCGATTTGGGCATTGTGCTCAAATACTTTTCAAATGTTTGGTGTAAAAGCATAAACAGAAGCTGGCCCTATCTCAAGCTGTGCACTGATTTGATTTCACCTCTACAATAAGCTCAATGTTACTAGGCAGGCAAACCCAGACATAGGTTATTTGGATAGATTGTGATCTGGCATGCAAGTGTCTGGGATGTTTTACAAGCTTAAAATGAACTGGAAGCATACACCATTTATCTAACATTCATTTTTCATCCACATCTGGCTCCTGAGCTATTTTGCGCCAAGGTTAAAGGTCATGCAAAGTTCCCAGGACCCAACACTGTGGGGTTTCAGTAACAACTCAACAACTCAACTCAATACTTCACTCCGACCCAGGTTCAACAAGCTGGTACAGAGGAATACCTCTCCTCTCCATGGCAACTTAGGTTATAAACATATGTAGAAAAGATATGGTTTCTTGACCTGGGCAGGCTAATGACGAGCTAATAATGAGTCTACCACCAGCCAGAATGACATTTTTAGGGTATATGGACTGCTGCCTGGTGTGCAACTAGATGAGCATTAGTAAATGTACGATTCAGAATGAATTTAGCATTTCACTGATCCACAGCACATTTCAAGATAACAGCTTCCTAACCATCCCCAAAAATGCATGTGTGCATTTCTACTCAAACTCAGAACCAGAGCTACCCAAATAATACACACATAATTGGATGGGCCAAATCAGCTCATCTCAATGTGAGATGGGGATGCGTTGCTGACAGTTAGGCATCAGGTGAATTTCTTCTAAATAAGATGGGAACTGGCAGCGATAAGGCATTCAGTTGACGAGACACATCACATCACACATTAGCTGCAGCTTTGGAATGATGGGGAACATTAGACAGCCTGTTGTGACGCAACAATCTGTCACACCTCGGAGTTCTACACACATCAAAAAATAGGGCCGCCTAGTTAGGCCATGCATTAATGGTTTATTTTGTTCAGGCAATTTTGTGCACGTAGACTATGACATCCCATTTCTAATGAGTACTCAAATACAAACAGACACTGCAGCAAACAAACATCAGTTAACTCTCTTTCCTCTGACATGTACTTGTTACCTAACCTGACACTTTAACCTGGCAAACACACTATTACAAGGGTTGTGGCTGAATTACTTTTCTTTTACTCATTAATAGAAAAGCAAAACCACACTATATGCAGAGGAGGATCCAGACTATTTAGCAGTCTCTTTGTAAAAGTGCATTTGATTAATGAGCTGCCATTTCAGGAAGAGCAGTAGAGGGGGAGAGTGCTGAATGTCTGATACAATCAACTCATAAAGTTTAGTGTTAAGCCTTGTAATTAATGATTTTCAATAGATTTTCTCAGCTAAGTGGCAACATTTTGTATCATCAATTGATCATTTGTATCAGCAATTGTAAATGGATATGCTTTGCAGAGATGACGATGTCTAAGCTTTTTTGTTCAGGGGATAAGGGGCCTATAAAAGCAGGGCACATGTGGTTCATTGCCCAGTTTTTTCAATAGAAAAGGAAGCTGATATTGTTGCTTTTAATGACCAATGAGAGCCAGATCTCTGAAAGAAGTCTGCAACAAAGTCATGGGCAAAACTTTCCAGTCAGTGGTGGATCATGAAAGCTAAGCAGGGCATTCCGGATGTCCCTCTCCCTTACAACTTTTTCATCTCCTCCTGCAGGATCTAAAGGTGTTCCCTTGGCAGATGGATATGTAATCCTTCCCATTCCTTTATGGACACTACAATCTATGACCAAACTGAGAAAATACACAAACGGGAAAGATGTTGGTAAATGCTGAGATGCTGAGAAAAAAAAAATCATCCTGTCAAGAGACAGTTTCACTCTTTCTTGAGGTTCTCCTGTCAGATCAAAACCAAAGCACACAACTGTCTAGCTCTTGTCTGCTTGACTAATACATTGTTGCTGGTGTCAAAAGAAGGGCGTTCGTTGTGTGTACACAGACACAGTAAACTGAGGAAGGTAAATGTTTTCTATACTGTCCCTTTTCTCACCAACTGTCAACAGATCATTGGAAATGAAAATAATTCCGCACAGGGTACACAAGCAGCTGAAAAGCACCAGCTGACTACTTGAGCTGCAGTTTGCCAAACAAAAAAATAAAATAAAAGACTGCAGCTACTCTTCCAACTAATGGACTAGAAAAACTTCATTAACTACTACTTATTACCTGCCTGAAAGCATTATTAGCTAGCATGTACTGCAAAATAGTCCATGTTACTCCATGACTCTCCATCCATTTTACACTTAAAAAACAGAGAGAAAAACAGTTGATAGCCAGCATTACAAGCCAACGATATGTTTGAGAAAAAAAACCTGTCCACTAAATAATAATAGAAAAGAATAATATGTTGTATTTTGGCAAGTGCTTTATGCATTTTTCAAAATATGTTGAAAGTTGTTTGTTGCAATTTAATATAATGCCTTGAAGATCCCTCCACCAAAGCCACCAAAAGAAGAAAATATCTCCTGCCTGTCTTCATGATCTGTTGTTTCCAGATGCTCCATCTTTGTACTTGCCTCGCTGTCTGAGCATAATCTGCTGCTAAGCCATAATAATTACAGCCTGAAGCATCTGAAGGATCTTCAGACTGGTGGCAACTTGACATAAAAAGAGGGCGATAAAGACGGACTTCTGACATTGTGAGATAACATGGAGGAACTTTTATTACGAAGTGGGAACCATGTGAACATCTTAGCTGAAACACTGAATTGCACTAACAATCCCAGAGGCTTGTTTCAGACGACAATGTTACAGTATGCAAGGGCAGGACGTTCTTGAAACTCTAAAATCATTTGAATTGAGGATGGGCAGACATACTGAGAGATATGCTGGGGGCGATGTGGCGGTTAGAAATTTCCCTCCTGCTGCAAATTCATCCATCATCCAGTTTGCCAAGCAAAGAAATTGTGGATTTCATCACTTCAAGCTACTCTTTCCCAGCTTCCCTTTATCTTTCTTTTTTTTTTTTTTTTTTAAATCTCCCCCTGCCTCTGTCAGGGACTGACTCTCTCCTGTTCTCTTCAACTGGATTTGAAAAGATAAAACTCTTACTGATTGGTGGTGCTGACGACCACACAGTTTCTCCTGCCCTTTTATCTGTCTTTAACAGCTATCTCGCCCACTCTTCCCTAGCTTGCTTTCTTTTTGAACCTTTGGGTAGACTTCCCCGGATTCAGATTCGAAACCAAGCTGCTTGACTTGCACATGCAGCTAGCATTATTTTGTATTTCATGCGTATAAAAGCCAAAACTTTTTAAGCTGAGTAGCAACAAACTGGCAAGAGGTGTGCAGTTACCTCGAATCTGGCTTTTTTCTGTCCACAAAGTACTTAAGTTAACATATATTTACAACAAATATTTTAATGATTATTGTACAAGATAAGTACAACCCTCAGCTAGAATGTGTGTTACATGGCATTGATGATGGAAGTCGAAATTTGTCAGATGGCAAAGGTCAAACCAGGATTCATTTGTACTGGGTCATAAAACAGCAGTAGTGATCTGTTAACAGCTGATTTCTTTGGCTGCTGTGACTTTTACAGTCCCTTGCATCCTGTGCTGTCATCCTTTATGGGCGACTTCTCTTTGAAACCTCGGGCATAAGCATAATCGTTAACAGACTTTAAAAGTTACTCTTTCCGGAGAGGTAGATTAAGCCATAGGTGAGCAACGCCCCCTCGGATTTGGCCCCAAGGCCCGCGATCCTTCAGCCTGACAGAAGAAGAGCCATGTCAGGAGCTCCCTGCTGGGGCCTCTGCTTGTAAATAAGCACGCTCAGCTGCATGCCAAGCAGCGTTTGTTTGATGTGTCTCAAGTTAGAAACTGGCTCTTATAAATCGAGCTGAGGTGAAAAGTGATGAGACAGCTTTGCAGGTTTGCCATAAAGTAGGTGATGGCTTTCACGGTATGAGTCACAAATCAAGTGTGGTTTATCTGATGTGCCCGAACTCCATCTTGACTGCAGGGTGCATGTCTTTTGTGTGTGTGTGTGTATGTGTGTGTGTTGGTGGTGAGAGGTGTCAGAAGATAGCCTCAATATCTTCACCAAGGCATCACAAGTGAAACTGCTGCACATGCCTTGCAGGGTAACAGGCTTTTGCAGAAAGGCGCACCGGGTTTCTGTATATACACTTTACAGCTTATCTTTAAAGATAAATACTGCTGCAACTATGATAAGCGCCTCGCTCACCTTTACAACTCCTGTCTGGCACACAGGCTAACTGTCTAATGAGGTCAGGTCAGGGGTTAGGGAGAGTTAAAATGTCAGACATAACAAGGGACTTAAAAAAACACACACACACACACACAAACCCCCCCCAAAAAAAAGCCTGAGGTCAGAGAGTGAGGGGCTGCTGGGGCTCTTCTGCTCTGTGACTGGGCTCGCTTCCACCACTTGGCCCTCTTTCAAAAGGTGTCAACCGACCACGTAGCCCCCAAACTGGGTCCAAACTCAAGCAGAGGAGCGTTTGCTCGACATGACTTTAAAATGCACGTACCTGCTCAAAGTCGGCCACTTGATATTCCAAGTCCAACGATGTAAAACGCAACCAAGCTGAGAAATGTGGAGACACGGGGAGGAGGAGGAGGAGGAGGGGGGGTTGTTGGAAAAGCAGCGAAAAAGTCCTTTGAGTAGCTTCGTGAATACGGCGCGGAAGCGGAGTTTAAAGACCGACGTGAACTTCTTCCTCGTGTCGCCGAGCACCTGAGACTCCTCTGCCGAGGCAGCGAGACACGCAGCCCGTCACATGAACCTCGACGCGTCGGTGAGTTTCAGCAAAAGTTTTCAAGGTCTACGCGGTTTCACGGAGACAAAGTCGCCACATTGTTGGGTTTGAAAAAAAAAAAAAAAACGAAGAGTCAGGAGTTGGTCCCGGAGAGCTGCTGGCTCCCTCCGTGTCTTTGCCCCGTGTGAGAGGAGGGAGAGAGTCGGTGGGTCCGGTGGTTACCTGACTCCAGTCATTACCGTGGGGCCAGCCCTCCACACAGCAGCAGCAGCAGCAGCTTCATGTTTCCTGTTGTTCCAGCAGACACGCAGCTCCCCTCCACCGCCACAGGTTCACATCCTGTCATCACACCGCCGCTGTGACCCGCCATCTGCTGATTCAATCTCACGGCGTAGTCACAGGAAACCCTGACATGTCTCCAAAGATCAACAAACCCATCAGACTTTATCAATGTCAACTTTTTCTAATGCCTCATCAGTCTCCATGATGAGCGATAACACGGAGCTGGAAATGTAATAATTGAAGTAGTCCACGTTTATTGAAACTGGAGGACACCTGAGACAGAATAAAAACCATTTATACTCCTATGAAATCAGTTACTCATCTTGTCATATTCAGAAACAAATTGTTTGAGAGCTCACAAACTATTAAGAATATATTATATTAAGAATTATTGCTGCTCAAAGTCGTAGTCTAACCATTTGTCCTGTGAACGCAACAAATAGCTGAAGCTGCAGGGAAGCACCCAGCAGCCTCGTGGCAACGGTTCAGGCAGCAGAGAAAAATGTACATGTGACACCTATACAGCTTAATTCTGACTATTCACCACTGTGTGAACGTCAGTAAAAGACAGTAAAAAATAAATGAAGGAGCCAAGGGGAAGGGGGTTGGTTCAGAAGTGGTTTGAACATTTATTTTGGCTGTCTTCTGACCTTTTTTTTTTCATCATTATAAAATAGGTTCACAGTGGAAAACCATCATAATTGCTTAATTCAAAATGGCAACTGCTGTTGTCCTCGCCAATACACTCTACTTTATGTATGTTGGTATGCTAATATGTAGAACTTTCCCTTCATCAGTTGGTAAATTAAAATTTCATTTCTACCTGAAAGTTGTTGGTCCAGTAGATTGTGATTTACAACCGTGAATTAGCATCGAATCATTCGTGAGGGAAGTTTCGCCATGTCACATTTTCTCAGAGCACCTCATATCAAATAATACCTGTATGACTTTGAAGTGGCAATGATAGAAAGTTGCATTCATGAGTGACATCCAGGACCCCTTTGTAGTACCATGAAATGAAACTAGGCCATGTTATTTTTATGTATATTTTATTATAACTCACTCATGTTTCGTTTATACTTCAATATACTCATTTTATCAAAGTTAACTGCTTTTTAAATGTCCTTAAATCTAGGATATGAACCCTTGAATCACTACCGTGACAACATCTTTAGGGATGGTCAGTATTTTAGCCTCATAAATTACAGTGTAGCTGACCTCTGCTGCGGATTCTTTATAATCCCATTTTGCTAAAAGTCTGATTAATTCTTTATGGCTGAAATTCCCTAGCATGGCAGTTTGATGCAAGAAAGTCCTTGGCTGTGATCCACAGTGATAGCGTATGAAATGAGCACATTTACCGCCCCGGCCTACTTCTCTCTCCCCAAGACAAGACAGAGTCTTCACATGAACAGCCAGATAGTACGAGCACACTGGCTTGTATCACATGGCTTTGGATGGAAAAATGGTCTCTCTGTCTTTTGTTTGTGTGTATTTGGGAGCAGAGGTATTTGTTAGCATGGCAACATTGTTTTAACAATACTGAGTGCTTGTGATTTTGTGCCTGTGTGTTCATGCGTACGAGTGCCAGCACCTTCTAAACGCTGCTCTTTGTCTAACTGTGCGTGTGCTTGTATGTGCCTTTGTAGCATACTGTAGAAAGAGCCCCATTTTGTCTATGTGTTTTTGTGTTCCCATGCACACAAAACACCTGTAAAAAGGGAGATATGAATGGTCTCTATTATGTGCGTTATTCGATACGCTATCACATGAGACACAGGTTATTTTAAAACAGCTTTAGGAGAAAGAAGGTCTGGGAAATCATTACCAGGGAGGATACTTGTGGACAAAAAGTCAGGTGGTTGGATTGATGCTGAAGGACAGACTGTCTAGCCGCATAGCCACAGTGGTGTCATATCAGTGAGAGTCAAAATACTTCATGTCAATACTTAACACTCTCTGTATGTTTGTGTATCAGAAATTTCCCTCCATATCTATTACTGCACAAGAGCACATATATTGAGTGATTCTATGACCTTCGGAAATATTTTCTTTCCACATCCAGTACCAATAATTTTAGATTCAACATATGGATTCAACCAAAAGGTATGAGTTTGCTCATTTTTGTTGCTGTTTTCAGTCGTTTTCCAGCATAAAGTCTGATGGCGTCAGGCCCAGTGGACCTCATAGGGGCCGAGGCTGGGTCCTAATACATTTTAAGGTCATTTCTGGTAAAGGTAAAGGGTTTAAAGGAAACTGTAAAGAGGCTAAGGAAAGAGTTGTGAATTCTGTCAGGCTGTCAGGTTGGAAACAGTGAATTGTCCATGGTTAAGTTTAGAGATAATGATTTGTGGAGGCATTCCACAGCAGCAGTGCAAACCTGAGTGTGTGTCCATGAGCACAAGCATGGCTGTGCTTGTGTGTCTGTTTGTAGACCACATGTTCATCCCAGTTTTCTCGATCTATTTAGAGTCCTGCAGTGTTTTACCTTCCTCATTGCGTCCTTGACTCTCTCCCTGTGTTGTTTCATCCCATACATCATATTACACACGGTGATATGACCAGGCAGGTATATGTAAAGACATCACCTGTCAGATGAGCAGCGCCGGAGCACTACACACTGGCAGACTACGAGTTAAAGTGATGGTGTGGATAATATAGATGTCCTCTGAGAGGCTGCAAAAGACAGATATTAATATAGTCATTGAATTATAATGCAGTTGGTTCTGTGTCCTCGTTGCTACCAGGTTACATAAAAAACTTTTATATTATCTGAAATGAAGCTTTATGGACTTATTTAGTTAATTGAAGGTGCTGGTGATGATGCTCATGAAACGAATAAAGCAAACACAGCCTTTCAAATATGAAATGGATTATATCAATTTTGTTATGCTTTTGGTCAGAATGCCCTCATGTCATTTCATAACAGTTTTACGGTTTATTTTCTCAGACAACACCAAGTCGGGTTGGTGGGTCAGAGCTTGAAAGACAGATGTCATTTAAGTTGTGGAATTCCATGCTTCGTGAAGGCCATTATGTGTGCTTTTAAAGGTGTGAGTATTTTGGCGTGTCTTTGCACTTCCCCTGCCTGTCATTTTACTCTATGAATCCAGAGAGAGTTACCATGGGAACTATGACATCTGCAACACCACGTGATTTCATCCATTGCTCTCAGAAAAAAAAAAAACACACTTTATCGAGAGTGGTCCGTCCTCCCTCACCATTCAGAGCGATTTGTTTGAGTGCAGCAGTAGCTTTTATCATGCCGTTTCTTATACATCGGGCTCAAGTCTTCTATTAGTAAAAGGAGGTTATTCAACGTGGGCAAGATGGATGCAAGCCTCTGCCTTTGTCCTCTTTATTCTCCAGAAACTACTTATACATCTGTTTTTGATAGAGAGAAGTTAATATTGACTTTCCTAAAATGTTGAAGGAATAATATGGAAAAAAAAAATGAAATGAAATGAAATTTTCTTCCTTGCCAAGAGTTTGATGAGAGGGTTGACACAGCTCTCATGCGGGCAAGATAAACATTAAGCTTGAAATGGCAGGAAGCAGACTTCATCCAAACACAACAAAATCCAAGTACCAGCACCTCAGAACCATATTGTATGTCATTTGTTTAAGCCAAAGTAAAACCATGTGTTGTCATGTAGGGGATTCAGAGACTTCAACCAGTGAAACATTGAAACATGGGAGTCACTGAGCTTTTAATCGTTGGCAGATGAATGTAGTAACTCTTGGACAACGCCATGTTGTTTCGTCCTGAGGTTTTGTGCTAACCTAAGTTAAACAAATTAGGCACATATGAGGGTCATATTCAGGTTCCTTCTCCTAATTTATGTTATTGCTTGAAAATATCTACCTTCTGTTATTTTCAGAAAATGCCTCACTGTCCTCAAACTGTCTTTTGCTCCAGTCTGAAACACAAGGTTGCAGCCCCTGTCTTTTTTAATACTTTATTTTCATTCTACCTGGCTTTGTTCGAGGAAATGCAAGACTATCCACGATGCAAAAGTTTGATGTCTGTGATGTTTTGTAACCCCAGAAGTGTTGGTCATACAACTAACAAGGTGTTTTAGGAGCTTTAGTTTTTTTTTCTCCTGGGGAAGCAGAGCTCCTATCATTGTGGACTTTGAGCTGTTTGCAGACCTTTTCCATTCACAAAAACTATAATACTCACAAAAACAGGAGAAGCATGCCTCCTTTAAAATGTTCTTTGAATTTGAAAGAGGTTCACACACAGTGCAACAGCAAAGGCAAATAACTGCTGGCTAAACTCCACAGCAATACAGACCGGTGCTGTACTGCCCTGAGGGGACTTTGTACAGCAGTCCACCTGTGTCTCTGCAGCCTGTCTGGACATGTAGCCATGTATGTTTGTGCAGAGAATCATACAGAGACTGTCCCTGTTTTAGCCCTGAAGGAGGCAGATCATTTGTTAAAGAAAACCAAAAGCATTAGTCAGTACTCACACACGCACATGCACAGGGTGAGCTCGCACCAACGGGCTCCTGACCCACATAGGTCCATCTGCAGGATGCGTCCCACTTCTTACCTAGGCAGCGCATCATTAACCCGCTGTCTACTGTCCCAAGATGTGGGTTCTGCTCACCTGTGCTCATGGTGGCCATCCAAGCTTAGTACAGAAACTCAAACGCGCACACACACACAGCAGTAAACTCACACTCAAAGACCCCATGGTGTGCATGTATCAAATTGGTGTACCAGGGTACAAAAGTGCATTGTGTCGACCATATTATCCACTGCCTCACGCACACACACAAAATCCCTCCTACTCTCTCTCTCTCTCTCTCTCTGGCTCTTTTCTGCCTTCAGTCTCTGCTCCTGCTGTTTCATTCTCTTGCTCCCTCCTCCCACTCTCTGTTTTTTCCTCCTCCTACTTTGGGTTTCCTTCTTTTTTTTTTCTTCTACACGCAGGCATACATCCATCCAAACACACACTCTTTTTTTTTTGTCTCTCTCTTCCTCTCCTCGTATCCACCGGCAACTACGCTGAGCAGCCTCCCTCTCCAACCCAGTGGACCCCCCCCCCCCCAGTCCCCCCCCCCCCCCCACTTGACTAATTAGCCCTGAAGTGCTGTTGAAGATCATCATATTTAGCTTAGCGACCCAGCGGCAGAGTGCAGACAGATATAGACTAGGCTGGCTGTGGGCAAGCTCTCTATCTCTCTCTGTTCACACTCAGAGCCGAGGACTTCTCAGTGGCGGAGCGGCGGAAGTGAGAGGTGTTTTTTTTTTCCTTTGAAATAGACGGAAGGGGGAAAAAAGAGAGAAGCGCAGCTGAGACCACAACAAAACCCCAGAATGGGAGAAGGCTGCAGGTGCAGATGCTCCTAGAGACGGAGACTTGGAGGAGGCACTGGTCACTTGCTTGGAACAGACAAAAGATTTAAGGTGAGAGCTTTTTAGTCAACTGGTCTGTTTTAGCTTCTGGTTGTTGGCAAATAGATTGATCGTGTGTGTGTGTGTGTGTGTTTGTGCGCGCATCTCTATGACCCACATTGTCCAACCTGAGGTGCAGCGCAGCAGGACTTCAACACCCCCCCCCCCCCCCCCCCCCCCCCCCCACCCCCCCCCCCCCCCCCACACACACACACACACACACCCACACAAACACACACATACACAGCACCACTTGTTGGACTGTCATCTGAGTTGACATGTGATGAATATTGCAATAGTCATTGCACATTCATCAGAAATGTGTGTGCACCTGTGAGTTTGTGCGCGTCAGTCTGCACCCACAAGACAGTGAGTGGGTCTTTTGTTTGCTGTGGTGCTAGTGCGAGCGTTCAGGATGCACATCATAGTGAACGACATGGACAGCACCATAAGAGACGATCAGTCACGGCAGCCTTGTGCCCGCTTGCTTTTCACTGCTTTTGAAGAAGGATGCATAAAAGAGGACCCAAATACTGTAAATAGAACAACCTTTCTTTCCTATTTATGTATAGATACAATCTTTTTATCGTCCACTGCCAGTTAGGCAGCCTCTTTACTCTTCTCTAGTATGAATGAATGAATGAATGAATGAATGCCATGTCAAAAAGCTGAATGTTTCTGCTGTGGCTTATGTGAGTTGATATTTCACTGGGAGGCGAGATGATATTATAGTGGGATAGTGTTTCCCACAAGGCAGACTGGTTGTCCTGAATAAGAGGGGTGAGAACTATGCGTATGAGCCACAGTATCAATAATGAACCCTCTGAATGAAGCCTGTACCTTTCTGTGTGTGCCTGTCCACGTCTTTGAGCTTTGCATTGCACAGAGCAGAGATCTTAATATAAGACTTGTGCAAATATTGGTGCAATATTTTCTGAGGACGAAAGAAATGATTTAACATTTTGACCAATCACAGCCATAAACAAGTCTCATCTAAGGCTATTAATAGAGGAGCATGATGATAAATCTATGAGATGGAACAGAAAATTGCCAAGAGGAACTTCTCTGCCAGATAATTGAAGTTTTAAGTTCACGGACAATGTGACTGCATCCGCTGCAGTTCTTTGTCGAAATTATGAGTAATAATCTCTAAACCCTTCGGTGGTGAGACAATTATTCCGTGGCTGTGCAATACAGACCGGTGCATTCTGGGTGTGTTGGCTGTTGACAGATTTTAAAAGGAAAACACTTGGTTTTAACTGGCCTGTTCCCAATGATCTAATTGTTTGGCCCGTGGTGATGCTGGTTGCAGTTTTCTTTCTGAAACTGCAAACCTGACCTTCAGTGGCCTTAGCTTTAAACGCCAGCTGCAGGACTCAGTCCACAGAACGTTGACGCTGCACCACAGCTGCTGCACAAATAGCTGTTCACCAGTTTACTCAGTGCAGTAAACAAAACCCTGAACTGGAGAGTGAGTCGTCGTTGCCGCTGGCGTGAACGTGCTGTTGTCCTGATTGACGTCCATTTCCTTTGATACATTTAAGCTGCTGCTTCAGAAATGCTCTGGTGGAAAGATGTCTAACTTTTTAATTTCGAAAGCATCATGTGTCCAAAAAAATCAGATCAAATTAAACTCTGCACTCCCTTGGGCCGTTAACATTATGCACGGAAAGCGTGAAGGCGATAAGATCAAGCCCTAGACAGATTTCTCGAATGATTTGATAAATATCCGTGTTTTGAGTCCCAGCTTGTTTCTGATTCCGAGGTCTGATAGTCCCCATTTACAAAGCTATCACATGACCTCAAATGTCCTTTTTGATTAAACTGTTCTAGATGAGAGGAGATCTATATATGAAGTCAGGTTTCTAGTTATTTTCACTTCAGTGGTTTAGTTACAGGCGTGTACCCTGCTGTGGTCCAAAACCAATTAATAGGAATGTTTTGCATATCCTTTTCCATTTTAAAATGTTATGATCCATTAATCATCAGAATGTTGGTCCCTGTCATGGTTTCATTTGTCAAATTTAACATTTTATCATGTTGTTCAGGTGCACTGTGAATGCATTGACACATTCCAACCTTGCAAAGTAGCTTCCTCCTCTCTCCACAATAATGACCATTGATTAAAGAAGGGGCTGACAAGGCAGCAGAGATTCGCCTTCCGCCGTAAAGTCAAGCGATAATTGTTATCAAGGGGATGAGGGGAAGTGCTCAATATCTGTGAGGAAATCCAATTGATATTTGAATGAATACAATTATACTGTGGATAGCTCAGGGCTTTCACTTTGTGATTGATAACATCAAAATGTAAAAGTTTGCATTTGCTGTTTGATGGAATGAGACTCCATATGTTTGAATCCCATAAAGGCACCAAACTCAAAAAGTTGATGATACATTATTTGTCAAAGATCCCATAGCGTCCCCTAAACTGTCTTTCCTGCTTTGACTTTCCTCCTCAGCTCCTCCCGTTTCCTCCTTTTCCCACTCAACTGATTGGAGTTGTTTTTCACCTCCAACTTCTACCTGTTATTCCCCCAATCACCATTATTTCCCATTGCTGAGTCTGCTGCCTTTCACCATCACCCTATTTACTTCTGACAAGTCTCTGATCGTCTGCATCATGACTTTGCCTCCCTCTTATCTCTTTCTGTCAGCCTTTTGTTTTTGATCATCGCTCCTCTGTTTCCACTCTACTTCTCCTCCTTTCAACCTCATTTCCCCCCAATTTTTAGATTGCCTCCCTGTGCTGCTGCTGTGTGAGTGTGTGTGTACATGGTGTACTGTACTGTGTGTGCGTTTTTAGTATCATGCAGAAAACATCTTTGAAGACGTATGATTGAGGAAGATGATGTGTGTATTTGGACGTGTCCATGCGTAGGGAGTGCAATTCTTTTTCTGATGATAGTCTCCCCACAGACAGAGATTATTGGTAAAATTGTCAACATGAAGCACGGGGGTCATCAGCTCTTTTCAGGGTTCCTGTGTTTTGTAGTGGATGTATGGTGCACTTTACAGCTGTTTAACTCCAAGTGTAGAGTGCACTCCCAATGAAGATGTTAATGGGACGCTGTGTTCGCTGATGTTCACAGAGGAGGTGCCACGTTGGTGAAATTCTGCAAGCACCACAACCTCGAGCTGATCTATTGAAAGCACAGAGGTTTTCCCTCTCAACGTGATTAAAAGTGTTCATTCAATTCTATGTTTTTTTTAAAATCTACACTCCCATTACCTTCTTTAATAATTCATTCCAATATCTTTGTATTGCTGTTACAATGTGGCTGTGGTGTGGTCAATATTTAGCCACCTATAATACAGTATGTGTACTCTGCAGTGGTAAAATAAGTACTCAGATCTTTCACTGAAATGAAATGAGATTATGAGTATGACATCTGTAATACACAGATAGCAGTAGAAATCTTGCAAACAAGTATTTGTGTTAAAATTTACCAAATATGAAGGTTAATCGCTGATGAATTTGTAAGCTTGGATTATTTAAAACATGTAGTTGGTGAGATGAATCGTACTAAATTAATACTGCTTGATAATGTATCATTACATATGGAACTACTCAAGCTAAGTACATACAAACTGCAGTTGTTCAGAGTCATTCTACCACAGTTAAATCGATGTGGATTATTAATTCAAGACAGGGTGAGACGTCCAAGCGACTGAAACTCACGGACACTTAATTTTCACCGACAGAAACACAGTTTGCTGTGAATCTTGTGACTATGAATACTTCTCACTGAGATTAACTCTGACACTGAATCTCAATGGAGCAGTGTTTGCACTGTAGTATCGCCTGGAACAGTGTTTAGTGACTCACTCTATTTAGAAAGTTGACGCTAACAAATTGACTAAATCAAGTTGTCAGTCAAATGTCTGTCTTTGCTAATGCAACTTAAATCATTCATCGTCTGAGGCCAAAGTGACAGTCTGACTTGCAGTCGGTTGTCTCAGCTTTATTTCTTATTCATAAGCACTCGTCAAAATCACCCAGACCGCTGTCCTTGGGCCAGCAAACCTCCACACCAAATATAAATGTCTGCTATATAAATATATCAGATGTAATAGACTGACGCTACACAACGACCTTTGACCCCCACAGATGATTGACAGCCAGCTATCAGCACAGAGGAGGGCGATGATGAGGAGCGTTCCTGATGGAGACCAAGGCCAGCAGAAGACCAGCACCTACATCGTGCCCTGCTTCCTCTTAGTGGAGGTGAGTGTTTTGGACCCTCTTCCTAAAATGGAGCAACACACAGTACAACCGGCTCGACTCGCATCTGATTGTTTGAGCCTGATCTGACCTGAAAAAGCGGACGCGTACCCAAAGACTGCTGCTCTTTTTCCTTTTCTTAGCCATGACCTCCGCGCTAACGGCAACATCATAAAATCTGACATATTTGTCTGAGCTTCATACGGAATCTAGGGATAGAAATGTCATCTTGGGCTAATATCGCGGGCAGAGTTGAAAGGCAAGCTGTTTCCCCGCAGGTGTTGGACGTTTCTGAAACCTGTGTGGAGCTGGAGTCACACAGAGCAAACCGATGGACGCATGAAAGCGCATTTTCCGGTCCTCTGCCTGTGAATGTTCTCCATCCTCTTTTCTTCCGTTTCTGCGAGATCACGCTCCTCCATCATTTCACACGTTTCTCATGGCAGATTAACAACAAAGGATGGCAGTTGGGGAAACTGCATGAATTAGCTGCCTCTGTTTTCAATTCACTGTCTCGCAGAGAAAAAAAAGTGATTAATTTGATCAAATTATCACCTTTGTGTAATTACCGCCACTGAGTCTCTTGATAAGATTCGGTGAGAGGGGGAAGGGAAGCCATAGGTACTCTCACTCACATGCTCCTCCCAAGTGCCCTTTTTGCTCATTACCTCCTCGTTTACTTTCGCTCTTTCCTCCTCTAGTCTTCCCATGACTTCTCTCTTCCTTCTAATCCCTAAATGACCCGATGGAGCGCTCATGGCCTCTACCAGATTGCCTAATTAATTGGCCTAATTAGGAACGGAAACCCAATTAGCCTGCGCCACTTCTAACACGCTCCAAACCTGCAGGTCACCAGAGCTGCAGCAACGACAGCAGAAAAAGGTGAATTGGCGCAATTCTTTTTCAGCATCGAAACAGTCTTTGCTTCAGGTGTAGTTGAAAATGTGTTGTTGCGTATGGTTTGAAATATTGAAGTTCTAGATGAGTGCAAATGTTTGTGGGAAAAAAAATGCGACCGAAGATCATCTTGGAAAGACAAAACGTTTTTGAATAATAAGTTCCATGCTGTGATCAAAAACGTGATTTCTGAAACAAAAATACATACGTCATGACCTCCGTCTTGCATGCTCCACCCAGATGCCACCCCTTGTCTGAATAATCAGAGCTAATAATCAGAAAGGCAAACTCTGGAAGATGACCAGACCCGATTTTCCAAGGAGAAGTCTGAAAACAGCTACAGACAATGAAAAGTTCATGTTTTTCAAAAGACGGAAAAGCCCAGAGGCAACAAGAGAGCTCAGGCTAATTCTTGAAGTTTTCCTTTTGTGAAACCGGCTGGGAGAAACCTAAGCAAACACACATCCTGTAAAAAAAACAAGTTTAGTGTTAACTTTCTTTAGCAAACTACATCTTTATTCGGTTCACCTGCAGGAGCACCTGACACCGTCTGCTGCACCTCCTGAAGGAGTCTCCTCGCCGTTGCTCTCCTTGGCTTTCTTTGTGCTGGCTCATTTCACAGCATGCTGTTGAGATCACAGCACAGCATTTTCATCTGCTCTTTGTGCTGCACCCAACACATGGATCTAACATAGTTTCCTCATAACAAAACCCTGTCGACACACCTCTGTTACCACTGCGTCTCCTCAAACCACAAATATCCCCACGCTCCCCACAGGTTCTGTGCACGCTCTTCTGCTTTTACTCCCTTTCATTGTGTTTCGGCACTGGCTCATTCTCAACGTCGTCTGGAGGACTTGTTATAATGATTTCTCCGCTATCTAATTTTTTCATATTGTGCGTCAGTTCCATCTCTGGGCTTGTATCCGTCAGTGGTGCTCCTCCCATCTTCCAGTATTCTCTTTGACGGTCTCTTGAGTACTGCCCAGTCACTCCTTTCGTACGTATCCTTCACATCACTCCTCTCCAGCGCGTATTCCCTCGTGTAATTACATCTTTCGCAACACAGATCTCTCCATTATTCCCCCTTTGGTTAAAGAGCTTCCTCTCCTCCTCCCCCTCAAAATATCTCTATCGTAGACCTCAATTCTCCTCACGATTCTCTCCATCTTCATCCGATTTCCTTTTCCTTTTCCTCCTCTTGTTTTCGTTCACCTCCTCCACGTTCCTGTCTCAGGGTTAAATAGACCTTGCCCTGAGCAGACCGTGTCCTCATGCTCTTCTCGTGTCACTGACTGAAAAGTAACGTGAACGCGGTTTCAGCCTGGAGAGGGTGAGTCTTTGCATTCTGGCCACATAATCACCCCCTTCTGCCAGGGCCTATATTGAGCCCATTGTTTTTATTTTCTCCAGCACAACCAGAGGTGTAATAATGAGAATAATGGCCAGGCTTTTAATTGCTACGTACCCACCTGAATGAATCTGTGTGCTTTGTGGTACAGCTTAATAAAGGGCATTTTTAAACGCCTCTGCTGTGTTCTTACTGAAGCGGCTTGCTGTAGCATAGCTCCCCCTGAGGGCACTCCCTCCTTTGTTGTTACATTAGCATCTCATTAGCCATTTATTTTCCAGTTCAAACATCCAGTCTTATTCCTCTTTTTATCTTGTGATCTTGTTGATGATTCCCTCTCTGTTTCATTCTTTTCCTCCTCGCAATCTAAGCCTCTGTCTCTCGCTTCCTCCACCGCTCGCTCTCTCTGTTTCCTCTTCCTTTATCTGCACGACGATGGACCTTTTTTTTTTTCCCGCTGCTCAGACTCAGTCTCACTTCTTTTTTTAAATTTCCATACTCGTCTAGCATCTCTAACTCGAACGATTCAAATAATGAGTCTATTTCTGCCTGACTCCGTTCACACTTTCCATGTTTCTTCCCTCTGTCTTTTTCTCGTCGGCCTTTTCCTCTTTCAAGAAGATTAAAATTCTAGAGAGATTTCATACAATTGAATCCTAAGCAGAGCAGTGTAATAAAAAGCAGCAAAGCAGTCTTTATTTTTCTCTCTCTGTGTCTGTCTGTCGCCCTGTTTCTTATGCTCCCCTCTCTTGTTTTCACTCTGGTCGTCTGCTGTTGTTGGCGCGAGCCACACAAGAGACTGGTCTGGGCCCTAACAGAGGCGCTGCTTCAAAGGGTCCTTTTTAAAAAGTCATTTTGATACAACTTATTCCTGACTGGGTTCAGACACTGGTGGGTGGGAGAAGGGATGTGAGTGGCTGTGATCTAGGCGAGGCTGTCCTACTGTGAAAATCTGTACTGGAGCTGGGTTACAAAGTACTCAGAGCGACTACAAGTGGACTCTTTGAGTGGATATCGCTGAGCATGCAAGTAGTTACAGTACCCACGGATAGTAGCAGGCTATCAGCTGTAACCATAGTGAGATGTGACAATAAGTCCTGTTAACTTCTGGCAGATTTACTGTACTGACTAAATCATGGGGCCTCTGTAATTTGCACCCAGGCTTTGCTGTTCAGCTTCGACTGCCCTCCTCCTCCACCTCTTTCGTCTTCCTCACACATCATTGGCTGCATCCTCCTGTGGCCCGGCAACTACCGTAAAGTAAAGACTGCTGAGCATCAGACCACATAATATGTCAGGTCTATGGCCAGTGCTGCATCTAGTGACACTCTAAGGTGTTGTTTCATGCCTGCTCACATCTCTTATTTCGTCGCTTCCCTGCAGATGCCCTAATTTGTGCCTGCTCCATGCTGCTGCTTTAGGTCTCATGGAAAAAAAAAAAAATCGGCAGAGATGTAGGTAATTGTCTCATTTGCAACAGCAAATGAGTTTTGCGTCAAATGTAATCCTGCCCCAACTCCGTTTTTAGTTTCAAATAGGTTTTATTGAGCCACAGAGAATCATTCACACAGGAATAAAAGAAAAAGGATACAACTGTGAATATATGGGTGCAAAGCTGGAAAGACATTCATACCTTACCATGACCGACGAGTGGAATTCAAGAATGGACAAAAATAACCACATTAAAGAGAAAATTAAACATTCTTTAAAATAGATAAATAAATAAATTCACCACATTTTCAGGTATATCTGAAAGCCATCATGTCTGAAATAAAAAGGATGTAAAGTTGTGGTATAATAGACCTCTGCTCGTCCCCTCTGCTTCAGTTAACAACATAAAAATTGGGCTGATCTGTGAAATCTGAAAGAAATTGCCGCCATTTGTGTTGCACTATGGGTAATGCAAGGGCCAGGTTTTGGCAAACACAATGCATGAAAATGACAACAATGAGCTGCTGCATCTGTTCTGATGTTTGTGGTGAGTCTGCCAACATTGTACCACAGTGCTAAATCGGGGGAGTATTCTCTTAAGGTTATGCCTGCTGCAAACTACAGAATAAACAGGTCAGGTCTGATTAAGCTCTCCCTGCAAAAGCAGGGGCGGTACCGAGATGAGGCAGATCTGAGCCGACTATCTGGCCATATTATCCTGCAGTGATTTACATAATTACATAGTGTCCCTGATTTTAAATCATGGATATCTGAGATTTTTGATTTTGACCACATATGTAGCATGAAATCAGGAACCTGCAAATACCTTATGACCAGTAAATGAAAAAGATCTTACTTCAACCAAGGACTGCTTTAGTGTTCAGGCTAGTGGGTGATGGAGGAATGTTGCCTCTGAACAGAACAGAAAGGCTGTTACATTATTAGTTAATATTTTACATGATGATAGAATCCTTTGGGACAATGGATTGATGCTAATGGATCCAGACAAAGTCTGTTTCAGTTTCACCTGTCTGAGTGCTGATCATAGGGCTCGTCGGTGCTTGATTCTGCTGCCAAGTGCATTCACTTCAGGAAGAAATTACCCCTGCTTGTCTGTGTGTGTGTGTGTGTGCACGCACGGCCTCTGGAATCTTTCATCGCCTTTGATTTCAGTGTGAAAGCAGCATGCCATAGTTCTCTTCAATAATGAACAGCATCCTAAATGCATCAGGCCCACAGTTCCCCACAACAAAGCATCTCCCTCCCTGCATGCGCTTACTTCATCCACATTCCCTGCTGGGTTTGACACTGCCTCAGTGTATCCTCTACCTCCAGGCTACGCAATTTTTGTGTGTTTACTCTTTTTCTAAATATGTTTCGTTCCAAACAGTTGTCCTTGTGCCAAGACCAAGACTATGGCTAACTCTGCTCTTGGATTCTCATTCATTGCTCCTTTGCAAAGTCACTTTAGCTTTACATTATGGATCTAAATTATTCTTTTAGTATAAGACGTCTCCTAATATACAAGTGATAGTTAAATTCCCTTTACCTAATTATCACTGTTCCCTAGTTTTACCTTCATCTTAAAGCTTGGGTATGTTGTTTAAAAAAAAAAAAAAAAAATTGGATCTTATTTTCTTGAAATCATCTTCATGCCTCGATTCACACACATAAAAAGGGGGGGGGGGACCTGCGTCTGTGGCCGTTTCGGGACTGTAATTAACACGACTAATCATTCAGTCACTCTGCAGGGCAAATTCAATGATGGGCTAGCGTACCTGTCCGTCACTGACCGGCCTGCCTGCCCGCGTGCACCCTCCCCACGCTGTCATTGCACGGCCCGAGAGGACATCGCTGAAGCAGATACAATAGCAGGAGTGAGCGAGTGAGGCGTGGCAAAGTCGGTCAAAGTTGTCAGTCAGCTCACGTGTTATTGGGTGTAGCTTTGATGGAGGGCATGTACCAGCAACATACTTTCAAAGTGAAGCCTGCTCTCCAAGATTACTAAACCTATTTTTTATCTTAATCCTAATCTTATTGTTTTCTGAACCCTGAAGCCTAGATGTAACCCTAAAAAAAGCTCTCTCTCTCTCTCTCTCTCACACACACACACACACAAGCAGCATCTCTCTCTCATATTATTCTCTCACTAGTTTTTCCCTCATTATCTCTAAGACTCCATGAATAGCACCTGCCTGCCTGCCTGTCTCACTGCTGCTCTGGGAGTTCTCAGCTCTCTGGATGGATTTTTGAAACACTTGTTAGCTGCATGCTTCCCACCTGTTATCACTTTGGGGAGGGAGGGATTGATGAGAGACCCTGCATATATCGCACTGTGCTCTATGTTTGCGTCATCTGTGAATGTTGCGTACTGTAGGATGCAGTGCTGAGGCCACATCGCCTCAGCAAAAAAAGAAATATAAGATCCATGGCGGAGTAAGGCTCTAAATTGTTGTTTCTTACGTAAGATGTAATCATGTCCCCTCGCTCTTGTTCCTTCCTCGGCTCCATGCATGCAATTATAGGATTGAGAAAGGAGACTCATCCTCTCCGCTGGTAATGCTGCATGATGCTGTGAATGAGGTCGGAGAAATGTTTGGATTTCACCAGAATTTCAACAGAAATCAAGATATTAATTAACAGTTCATGAAATTGGCAGAGGGACTGATAAAGTTGAAGGCAAAACTTGTTAGCAAAGTCATTGCCATGCCGCTGCTGCAAAAGCATTAAAAAGAGCCAATTATCTTTATTTCATTTGCAATCTTCTTTTGTGTTGAAGGGAAAGAAAATAAGAATTATGGGCTACAAATCCTGGTTCTGTCTGGCTCTTTCCCTCGTGTTTGCGTGGGTATTTCTCCCACAGTCCAGAGACATGCAGATCAAGTTAGATTAACCGAAGACTATAGATGTTAGCATTGTGAGACACTGGCGACCTTTCCAGTATGTACCATTTGTTTAGTCCACTGTCAGCTGGGACTCCCCCCTGACCCTCAAAGGATAAGCATTATAGATAATAGATGGATTATTGATGGACTAGGCCCTGCCATCCATTTCCCAGTGTTTTTTTGTTATATTTTAAGCTTACTGGAAATATCAGTTTCTCCATATAGCATATTTCCTTGACAACTGCAATCCATTTCTCTTCGATAGCGGATTTGTCTGGAGCTGTTTCTGTGTGATGTTTCATGGCTCACAGCCAAGAGGGCTTTATAAAGATATTCATCCAGAGCCGTGGGTATGTCCAGGATTGTGAACAGATATACTATGACAAAAGATCAGTCAATTTCTATTCCAGTTGTCTTTATTTTAACCTACATTCATTCAAAGCCAGAGAGCCCTGATTTTTAAAATTTTAGTTTTGGACTCACTCAGATCTCGATATAATCTTCCACTTAAATTGTCACCTCCCGGTTTAACATCATTCCAATCCTCCTCACATATCTCTGAGCCTGGTTCCATCCCCCATCTGTGTTTGATCTGGGCACTAGAATCATTTTCAGAGTTTTGCATTCTCTTACATATTCATGATACTGGATGTTTGTTATCTTTTTTAATCTCGTATGCATCACTGGCAATCCTCTTTATTTCTGGAAACAAATAAGAAGAAATGCATGATGTACAAAATTGTGTCGTGAAAAATGAATAAATGCTAATACTTGTTGTTTGTATATGTTGGTTGAGAGCTTTAAACTTAAACCTTTAAATGTACTCCAGGGTTTTGTTCTGTGTGCGTGTGTGTGTGCACACACGTGCGTCCTTCTCCTTTTATCCCTTCCTTGTTTGTAAGATGCGGGGGCATGTGCACTTGAGGACTGGGGGATTTTGTGGAATTATATTTGTTCTCTGGTGTGTGTGTGTGGCTGCAAACATTTAAATGCGCTATTCACAGATGTATGGAAAGCATTGCGTGTGTAGTGGAAGGGAGGGGGGAGGGGGTCTGAGTGAGGGGAGTAAGATAATGTAGATACAGAGGGGGTGAATGTGAGCGAGTGGATATGGAGACTTCACAGCGGTGATGACGGAGAGAGATGGAAGGGAGAGGGAGATGCAATGACCATAGCTTTGACAACAGGGTTAAAAAAGAGCAGGTGAATTTAAGATGCACGAGGCAGGGTGATGAATTGCACCCAATAATCAGACTAAAGAGGGAGCTGGAAGAAGAGAAGGGGGGGGGTCCTGTGGTGCGCAAAAGATAAATGTCTGCTTGTTCCCTGCTTTGTATTTTACCTTTCTCTCCCCTTCACCCTCTCAGCCTCCCATATATCCTCATTTACTCCCCTTCACCTCCTCCCCCCTGTTGTTCGCTCGTCTCTCTGATTTTATTTCCCAGCGGCACACTTGGCTTTGCCCTGCCGCATTCTGTGATATACTAATGCCTCATTAACTGTTTCATCCATTTGTTTATCTTTTTCCACTTCTTCCCTCCGCTGTGTCTCCCAGTACTCTCTTTAAGGCTCCATAACACCTCTGTCTCTTCCACGGTTTTCTCTCAATCGCCTTATCTGTCTTACACTTGTAATACTGTGTGGCGACACCAGGGGGCAGCCGAGCCTGCTCTTTTTGTTTGACGTGCCTGTTGATCGTAAGAGACGCTTCAGTGAGCACACTGGCTTCTTATTGCTTCAAACACTCACACGGACTGATGTGTACAAGGAGGCTGGCGTCTCATATACAATCTAAAATCAGACCCTCAAGCTTGTGCTGAAAATCAAAGAGCTGCTCTGAAGGATTCGCTGGCTGTGATCATGTGAGGCAGTGATGATGTGAGCTCATCAGGAACCCACATCACACAAAAATGGAACCTCATCTCGTGCCAATTCAAGGGGATGAACTCTCGCGGCTGAACATGATACAGCAAGTATGTAAACGTACTCGATGATAGCAGAGATTTGGTTTGAAATGTTTGTTAGACATCAAGCCGCAAGGAGTCTGTTCATTTGAGTTGATCTAGGGCAGTTAAGTAAAATCTATTTTAGCCACTTTTTCAATTTTTGCATTTCAGTACAGATTTATCAAAACCTCATCATGTTTAATGACTTTTGACAGTGTTGGAATTTCAGAAGCATCACTGTTTATATGCACAGGAGCAGCAGAGCAATAGAGAGAATAGAGCGGCTACATTAGATTGCAAATGCTCCACTCTAACTGAGCAGGCTTCTCGTGGCTCACCAGGACTCATTCATAGTAAAGGTGATGCTCATTCAACAACACATCTGACATTTTAAGAGCAAAACGACGCAGCGTGTGTCCAGGTCATCCCGAGCGGTGTGACATTCGTCCCCTCCCAGCAGCAGGGTGCCGTCATACACCAGCCTGCGTCCACACATTCTCACCCTCTGTAAACATGTTTGACTTTTATCAGTTGACTTTCGTGCCATCTGGCCACTTTCACACAGGCCAAGGGCAGACGAGTACACCGCTTATGTGGAAGTTGACAGTTTGACACCCAGGGGCAGCATCTATTCTTTTTCACCCACCTTCATTTACATGACACGTTATATTTCACATTTCATTTTCTTCATTTCTGGTTTAAAGGCTTGAGAGGGGCAGGAGATTTTCCTCTCTCTCTCTGTCACATCAGTGCCATATTAGTCTCCTTGATTTTCTCGCCTTCTCTCCCTTTGAAGTGCAGAGGTATGAGCATTAAGCCTTAATTACATGGTCTGATTAGTTTAATGGGTCAGCAAGAGAGGGCTCAGCATCTGAACCCTGCCTTCTTCTAATAAGTCTGAAATCATCTTCAATTGGAGTCCATGATTTTACTAGCTAAATCAGATTAGGATTTATAATCCCTCGTTTGTAATTTGTCGCTGAAATATATGAGATCGATTTAAAAAGAAGCAACAAACCTCCTAAAGCTGTGATATTTACTTTTAAATTGACTGGCTTTAACCCCCCCTCCAAGTCATCCTGTCTTCAAGGATTACCTGTGATCTCAGCACACATACAAGCACATTGAAAAAAATAAACACAACTGCAATTTCCTCCTGTTGCCCATCTGTCTTTTAACAGTGGTGGCTGAATAGTTCACTCCTGCGGGATGTTTCTCTGTATCAATCAAAAACTATTAACTTTGGGTTGCACCGACCTTCCTGAATATTTTCAGAGGCTGGTTGTGGCTGCGGAGTCCACAGGAAGTTAGTTATCTTGTCTTGAAAGACAGACAGATCTCACACTGAGCCTTTACTAAAGTGGAAGACCATGAATGAGAAGTCGAACCTTTTTATTTTTTCGTCATAGTGAAGAAAAAAAAAAAAATCCTCCCAATAATGAACAGGAAGTGTTCTGAAATGCTCCTGCAGTTAAGATGCAGGATGACATGCACAATCTCCCTGTTTCTTTTTTTTGTTTTTGTTTTTTCTGTTGCTGCAGTTTTCCTCCAATGTTTGCTAAAACTTTGATGGGCGCTCGTCTGTCTCCGTCCCTCTCTTCCTCCCACCTTCCTACACCTCCCTCCCTCGCACCCTCCCTCAAGCCTTCTGTGGCTCAGCGAGAGGAGAGAGAAACGAGCGATGGAGTGAAACGCTCACTGCAGAGTGCCCGTGTCAGAGTTCCTCCTCAGACATGGGAAAGCACCCACATGCTCACAGACATGCTCAAACACTGTGCACATAGAAACACACTAGTACACCCACTCGCTGAAATGCAAAGCTTGAGTGGATATAGCAAACAGGATGAACACGCTGCCTGATATCCTTGGACTAAATATAAACCACGAGCCGGAGGTGTTGGTGTGATTTGCCAACGTTTGGCGACTGTGTGTGTGTGTGTGTGTGTGTGTGTGTGTGTGTGTCCCTTAAGATTTATCTTTAAAGAGCCTTGGGGCATGTGTGTTGTCACTGAATACATTGCCCTTCCAATGGTCTTCTCAGTGCAGAGACTATACCCACAAACAGATCAGAGCAGATGAAGAAGATGTCTTGCCATGGAAACCTATACACCGATGATTTCATTTTGGAATCATTCGCGTGAAAAATGTGGAAGAATTTAGCAGAGGGATAACTGATCGTGAAGCAGAACGTGAAATACAAGCAGTATGAATCAGGTCGCCCCCGCTCTGCCTGTTGATCGTCACTCCTCAGTTTGTAATATAGTGTCATGTGTAACATGTCTCTCTCTCTCTCGCCTTCCTATAGCAGTAGACCAAGTTGGTTGTTCATTTTGAATCTGTTGGACAGTCTCCTCTGATGGTTGAGTCAGGAATGTGTCATCTTTGGACATGTTGAAAATACTGGGAGAAGTTTATGTCATGCCAATGAATATTAATCAGTAAAATATCCAGTTTGTAGTTGCAGCTGTAAATGTTAAATCAGTGTGCTGTTTAGTGGAAAAGTATGGATAATTAGTACTCAAGCATGTATCTGTGGAGAATAAACTGCTTTTTCTGATGTTTCCTTTGTTTATCATCCTCTCTCTCTCTCTCTCTTTCCCTCAGTTATGAAGGTCATAGTTTACTTTATATTCATCACACATCTTTACATAAAGTTGATTATTTAAATAGCAGAGAATAGTACTGACTTAAGTTATGCACAGAGTCACATGTGCACAATTGTTGATGTTGGCTGAATGTTGGTGTTCTTCCCCACTCTCTCTCTCTCTCTCTCTCTCTCTCTCTCTCTCTCCCTCTCCCTCTCTCTCGTCCTTGTTCAGTTCTTCCTCTCTTCTTCTACACAATGTTATTTTCTTTGATCAGTTTGTTTCTTTACCCTCCCACTCGGTGTACTGACTTCGCTCTCTCTCCCCGTCTTTCTCTAGCTCTATCTCTGCCATTGCTCTCTTTCCCCCTCTCTACTCTATCTGTCTTTCTTCCCATTTGTCCCTCTCTGTTTCTTTCGCACCTCCCTCCTTCCATCCTGCCCTCCCTCCCCCTCTTATGCGCTTCCCTCACTATCTCTCCACGCACACTTGATTCATTTTACACATTACGCAGGCATCCATCATTTCGCTCTGTGAAGGAAAAACATCATCTCCTTTTTTTTCCTTTTTTTTTTTTTTTTTTTAATCCCTGACAATTTTTTCCACTTCTTTCTTTCTGGTTATCTTTTCCTTTCTGAACTCCCACACTCTCCTCTGGATCCAATCCTAAAGCTGGAACCAATATGTTTTATTTCCAGCTGGTCATCATGGCAGGGACCGTTCTATTGGCATACTACTTCGAGTACACGGACACTTTCCCTGTGCACATCCAGGGCTTCTTCTGTTTCGACAAAGCCTACTCCAAGCCGTACCCGGGACCAGAGGACAACAGCAAGGCGCCACCCGTCCTCGTCTACTCCCTCGTTACTGCCATCCCCACGGTAACGGTGAGTCTGTGTTTAACTTGTTAAAGAAAAATGAAAGAAAGGTACTTCCACAGGTGCTTATCATATACACACAGATCTCACATGACATTAAAATCACGTGCATGCACACACACACTCACACTCAATTACTTCCCCCTCATCTACACATGGTGTGTGTGGATTGAAAGAGAGGGGAGGTGTGTAGGTGTGCATCCTCGTGGTCTCAGCACTCTGTTTTTGTGGATGCGTTCGCTGTCATAACCATGGCAACGAGCACTATATTTGTCCTCTACAGAGCAGTAGCCACAGTTAGCTACAGCGTCCTTGTTTCAAGACTGCACGGCGCTAACACAGGGGATGACATCAGCTCCGAGCCGCTTCCCTTTTTTTGTGCACAAGAAGCAGCGCAATTTATTATTTTCATCCCAGAATTACATATGCATATTGATGCATCTTTAATAATTAAACATCATTTGTAGGTCATGTATTCTTGGCAGAACACACATTGATGCGGAGAATCAAACATCATTATTAGTCTGATTTATTTTTGACTTTCTTTGTAGTTAGTCATGGAATTCCACAATAAGTCAGTATTAGTAGAATCTATTGAATTCCACTGTGACAGTCAGTCTTCTTGTCAGTACAGTGGGATATAATTAATAATGAACCACAGCTTCACATCTTCATCAAAGCTCTGTCTCTATGCTGGCCTGTCTTGTCCTCCGGGGCCTGTCTCTTTCATGTCCCATAGTTAAGTGGCATTACTACATGGATGCCTCAGAGCGGCAAACGCACAGACACTCACTCTGTCTCTTTCCTCTGTCTTTGTGAGGACATTCGTTTGACGTGATGCATTCCCCTTGCCCTTAAACCTAACTCTGAGCCTTACACCAAGTGCTCACCCTCTAAAAGCCTGCTGAAGTTGAGGAGCTTGCAGGTACGTCCCGTCTTTCCCAAATCGCCCACTGCATAAGATACTCACACAGAAACATACACACGACTCCATTCCCTCATCTGTCACCTGATCTGAGGCTTTGATGCAAATCTACATCTCTATTACTTAGATGTGCATTACTGATAACAGCGACTACCATATGACTTGACGCTGTCGATGGGAATGATTTTCATTCGTGACATTTAACTATTGCAATTTTTTTGTCAGATGCACAGGTGCACTCTGTGTAGATTAGTGTGTATGGATGGAGACTGCAGGCACCGGGGTGTGTGAGCTGTGCAGAGTGGAGGGAGTAAAGTGGTGTGATTGTGCCTGGGGTGCCTAGCTGATTTTCAGAGCATCTGTGTTCTTTCTCGCTCCAAGATAGGCTCCATCCCTCGAGCCTCTGTTCAGATACAATAAAAACATAATATTCAAGTCACGTGTCTCAAATCTGCCTCAGACTTTTTGTCACAAAGAGAAATTGGTCGAGTTCCTCGACTGACAGCACAGATGTTTTCACTGCTACAGCACATATCACCTCAATCTGTGTGTGTGTGTGTGTGTGTGTGTGTGTGTGTGTGTGTGCGCATGTTCAGACTGATTTTTAATCTTAAAAAAAGCAAAAGCTCTACAGATTTCTTTTGTTTTTTTTCCCCCCAGACTCTCTCTCTGCCTGCTGCTGTCTCTTTGTATGATGGCGGTTATAGACAGATGACTGTATAGCTGCAGTTTCTTGCTCAATCTGAAACCTTAAACCTGCAGAGGTGTAGTTTGGTACGCAGAGGCTTCAGGAACAGGGCAGGCAAAGCTGGCAGTGACCTCACACTGACAACATGGTGAAAATTAAAGAATCCCCTAAAAGATGCCATGTGGAGTTTTTAACCTAGTATGCCATGGAGCTGTTTTGTTCATGTGGGCGATGTGATACACACTCTGCCGATGGTTTCACACTAGTCCGCACATCTATCAGTGGCAGCAATGTGCCAGTAACACAGGAGTTTATCGACAGACGCAACGAAGAAGAGTCTAGTTTTGGATAAGAAATGTACCTGAAATCTGAAGGATATACTTGGGCTGTGAAGTGTGTTCTGTGAGTGACAGTACATGTTTACTTTTCGAGTCTGAATATTAGGGGAATTGAGGATGCTTTTGTAGACTTTTATGAACGATCAATGATTATTTACATGACAGAATTGTGGTTGTCATGTCATTTGATGACACTTGAACAAGATGAATCCTCTGAAGAAAGTGGAAAACAATGTTTGTAATACTTAACAATTTATTAAGTATTTATATTTACATCTCCTTTATTTAAAGAAATGTACCTGAAATCTGAAGGATATACTTGGGCTGTGAAGTGTGTTCTGTGAGTGACAGTACATGTTTACTTTTCGAGTCTGAATATTAGGGGAATTGAGGATGCTTTTGTAGACTTTTATGAACGATCAATGATTATTTACATGACAGAATTGTGGTTGTCATGTCATTTGATGACACTTGAACAAGATGAATCCTCTGAAGAAAGTGGAAAACAGTGTTTGTAATACTTAACAATTTATTAAGTATTTATATTTACATCTCCTTTGTTTATCTTGGGTCCAAATAAAAGATGACAAGAACAGGAAGTGTGTGTGTGTGTGTGTGTGTGTGTGTGTGTGTGTGTGTGGCAAAGAGAGCGGAAGTGAGAGGGTGAATGAAATGGAGGCACTTGTGTGGTACTTGGTAAAAATGCTGCAAGTTTCAGTCCATCATTGAAGGTAAGTGTGTGGGTGGATGATGGCGCACATCTTTCCTTGAACACCCCTGAAAACAGGTTCTGAGTCGACAAGTGGGAGTCAATGTGTGTGTGTGCGCGCTGAGTACCAGTCAGATTGCCTGCAGGCCAGCTCGATGACTCTCCACAAACTGGAGCTCAACTGCTTCGCACAGGCATGCATATGCACACGTGTACTTCCGCATACAGTGCATGACACGTGGCAGGGGGCATGAGACGTGCTAGATGAGAGAGCAGGGTTAAGTGTAGTGTGCTGGAGACTATACGTTAATGCTGATTGCACACTACAACCTCCCATCAGCCCTTGCAGTTAAACTGTGGCCAAATGTTAATTCTAGGTTTAAAATGCACGTGTGAGCCATTATACAACACGTGGGGACTCGCCCTGTGCCAAACCAAGTCTTGTTGCGTACTTTCAGTATATTCTCCACCTTTTATTTAATGTGGGTCAGACACACAACGCCCCATACTTTTGCCCTGGAGAGCTTTGTCCCAAGGCTGCTAAATATAAAGCTCTCAGACAGTCCGCAAAAGCAAAGTGAAGGGGAAGGAGAGACCCTGAGAGTTCAAGCACGACACAATGAGGGAAAGAGGAGGAAACACAAGAGCCAGAGGTAGCAGAGTGGGAACAAGGGGGAAAAACAAACCTCAAAAAGAAGATGAGGGATGAAGCCAGGGGCTGAGAGGGAGACAGAGAGGCTGTCCCATGCTGTTCGGTTGCCAATCGCTGATCCAAGTTTGTTTGCTGCTGTCTGTTAAACTTTGGGAAGAGCCTTCATGCATAATACAGCTCCATAAGAAGGATCCAGGGAGACAGAGCATATAATCCAGTCAAGTCGGGGTTTATTAAGACAGAGCTCTAGATGCACAGTATACTGCTGTTTTAAACGTTTGTGTAGCCAAACCACGTAGTGAAGAGATGAAGACTGATAACGCACATCAACCTTTGGCAGTATGGTCAATGATGCTCTTGAATCTCCTTGTCTTTCCAAGCTGCCATCTTAGTCAGCATCCTCTACACGTACGGCACCCCCGCTGCATGTTAGAAACACGCCCACGTCCACGCTGTGAATTCTCCAGACATTTTCCTGGCAAGAATTGTGCCGTATATAAATGTTTCTCTGGCAGGAAGAGTTCACAAACATTTCTGGGGCAACTGACTTTCCGGATCCGGTCTGGAAAGCAGCTTAAGACATAACGTTAAGCAAGCGCAGGGCTTCTGATGAGAAGGGAAATGCTGCTTTGTGGCAGCCACTCACATGAAGAGGCAAAATTTGCAGATTCCTCATTAACGGCATCTTCAAACTAAAGAGCAGCAATATGTTCTCATCACTGTTTGTTTTGTACCGTAACATTACGCAGCCTATTTTCACTCACATAAACAGTTTGTGAAGAAAACGTGGTCCTTACAAATACTGAAAACATACAACTAATTGCCACATTCAATGGCAGTATAGAGACCACTAATACACTTATTCCCTAGCTACATGCGTCACTCTTATATTAATTCACTATAGAAGTTGATCTTCCCCTCCCTTGTCATCTCTTCACTGTGTGATGATTTTATTAACATATTTTTTGTCTACCTTTTTTTTTTTTAAATGTATCATTGCTTCTGCACCAGTTCTCCCTAACCACAAGCCCTCCTCCCCTGCTGTGTTCAAATCCAATCTTCTTGATTAGATGTCAGTAATCAGATGGAAATGTCAAATCCACAGGAGGCCAGCGACACTTTTCCCCCTTCTACTCTCTGTCATAAACACCTGGATATTGGTTTCCTTCCCTTACGCCCTGGGAAGGGATTTAAGGTCGACACTGTATTTGAATGGAGGGAGGGACTGAGACCCTGCTACAGCTCCCCTTGTATTCAGATGGCTCCCATCACGCTCCCTGACTGCTCCATTCGTATGCAAATTGCTCACCAAATTATGTTGTTCAGAATATCAAGGATTTTGTTTCCCATTCTATATTTACTTTCCATTGTTATTGTAATCAGAGTTTTCAGGTTTGACAAGACCCGTTGAAGAAACCGTCTCGTGCACGCTCGTATTGCACGTGTGAGCATCTCTACCCTTCAGTCCTACAATCATCTTTTTCAATCTGACGTTTTGGAGTTGATTGCAATTGTCGTCAGGCATGATTTACATCATGTGCCATGGTACATGCATACACACACACACACACACGCACATGCACGCACACACCAGGCCAATGCCCATATGCAAATTGGCCAGAAGTTGGCACTCTGTTAAGCCCAAAGCCTTCATGAATAATGGAGTCACATATGACGGACAAAATAGGATTGGGAAGAGGCAGCGAGTGAGAGAAAAGGTTTGGGTGTTGCATTGAAACTTTTCCATCTTTCTCACTTTGTCTGGAACATTAGACCCAGTGGAGATCAGTTCACTTGTTTACTTCCATTTCAGGGAGGATGTAGGAGAGAGGACCTGGCAACAAATGTGTTTGGTAAAAGGGATTTTGGTGCTCTGTCAATGCAGATATCATTGTTAAGGTGATGGGATGTTTCCTTTTGGTCAAACACTCCTTCCTCTGACACTGCTAGCCTGTTAGCCAGCTTGCTCTATTTCCTGTCTACTGTATTTCGAATGTTTGTCATTTGCTTGGCGTTCTGTTGTTGAGGGATAAGCAATGGTAGCAGAGACAATGACTCCTATGAGCCCATGCTGCATCACAACATCATTTAACTAGATCATTTGTAACTGTGAAAATTAAGATGCCTATAGCAGCCTTCCTATGGAATGGCACCCTGCCTTTGTATATTCCAAAGAGAGAGAGAGAGAGACAGGCAAATCAGAGCGTCAGCAGTTGTGCTTATGAGGCAGAGCCGTGGAAAAGGGCCAGGGATAATAAGGGATAATCACAGCTTTGTCCTGTCACTGCCAATCACATTGGGATGAAGACTGCAGGTCATGTGGCCCCATGTCGATATGCCCGACCAGCGATCTGCTCCCGCTGCGATAGCCTGTAAGACACTCACTATCCCACATGATGAGAACCCTAATCCTGCCATGGACTCACAGCCCAACTCTGCTAGATTAGCTGTGAGGTCTCGTCCCCGACTGATCCATTGATCCCTCTTGTTTCTTCTCAAGCTGGAGCCGATCGAAAGAAAAACACAACTTACTGGAAGAGATGGATATTGTGAGGAGGTGGAGAGGGAAGCAGACAAGGAAAGGAAGGAGGAAATGCAAAGAAAATAGGAAATGATAAGGGGAAGCTGGAAGAAGAGAAGAACAGATTCAAACCAGACCGGAGTGAAAACCTAGATTGTACTGAGAGGCTGAAGGACAAAAACGAGGCCACAACGGTTTAGAACAGAGAAAGAAAAGAAAAGCTTGTCTTCCCTGCAAAAACCTGTGAAAGCTGCCCAGTGGAGCACAGACTCAAATCAGGGTGAGACAGTGAGGAGATGGATGGAGAGTGTGGGTGATGATGATGAAGCTGAAGCAGCAAAATTGCCATGGTTACCATTGCTTGTGTGTGATAAGACCGCTGCCGAATATGTGTGTGTGTGTGTGTGTTAAAAGCAGAGCAGCGTGCAATGTCAACAGATGTCATGTGATATTTGCACAAGCTTTATGTAGACTCAGTGTAATCCTCATGAAGGCCTTTGTGTTTCTTTTCACAATAAAGAGTGGCTTCTCGCTATTTTTAGCAGGTGTCGTGTAGGAAATCCATTTCAACATGCATCACAGATTTACACTCTCAGCCAGGTGTGATCCACTGTACTGGTCATGGTGGGAATGAGAGTGTTAGATCTTAGTTTGATCACACGTTATCCTCAAGGTGTTGAACGCGTCTTTAAAATAAAGGCACAGCTCTGTGAGCGTACATTTCCACAGTCCCCCTGAAGCTTATGTGGCTTTTTATACATTTTGACGTCAAACTGCTGCTGAATGCATCTCCTCCTGCTCTGGTTGCGGTTAACATTATTTATAGTACGTGTTCTGTTATCCTGTTCGATGTGGATGACTGTGTTGCGTGCTTTATATGCCTCCGTGCTAGTGACAGCCAGTGGCCAGAGGCATAGTGTTTTTAGGTTGTCCATCTGTGAAGGCTTCAGATTTGTTTCCATGATAAGTTTGAGTCACGCTTGAACTGATTTCATTGAAGTGGTCCATGACCACCATGACCTCAGACCTGGTTAGAATTTGTCTACCTTTTGGAAATTCGTCACATTTTGACCAGTTGTCAATATGAACTCAAATTTGAATTGATTGGATTTCTGTTGTCAAAGCTCATGGCACAGATTGGTGGGGGGCCTCTAATGTATTTCTCTTTGGAGGAGCTGTAAAATTGAATGTGTTGGTTGACTGAGCATCCAGAGACAGTTAACAGTGTCTCTCTGTCAGCACACTCAGAACTCATGATGAGCTGCCTGTTGACAGCTCTTTTGTCTCCTCTTGCAAAATCCATCCTTTCTTTGTTCTCTAACACACTCTTGTGTATTTCTAATCACCTTGAGCCCTTTTTTCTTTCTATGTGTTTTTCTCCCCTCCATTTTCTGTCGGCTTTGGCAAACGACTGCATGTTTGCGTACAAAATAAAAACACTTGCACACTGTTTGGAGCAGAGGAACTGTCACTGTGTAGAAACTCAAAGAAAGCCAATTATGACCCACTCAACCTCTGGAGTTTCTGCATCAGTCTCTCGCAAACACATTCATGTGCTCTTTTCCTGTGTGCCCCTGTTCCAGCCGACACCCTTTTATCTTGTCCATAAAGCTGTCAAGAGTTGAAAGGTTGCACTTAAAAAGTTCCTCCCCGACTGACAAAGAAGTCCTACTGACGGTTTCCACCTTGCACACATGCTTTTTCACAAACCCATTCATAGACGCTGTCAACAAAACGAGGCCACCTGATCTCCTGCTCTCTGCGGCAAGAGATGAAAGTTGGTGTCACTCAGCTGCCTTATTCTTTTTATGTTGTTTTTGTTCTCGTTCCCCGTAGCCTTCTCTCTCCTCAGGTACTTTATGAATCTCTCTCTCTGCATCTTATTTATACCATCTCTGACTCAGCTCTGATCTCTCTTCACCCATCTCACGCTCCTCCTCCAAAAGAAAAGCAGCACAAAAACTGTAACATCAAGCACTTTTTCTTAATTTGGAACCCACTGAAGTGCATTTAGAAATTAAGAAAACATAGTTACAGCACCTTTTGACACTTGTTAATATTTTAAAGGAGATGCCCCCCCCTCCAAAAAACTCACTGTCTGACTAATAGATCAAGAGATGCAGTGTTTCTCTATTATTTGCATTATACAGATGATCAACTCTGTAGAGAACCAAGGTAACTTCTAAACAAAGCCCAATCCAATCAACACAGTTGACATTTCTTTCTCTCGCAGACCTTTTATTGTGAGCTAAAGCTGCGGGATGTAACCTTTGAGCCAGATCAGTATGAAAGGGGATTTGTATCGACAGCAGATACTTCTGAATGCATGGCGGTGGGAGAAATGTTGCATGTAACAACTCGGCAGGAGCCCATCTCTATCGAATACCAATGTGAACACATTAGCTCGGGAGAGGATGAAAAGAGTAATTGAGCGAGTGGACATTGTGACCGCTTCCCTCATGGGGGATGTGGACTTAATTTCAGCCACAGTGGGAAGCGGGGAGTGGAGATGGCAGAGGAGGAAAAATAGGAAGACAAGTCAGTGATGGCCTTATCTACATTCCACCTTGAAGGACATATAATGTAACTTGTACTGAATTATATTGTCTTGTGCTGTAACGTGTCGTGTTATGTATAGTCACGTTTTATTTCTTTCATTTTTGCATTCCGGAGTTGATTCGTTTTTGTATTTATAACTTGCCTTGTGGGGCAGATTAAACAGTCAGGTAGCATACAGCCTGGAGCCCTGACTGTCCCCACCGCTGCACACTATGCAAAGTGCAAGAGATTAACTCTGTTTAACTGGCTGGGAATTTGTATACTCATTTCAGCATGAATGCCAAAACACAATTCCAACTCCGAACAATCCAGAATCATGAACACTGCTGCTGGCATTAACTACAACATTAATTTACATACAATGCTGATTCTCGTTCGTGCAGTGATATTTTCGGCTTTTGATAGTACATTTGGTGGGAGGACGGGGTTAGTTTAATCATGGTAGTGGGTGATGTGAGTCAGAAGCAAATTATAGGATGAAATATGTTATAATCCATCTGGCAACCCCCACCTCTGCCTAAGTGCCTGCAGCAAGGCACCAAACTTCCACCAGCGCGGTGGATTGACAGAGCCTACTCTTAAACCAGGTCAAAGTTCCATTGTATGTGTGTGTGTGTCCGATGGGGATCATATTTGGGGAAAGTTTTAAATTGAGAGCAGAAATTTCTTACAGGATATTTCTCGATGAAAAGGTTTGCTGAGCCCTCTATCATGCAGCCTGTACTCTTACGGTCTAATCTGACACAATCACACAGTAAGAGCACATCCTTGCTTAACTTGCACTATCACCTGTCATCATGTGATTGGTTCCAGCTGCAATCGGCAGTACATGAAATTAGACAAAACATGAACATCCCACTTTGGCAGAGAGCGAGCTTGGAGAGTGCCTCTCAGTTTTTCGGTACTTCACCTTTTTTTCTCCCGCGTACATCTGATCATTTTTGTGTAATTGTGGTACTCGGTGTACTCTGGGATATGTTATCTCCTCTCACTGCAACCTGCTGCCACTCCATCTGGGAGAGAAAGTGTTCCGCATGGAATGTTTTTACTTTCAAGAGATTTAATTATGTGTTCCTGTGAATTAATGCAAAAGCCTGAAGGCGGGGGGGTAGTTTGTCATCGGACACCAATGACGGCTTCTTACAGGATACAAACGACTTCAGTGCTGCCTGGCTTCCCAGTGCTCAGGTCATGTCATATTCCAAAGACATAATATAGAGCATCACTTCTAGTTTAAACCTCAACCTTCTTCTGTCACATTGAACACACTGAGCTTCGGCGCATTAGCATCGGCCCACGCTCGTGCCTTCAGGCCATCTATATTGTATGAGTTTGTAACCTACATCTTTCCATTCTTCTGTCAGCGTGGGTCTCCGGATGTGACAGGTGTAGTATGCAGGGTGTTAGGGTGTCCAGGAATGTCATATGTTGTCTTTAGCCCATTTATTCTCCTGTCAAAAGGAATCAACATCCCGGTGATGTGACTCCTACAACCGCTTCCGTGACGACGTCAAGAGGCCCGGGGCTGCTTGCTCTTTTAACACGCGCTTGGAATGTGTTAGGGTGTAATATTAAAACATTCATGGAGGTTTTATTTAGGTCTGATCAGGATGGGTTCATACACATCCATTTCAGGGCTGATGTGCTCATGTAATGTGTTTCAATTTTTTCTAATTTGCCCGAATTTGACTTAAAGAGAAGTGTTCATGTTCAGGTGTGGTAACGCAGCAAAGTCAGTTACACAAATGGAAAGAAAATGTATTATTATTGAAAGGCCGAGGGGGGAGCTCTCATAAATAACTTTACTATGCAGCGTATGTAAATGACAGATTGTTCAGTGAAGCTTGGAGGCCCAGGGGTTCACTGGTTACCACTGGAGCCTCAAGAAGAAAGTCTGTGTGCAGAGGAGAGTCGGGATTGGTCCAGTCCTCGTCTTGACATGTTTCTTCTTTCTCCCTGTGTTCCAGATCCTGATCGGGGAAGTGACCAGTTTCTTTGTGAAGACAGAGGGAGCTCAGGAGAAGACCATTGTGACTGCCGACTGTTGTTATTTCAACCCTCTACTCCGCAGGATTGTACGCTTTCTAGGTCAGTGGTTGTCCCAAAGGCTCATTAAGACTTACACCGTCATCTCCAGCCTGTATCCCAGTTATGAATCTCTTAGGCGAGGGACTGTGGTTCAGAAACATAAGAGCAAAGCAAAGGCTTCATCTGACGGGCCTCTCTCTCCCACACAGATAACAGTCAATCTGACCTGATCATTATCATCTAAGTGTGGGCCTCTGACTCTCACTGCTCTCAGTGTCTCACTTATCAAAATGTACTTTACCACACGCTCACTCTCCTGCATCTCACAGGGGTCTACTCCTTCGGCCTCTTCACCACCACCATCTTTGCCAACGCTGGCCAAGTGGTGACAGGAAACCAGACGCCTCACTTCCTGTCTGCCTGCAGGCCAAACTACACGGCTCTGGGGTGCCAGTCTCCGCTGCAGTACATCACGGAGCGCCGAGCCTGCATGGGAAACCCGTACTTGGTGGCGTCCGCCCGCAAATCCTTCCCCTCCAAAGACGCAGCTCTCAGCTTTTACTCGGCCATCTACACAGTGGTAGGAAGAACATGTGCGCGCTCTGGGAGAAGGGAGACAGCAGTCAACATGCTTTAATTTTACTCGCGGGGAATTGAATGAATTAAATTTGCCTGTAATTTATAATGCAAAGTTACAATGCTCTGTCTGACAGCACTTTGCTTCGCAGTGGGCGGGTCACCGATTGGTCTTTTCATGTCAGGGTGTTGAGAAGATGACAAATACACATTAAAGCAATTATATGTGTTCATACAATCATAAACAACAAAGTGGTTTAAAATGTTTATAATGACTTTTTTTTGCACACTGTTTATTTGTGTGACATTCACTCTGATGTGCAAAGCCTCAGTAATGTTTCCCATTGCACCCTCATGTGTTTTGGCGTCAGAGCTGCTGTAAACCAGAGCAGAGGGCGGCCTCTTGTGGCTAATTCAAGCTGTGGCTCCGTTTGGATGATCTCACCTGCTGACCGCAACTCTGCAGCTCACAAAGAACAAATATTATTCCTATTCCTGGTGTGTTTGTGTTCTTCAGATGTACGTGACCCTGGTGTTCCGGACCAAAGGCACCCGTCTGACAAAGCCCACCCTCTGCCTGGTGCTGCTGTCTCTGGCTGTGCTGGTGGGGGTGGTAAGGGTGACTGAACACAGAAACCACTGGAACGATGTCCTGGCCGGGTTCGTTACCGGAGGGGCCATTGCTGCCTTCCTGGTGAGGAGAAGGATAACATCTCAGGGATCAAATGCATGTGAAGGTGGAGATAGTGCTGGCTGGAGGGACTGCAGCGGGAGAGATGGACTTCCTTTGTTACACACACACACACACACACACGGTCTCACCATATGATGACACAATGTGACTGGGTTGACCTGATTCATACAGTCTCATTTGAGCTGTGTTCCAACTGGGACTTCATGTGCTAATACTGTAGAGACCATGGTCCAAGCGTTGCAGAAAAAAATCTTTCCTACCCTCTGCTGGTATTTGAAAAACATACATGTGATACTGCAGCAAAAATTATTTATTATTTATTATTCGCCATCAGGTGTCATGTGTGATCAACAATTTCCGGCCAGCCCAGACAAGAGTGCCGACTCCTCCACCCCCACAGCGTCCCATAGAGACCTCTGTTGGGCTCCCTCTGCTCAGCCTGCCTCGCGTGGAGAGTCCACTCGAAAAGTTAAGTGGCCTCCAGGTAAGGGGTGGGTGGCAGGACGTTGATGAAAGAGTCAATGTTCAACATGAGTAGTGTGTGCATTTATTTTATCGGAGGAGACGACCGCTTGGATTTTCACATCTCATTTTCATTTTATTGCTGATCCCGATTTATGTTTTTTCATCTTGTTCAATATTGTCTTTATCTTTCTTCTGTAAGTGTGTGAGCGGTGCAGCTTGAGGAGCCTGTCGGGCGTTTGGTGGAGGTTTGCTCTCCACTGAGTGCCACACAGTCTTTAAATATATTTGGGGATGTTAATGTTACTTATCTCCTCCCTAATAACCTCACTTATGATCATTATTTACATGCTTCATTCTGTCTGATACCTTTGCTGTGTGCATACTTTCTATTTTCTCCATGTGGTCATTCTGCACTCTTGCCTCTTGCAGCTTCAGTCAAGCCAAGTTAATCTTCCCTATTCCCTCGCTCTCTACTTCACTTGAATCTCTCCTTTCCCTCCTGTTAGGCTCCAGGGCTACCGTATTCTGAGATCACATGACCATCAGCCAATCCCGTCCCCCACCCCTCCGGACGTGCTCCTCCCCTCGCGACGTTGCCTCACCAGCGCAGTCTAGACCTGCCCTCCGAATGCCCCCCTCCCTGTCCCGCCCACCCCAAAGGACGACATGCTCTCCGTCGAATCAAATCAACACAGGTGTGACAGGCCCCGCCGATCACAAGGAGGAGGACAGTGCACACATGCGCTGCGAGCCTGAAGGAAAACCTGTCGTTGTGAGAACCAATAAGAGAAAGAGACCCGTCCTGCTGTCCACTTTGTCCTCTGAGGTGGTCTCACGTTTTCTTCTGGGTTTATGAGACTTGCCAAAGCCAGAGGCGTTGAAGCAATACTGTGTCCCACTCCCTTGTCCCATCTTCCCACAAAGGCACAGCAGTAATTTCAAAGACTGTTGGCTGGTGAAGACTTGATCTAAACAAAAATAAACTGAGAGTTTGAGGACAGAGGAATATCCCAATCAATACTGGATCGCCCTCAAAAGACCATATTCTGACACTCAGGACACTAAGATGGGAAAAAGAACTCTCATCCAATCGAAGAGCAGGCGCCATTGAGTATTACGTCATTAGGAACGAGAGGAAAGCACTTTTGTATATTTTAGCACAGTGCGTTCAGTCATCTGTGTTGTTTCTTTACCTGTTTAAGGAGAACGTCGGTTTGATCTCTTGCTGTCCATTGTGTGAAGTGATAGATTGGAGATGAACACACTAGAGCTGTGTTTGTGATCACATAGACCGCATGTAAAGATGGACGACGCGCCTCCGCTTCCTCCCACTACCAAGAAATGAACCCGGAAAGTCCTGGATACTAACACGGTGCGGAGGCCCCTCCCGTTCACATGCTCGACCAATCCTGAGTCCGTCTTCACTGTCAATCACGATGCTTGACAGGAAAAATGAGCAGATGAAAATAGACTGATAGACTGATGAGAACTACCTTCAATTATTTATTCAAAGTTTATTTTTATGTGGGCCATGCCCTCTCCACGTACATAGAGTAGGCAGGATTGTGTTTCTGTGCAGACATAACAAGCAAAACAGTAAAGTGCATCAATAAAATGATGCAAAACATTTTTTAGATTATACAATTATACAGTATTAAATGGCCACAGACAAGTGTTTAAATGGATGACGTGTACTGCAGCCAGCCACCAGGTGGCGATCAAGACACTAGGCCTCATTAAAGAGGAGCTGTCATATCATCCATCTTTATTTACAGTCTATATACTTGTTTGTGTTTGAGTCTGTTAACTCATCCTGTGGAGAACTGTGGTGGATTTCCACCAACCTTCAAAAAATTAAAAACGACTTAATATTCAGGTGTGCGTGTGCGTGCCTGCGTGCGTTTGTGTTTTATGAATACCTGTGGGTTCTATGTTTATGCTGTGAAATATTTGAAAAAGTTTTATGATAAAGTTTTATACAAATTGTGTACGTGTCAGTTTCCATCCAGTCCGCCTTCCTCTCCTCTCTTTCTCTTACACCCCCCCCATTGCCTCCTCCTCTTTTTTAATTCCAAATAACATTTCTCTAAATCCATGGACACACAACATGTCACCAAAATGTTCCGATTGTGTGTCCTCACACTAACTGTGAACCCGATGGCGTAGACCGCGTGGGACACAAAACTAAGATCTCTTGACTTTTGTATAGTTTTGTACAGTGAATAGGTTTCTCAACACAGTATATAGCACATTATCAATATGTTTAAAGTGAGTGACCAGTGAAATGCAAAGTCTACAGGAACATGACTGTGTGACGGAAGTGTGTGAAATCCTGGCGTGTGTGTTTGGTGTGCAGCTCACAACTTGCTTTGGTTGTACTCGGTTCAAAAGGACAGGCATTGGGTTATAGAGTACCAGAGGGGGAGTGTGCGGTGGCTTATATACAGGAGATTTACTATTTTATTAAGCGTGTGTGTGTGATGAACTCATCATACGGCAGTGTAACTGTTAATTTGTTTTTCTTAAGTGAAACCGTCTAAAGTAGCTGCTATAATTACACACTTAGTGTGTTAAGTGCAGGCCTTCACAGGGCCCCCTGCCGAGGCGTCCAAACTTTTCCTGTTATAGCAGAAGGTGCTCATTATAGCTTGGAGATTAGCCACAGTTCAACAAAATCTTTCTTTTTTTTGTAAACAACCGAAGGGAACACCACAAGCTGTCAAAATGACCTTATTTCCACATTATAATGTGTTTGTTTTGTATTTATTTAACAAAATAAATGGTAATTACCACATGCTGCTGCCTGAATTGCAATTTTTACTTGCTTGGTTTGAAGTCCTCCCACTCCTCAGTGAGGGTTGGACTGGGATTGGCTGTGAGCTGTTCTAGTCTTCATTTGTGAAAGGTATAGAAGGCACAGTAACAAACTAAGAGATGGCCGATTATGTGTGTTCGTAAGTGAGCTACATCAAGTCCCCTCCCTATGAATTATAATAATATTTGCAATTTGGTGCAGATCCGAACAGAAATCTGGATCTGGTGAATTCAGATGTGGTGTCAGTGGCATTGTTTGTGGACCTGTTTACTAATGACAATACATCCTGACTGCCACTCAGGGCGAAATCTGTATTTCACAGCAGATATTTTCACCTATTTCGTTTTCTCCTGTTGTGCAGCAGAGCCCACTGATGTCTCGCTTCGTGTTGAAAGGAACTCTGGGAGAGCACTGCCCCTCAGTGGTCACCCAAGCAATGGACAACGAATGAATGAATACTCCTCGGGAAGTCCAAAGAATGAGTCGTCGTAAGCAGCGGTGACCACAAGGGGGCAGTGTTCACCACGGCTGTCAGAGGAGAGAGGGAGAAGCTTTCAGCGTTCGGATGAAATGTTTGTGAAATCAAATGGCACATTAGCAATGTAAAAATATGCTTAAACAGAAAAGAGCATTTACAAAAGCATTTTTTTTTCTTTTCCACTCGAGACCTCGGTTGGCCCACATTAGGCATTAGTCATCAAGCTAATAAATGTAATGCAATGGCACAATTACTTTGAAATGCAGACACAGACCATTCCTCTTTCTTTTCTCTCCCAATTACCCCAATGTCTCCCCCCCCACTCCCCCTCTCTGTGCTCCTTTGAGTTTGTGTTTGTCAGTCTTGTTAATGATGACACACACACACACACACACACACAGGCACGCACGCACAAAGAAGCACACAGAACTCTCAGCACTCTCGACAACATTATCTTTTCCGGAAATTGCTTCTCAAGCACAGCCGGAGCCCCATTAGAAAAGAAGAGCTCTACGCTGTAACCTTTTTAAAAAGCCATTAGTGATGCACCTGCTCTCTCTCTCTCTCCCTCTCTCTCTCTCTCTCTCTCTCTCTCTCTCTCACTCCCCCCCCCTCTCTGTTCCTATTTGTCTCTCTTGTTAACACTGACACACACACATACACAAATTGGTCCTCACAACCACAGAAACACATGCACACACTGTTTCTCCACCCTGATTGCCAGCTTCCCCGGCTCCCAACCCTACAAACCGAGTGCTGAGCACCATAAGCATCCTTCCACTCCAATTAGAGTGTGAATCACTGACATTTTTAAAGTTCTGCCTCAGAGAGAGAGAAAAAAATAAACAGAAAAACACCCGTTTAATAAATCCTATGTGCTATTCCTGCGGCTGGAGAGGGTTAACACTGGCGAGTGTGCGTCACAACGCGATGTTTCATGGTATGTTGTGTCACTACAGTGAACAGACCAGGACCAGTGAGGTAAAAACAAGCGAGGAGCTCACTCAGATGATTCATATGTCCGGGCACACTGTACAAATGAGTTTTCAATTATGAATGGTGCTGCCTCTTGTGGTGAGCTCATGTTTTTTAAATACCTAAGTATTTTAAGCCATTAGCCTGAGAGAGAAGTGATTTGCTCTGGTCGATGGCTGACTCGATGCTTACGTCACCTTCCAGCAGAGACAAATGAATGGGAGTGACACGACATAATCATCACTGCACACTCAGACAGCATGTGTGCATTAGGGAGAACACCTTGGAGCCCAGGGTTTGTAGATGAATTAGCATCTGGGGGCACTGAGCACTGTTTTGGGGCTTCTGGTGTACACAGCAAATATCCTGGTCTGGAGTACGATCTTAAACGTTTTAGGGAATATTTCTCTCCAAGGCTTAAGGCCTGGGCTCTCGTTTTAACGTTGTGTTCATTCACGTGAGTGATGTCGCTGGTCCATTTGCGTATGTAAGTTTGAAAGATGTTTAGGTGCAGAGCCGTGTGTCTAACCATCTGCACTTGACGCACGAGGACATATTAGCCTCTAATAGCACGCACAAATCCCTGACTGCTCTGCTCTGCTCTGGCAGTCGTGTTGCATTGTGGGTCGTGTAGGCGCCAGGTTTTGACAAGCATAAAGAATGTGTGGAATTAAAAAAAAGACATTATCTCTAGATCTGTTGCATTGATTCTGGCCTTTTTCTTCAATTGTCCATGATAAGTCCAACAATGTTCTAAGAGCACAATGCTAAATCGATGGGGTGCTCGTTTAAGCATCGCACTCTCTGGGAAAAAAGCATTTGTCCGGATGGAAGCGAAGAAAAACACTTGTGGATGCCATTTCAAAACCGAGGAGTTCATATCAGAGACGTTGTACGTTATGTAAGAGGCTGCTATGTGAATATGTGACTGTGGGTGTGTCTATGACTTCCTGTGATGAGCTGAACTCTTCTCCCCATCTCTGAGTCTGTCTGTTTGGCGAAATGCTCCTGACCCAGAAGTCACAAACTGTGTGTGTGTGTGTGTGTGTGTGTGTGTGTGTGTGTGTGTGTGTGTGTGTGTGTGTGTGTGTGTGTGTGTGTGTGTGTGTGTGTGTGCACGCGCGCATGAGGCAGAGAGATGGAGTGTGGAGTGAGAGAGATAAAAAAGTACGGGGATGAGCATAGTTTATTGCATCCCAAAACAAACCAGCAGCCCCTGGGTAATAAAAATGTACTATCTGTCACAGTAAATTACAAATATTGGTCTTTGCCTTTCTGCAGTCTCCTGATTATGCTCAATGGTCTGCCTCTGACAATTATGAAGCCATTAACACTGCGTATGTTTGTGTGAGAGGGTGTGTGTGTGTGTGTGTGTGTGTGTGTGTGTGCGTGTGTGTGTTTGTGTGTGAGAGAGAGTGAGAGACTGTATGGCTGTTCGTTTATTTCATGAAATATGCTATCAGTTTTTTTATGGCCTTGAAGGCACCAGTGCCTTACAGCATCAGCCTTGTGGGCTCTCAAACATCCAATTTACATGTTTGCCGTGTGTCTGTGTCTAAGTGCCACACAAAGGCTGCGCCCGCCGCTCTGCTCCTGATGCGCAGTGAAATAAAGACAGCAAGGAGAGGACAGGAGAGACGAAATGAGGAAAAAATGAAGATAAGTTACTGTGGAGAGAAGAATGTTGACAAAAGCCAGTTTAGCTCCTGTGTGGATCATTACTGAGCACCGAGACAATAACACACACACACACACACACACATGCACACACAGTTTGGGTTTAGAGGGGCAGCTCCTTTTCAGGGACCAGATGAGGAGAGGATTATAAAAGGCCTTACCACCAATCCCATCCAGCATGTCCGCTAAGAAAGACCATCAACCGGATACAGAGGTCCCAGGAGACTGGATTAGGAGTTGGAACACACACACACACACACACACACACCTCTGTTGAAACCCTGCAGGGAACACCACTCAAAACACACAATCTGAGCCTCATTTCGGTCTGTAATGATTTCGGCGCTAATGACTGACAGAGGAGTTGTTCCGCTATTCCTCTGTGTCTCCACACTATTTATTTATATCTCTGTAGATATGTAAAAATACCCTTATTCCTAAAATGCACTATCGGATTTTTAGAGGTGTGAGCGGCGTGACTGTGTTGCAGGGCGTTCATTGAGTGTATTCTTTTGCCCATTTCTTTAAAATAGTGCGAGAATCTGCTCTTGTGTCATATTTGTGGCTATTCTTACTGTCAGCGTTTTCTGGTTCTCTGCGGAAAAAAACCCCCTAATGGTGTATGAATAGCAAATTACCAGCGCAGAGCACTCGACTGACCGTGGAGTTGAGACTAATATTTTATAGCAGTGTACGCTTGGAAAAAAGTAGGTAGCAAGCTTTGGTTATTTCTTGCATGGCTGTTGCACAAGCTTGCATTGAATATTACAGGTCTGTCCACCCCCATTATTGAGAGTCCCAGAAAGTGAGTGAAGGAGTCACAAAATGCCACAGAGGTGTAATTACAGCAGAGTGTTTTTAAACGTTCCATTGTGACAACACACTGGGAATTAAATGAGTAATCAATTACAATGTGACGTAGAACCTTTATTCCTCAGAATGTAGCAGTAGCTAGCGGCACAACACGCTCTGTCGGCTCTGTGGGTGCAGGGATAGCTGTGAGTCACCCACTCTTCTTCTCTGCGAGCAGGGAGCGTAACAGTGACCGCCCACTTTGTCTCTGGTTCCGGAAGTGAATTTCCCCATTCAGTTTCTCCTTTGACATTTCCAAAAAGCCCTCATTAAAAAAAGCCTGGGACCAGGCAGGCAAGGTTGTGTGATGCTGATCCGAGGATTTCGCCATTGAAGCTAAAGATGAAGGGTACTGTTCTTCACCTTGAGTACACAAATAAAACTGTTCCTTTTAAAAAAAAAAAAAAAAAAAATGCAGTTGGAATCATACAAATTTGTTGCTTTTATCCATAGCTTGTAGTAAGTCTCTGGTACCCTTCTATGGTTTACAATCAATGTCTTTATTTAGAAAATGTATTGGATTGATACCTCTGGAAGCCAAATTAGCGCCCGCCCACTGTTAGAACAGCTCTGCTTTTCACTCATTCTGTCCACTGATGTCCAGAGAATCCTTCCTTCTATTTTGTCCTCCAACTGTATAGTCGACATCATTTCTGCGGACGTGGTAAACATGGTAACAGCGAGCTTCACCGAATGCAGTCGTTGTTTCTTTTTTTTTAAGACATGGTTGATATAAGATTGGCTTGATACCTCGATAGTCACCATATTACGGCCACTGTCATTCTTGTAGACAACTAAGAGATTTTAGTTTTTACTCCAGAGACCAGGCTGTTCCAGCTGTTCAGCTCCATGCTCCAAACCCTTTATCTTCATGTTAGCAGAGCTCCATCTTCCATCGCCCCCCCCCAGGGTCCCCGGACCCTTGATTGGATAACGCTGCACTATTAGGGCATGCTCTTTGGAGGCAGGCCTCGATGAAGGCACGGACAAGACGAGAAGGAGAGAAAGGGGAGGAGGAGGAGGAGGAGGAAGAGGAGAAGGAGGGGGAGGAGAGGTGAGAGGTTGCAGCTGAGTTGCATGGGATGCTGCTGCTGCTGCTGCTGCTGCTGCTGCATCGGCTCCATCGCTCCATCCCTCCCCGGGTGAGAGTGGAAAAACAAGGAGTGGTTATGTGATTCCCCCACAAGCAGGAGGAGAAGCGCACAGGAGAGAGAGAGAGAGAGAGAGAGAGGAGGGGAGGGGAGGAGGAGGGGGGGCGTTTCCCTGCACAGTGTAGTCTGTTCTCACACTCCGGCATGGATACAATGTGCGGCGTATGGAGCGGCTTCCTGCAGGAGGACACAATAAAAAAAACAAGGTGCACAAGCGGTAAGTTGAATCTTAATTATTAATACTATCATTATTGTTATTATTTCACCGTGAAAAGCGACGTGGACACAGTTGAGTGCGCGGCGCTGCCCCTGCTCCCATCACTTTCCACTCTCCTCGCATCCGCACGTATTTGTTGACTCTCCCTTAAGTGGAGAAAGAAAATGCATGATTTTGGATCACAGGGATCCGGGTTGTTGTTTGTGGAGGAGTGCGCATGGCACGGGAGTAACGCCCGATCAATCTCTCAGGCTTTGTGACTCGGGAGCTGAACAGGTTGGTCCCATCAGCATCAGCACCAATCAGTGCCCGCTCAGCCACCGGATGGAGAGCTGCACCTGCTCCGCGTCCGTCAGAATCCTTCGTACAATAAAGAGCAAAAGCATCCCCTTCCTGCTGCCCCCCCCTGCGAAGGGTTAAAGGCTCTGAACCGGGCCCTTGTCAGTGGCAGCGGATGTATTTACAAACAAAGAAAAGCTTCATATCCAAGCCTGTCACGTAGAGGACAGGTGGTGGCTATCTGCAATTTTACAGTGCTTGCCTGCTTTTATCTGGGCTAGTAGGCCAACTAGCCTAAATGCATTTTTTTTTGTGTAGGCCCAGCACAACATTAAGAAAGCCAAAGTGGCTTTGTTGAGTCTGTCACACAAAAAAGTTTGGCTCCTAAAGGCAAGAGGAGAGGGTTTTCCTTATTCTGCAACTTTAGGCAGAATTTGATGGCGCCACTATCTTGTGGATTTTTGTGCCTGGGTAGTGCCTCCACTGTGTGACCAGAATGACTGGAAAGATTTGCTGTCGCAGGCATAAGCATAAGCATCCTCATTACAGCGTCTTTAGTTCCAAGCAATTAGGCGGTAATGTGCAAGAGGCGGCCCCAGCGTCCGCTCGCTCTCTCCTGTCTCCATCTCGGTGTCTTGTCTCTTGCCACTTGTGACTCTGCGTCCTATCTGACATTACGTCCGAGGATTGATAAGTCTGCGTGCGTCACGCACACAACCACGGAACACAGACCGATTTTCTTTCATTAGGCCCTCCAGCTGGAGCCAGCTCACTTTCAATCAAGTCAATTCAGGAAATGGATTTTCTTATAAATGCAAACCAGATGTCCTGTGGCACGAGATAAACTTCCTATCTAATCTAAAGAAAGTATCGGGAATGAAGGTTTGATCCTAAGTATGCAGATGTGGGCCAGTTTGGGAAAAGTAAAACTGCGGTGACAAGAAGAAAGAAACGGAGAGCCTTCGTCTTTCGGTCCACAGTCGAATCTGCAGCCGCAGGCACACCCATATGTGAGTGTCATGCTATCATAGCTCAGCTTCCACATCCTCAGACGGAACCACGCTGAAGCGTCTTCAAATCAGACGGAGGCATCCCAGTGACAGCGAGCAGACACACACTGGTCCTGTGCGGTGAAGAGGGTAGCAGCAGGGTGTATTTTTACACCAGATCTCTGACACCTACGTACATCTCTTCACAGCTCTTGGTGAGAACAGAAGACACGTCCACTTGAGTTGTCATCATCAGTGGCCTGAGACGTGGACAGTTGGCGAGGAGGCAGAGGTGAGGAGAGAGAGAGAGAGAGAGAGAGATGAGGAGAGGAGGAAAGGTAATGAGGGAACAATAGTGTCCGGATATCGTTTGGTCTGAAGGCCTCTGCTTTAGTTTGGACTTTTTGTGCGTTTCAGTGGTGACGGGTTGTGAAGTCGAACAACGGCGTTGCAGATGAGGCGAGGGGGGGGGGGCATCAGTGCCAAAGGGAACTTTTCCTGGGAGTGTCAGGTTTCAGGGTGAGCAGGTTTGCTAAGTGAGGGTGGGAGTGGGGGGGTGGCGGGGCAGAAGAGGATGTACGGTGTATGTGTGTGTGTGTGTCTGAATGGGTAAACATGTTCAGCGGATGAGAGAGGAGGGAAGAGGGCGTAAACACCCGGAGAGAGTGGGAAAGACAAGCAGGTTGGGATTACAATCATTAGAGAAGAGAGGTTACGAGACAGAGGGCAGACAGTCAAGTCATGTTTGTAGAATGACTTTTGTGTGGGGGGGTGTGGGGGTGTGTGTGGGGGGGGGTGTGTGGGGGGGGGGGGGGGGGGGGGGGTGTCTGTGGTGTTGTTGGAAACCCACCCCCACCCACCGACCCCACTTTCCCAATGAATATCCCTGGCTCTCGTTCGCTCCACCTCCTCTGCTCCTGATTGACAACTACTGTGCTCTAATTGGCAAGTGTGGATGAGGAAGAGTCGGGCTTATTCTCCATGGGACAGACCAAGAGAGACATAAACAGTGTGTGTGTGTGTGTGTAGGGGGAGGACATGGTACCAGGGAATCTTCAGACTGAGAAAGAGAAGAGGAGAAAGGAGACGGAAAAGGAGGTGGAAAATGCATTGGAACAAGGTGGGAGTCACTCAGAGGAGGGGATGGAGGTGAGGGCTGAACATCTGTTTTGTAATCGCTCTCTCCCCTCCGTGCAGTGGAACACACACTGACACCTATTTGATAATTGGTTAGCCGGCCCTCTCCCTCAGCGCTCGGCTAAATGGTTGCTTGATACTGGGGGGAGCGATGGGACTGGCTGTTGGCAGTGTAATCTGTTTACTTGGTGCAGCCCAGGTATACAGGCTGCCTGTGTGTGTGTGTGTGTGTCTGAGGGCTAAAAGCTCACAATTGGGTTATTAGTCCTACAATGTGCTCAAGATGTGACTTGAAGCTCACGTGAAATGTGCAGTGTAACCTCGGAGCGACGCCGCTGTGTTGCTTTTCAAGAATAAATATCATCTCTTTTGTCTGTCTTGTCCCAGGTGCTGTCCTTTAAGATTTGCCTCCACACAGACCTCCTCCTCTTCCACGCTGCAATCTCATTGTGCAGGAGCCGAACGGATGCGCGCAGATGGAAAAAAAAAAGCGGGGAGAATGAGCTCCAGTGCCGAGAGCAGTGGGATGGAGGGGAGGAGGTGGGCCTCTTTGCTCCGGTCTCGACCACGGGTATTCTTGGGTTGATAATACAGATGTGGATGTTATTGCTTGAGAATACGCGTAGTCGAGTGGAAGCTTTGTCATCTACACTGGACCTAAAGCAGAGCACGATTCAGTAGACAACAGTGGCAGACACAGATAGATGCATAGCGAAGCTGAGGAGATGACACACACATACACACACACACACACACACACACACATGGATTTTAATTAAGCACCCAGAGGTGGTGTTTTATGGGAAATGGCTTATTTTGTTCAATCAGAGGTTTTATTTCTTTAATAAAAGGCATCAGGGCTAACCAGGTGCTCAAATCAAATCCCGCCACTGAAGGAGGTTTCATCATCATAGGTTTATCAACCATGTCACTCCTCACACCTGTGGAGGAAATGAGTTTTTACGTCACCTGGCCATATTCAGCGTCTCCTGCAGAGGCGCTGGTGGGGAGGATTTGCACCGTGCCACTAAGCTAAACCCTCCCAGGAATTAGTTCAGGGAGCTTAACACAAAAGTCTCCAGACTCAGACGTTAATTTCAAACCTTCTTGATTACATTCTCTTGTCTGTCACTCGTACACACACAAGTGAGCCCATAATCTTATCACGTCTTTCACAGTCCTTCACACTCGCCGCCCGGCAGTTTGTAAAATCTGGGGCAGAAATACCCCGTGTGCGGTTTTCCTTGGACGTATATGGTTGCAGTAGCACCCCTGCTATGGTACACTATAACCGTGCCTAACCATCATCCCTTTTTTGCTCTACAAACTACCCGTGCGCTCCTATTTTTGACTCCCTGGCTCATGCTAAAAATATGTGAGAGTTCAGTGCCTGTAGCTGCAGCAACAGGAGACAGTAACACATGAGGACATGTCAAGGCTTGCACCCGTGGGTGACATTTCAGCATTCGGCTCAGCTGACTGGCTGCTGTGATGGAGACACACACAGTATATATAATGGTGCATGGTTTACATGACAGTAGAACGGGGGATTGATGGAGTTTGTGAGAACAAGCAGATCCCCATATGTATGTATGAAGCTGGGTTCACTGGGTCCGTGTGCCGACGGGGAAATAAAAGGTTGATTGATTTTATGGGTAACTATTTTTAGTCAGAGTGATGGATGTTTATGTCTTTTATTGATCAGGTTTAGGTGTGGGTTTGAAGAATTCTTGGACGTCAGGGCATGCTGATTAATCAGGCAGCAAAGGAGCTAGAATAAAACATCCAGTGCAACATTTTTGGTACATTAGCATTATTGCTAAGTATTATAAATTAGAAAATCAGCATTTCATTGCACATTCAGCAGTATATTAGCATCTGTTTGCAAATGTGCACATGATAAATTACTCTCCCATCATTTATTATTCCATGATTTCTTGCAACTGCGTAAGCAAATCTCTTATTTATTAGCACGCTGTATAGTTGTAATTTATATGAATTTCACTCTGAGGCTGTGTAAACTTGTTGATCAGGCAAAGCCATTTCTGAGGCTTTGTGTGTGTGTGTGTGCGTGCATGCTTCTAAGCAACAAAATGACTATTGTGAGCACAGCTCCAGGTGCCTAGCAACCAAATCGCTCTGTTTCCTTGGCAACAGTTGCCTCGCACTCACTGTGTGGGTGATTGGCAGCCTTGACAACGGAGACGGAGTGACACTTGACCTCGCGTGCTGAATGGGAAGAGGAGAAAGAATGAGCGAGAAATAGAAGAGAGGGGGAGGCAGTGGGAGGGGACGTGCAGAGACAGAGGAGAGACTAAGTGATAATCATTCTCCATTGTAATCATCCTCCAGCATGTTTCATAAGGCTTCGTCGATACCTCTCCAGCTGGGGTCCATCATCAAACACAATACGCGCGGTGAGCGCATGCACGGACACACTCTTCCTGGGTAGAGAGCCCAGGCAGCACTCCACATCTCATCTATTATCACTCAGCGCTGCCTGGTGCACAGCCTCGCCACACTGTGTCTTCTTTCATTTGTGATCGGCTACATCCTGCACTCTGCGGGGATAAATGGATACTGGACTCCTGAAAATTTGTGTCACAGTCACAGATGCCACTGGAGAGTAGATCAGAAGCTGCACCCAGAGACGTTTTACTTTGAAATACGCACCGTATGTCGTGTCAGCATCTTTTGACACCTTTGAACTTCAGAGCTGTGATTATTAAAATGTATTTTACAGGTTCTCTCTAGTCACCAGATGGAGGTTTCCCATTCTGTATGGTGAAAAAATCCAAACAGTGCAATTAAAATTAGCTTTTATTATTGTGCTTTCAGTAGAGTCAAATAAAAGCACACAGTATAGTATGTGTTCTTTCATCTTGTTCCACCTTGAATCTATTCCACCCACTTCTGGTTCCAGATCTTTGGAGTGAAAGTTAATTCATCTGTGAATATCAATGTTCTGCCGTTTCTCCTTTATTCAATCTCTGCCTCTTTGACAGGTCATCTAAATCCCCACTGTAATATCTTTACCCTTAGATTGCCCCTCCATTTGTCACCAGCTGGTGGTGCTCAGTGCTAAACAGTGCGTTTGTCATGTAGGATATAATCACCTTTTGCTTCCTGCTCCCTCATTTAAAAAGAAGAAAACTATTACATTTACAACCCAAATCAAGATCAAGGTCATCCATCTTGATCACAGAATTACTAAGTGTGAGTCATTTTTTGGTCACAATGACAATAACTTATCTACTAAACATGGCAGTAAACATATTACATAATGAAATAAACAACCAGCTTTTACTAAGATCAAGTGTTATTGCTCATTTATTTTCAACATCAGACCTTTGAAATTTCATTACATTAAAAAAAAAAAGCTTCCTCCTTTTTGGCCATTACATATGAACATAGTCAATATCACAGCTTGATTATGGGATAAGATTACAGTTGTTTTTTTCTCGCTCTATACAATGATTTGTACTTGGGAGTTTGTAATGTATAAGCAAGAAGACGACACTATGATATGAAACTATATTAAAAGTTTATGAATTCAGCAGCAAAGCGTACGTCCTACACATTTCCTTTCCTGTCTCCAGTGGAATGACCTAATGCAGTGACACAGCAGTCTGCACGAGGATGAATAGATCTGCGTGATTGTTTATGACTGAACTTGAGATCAATGCTACCTGAGGGTGTTCTGCCAATGACTCAATACTGAAGATCAACAGGTGCAGCGTGGCCTGAAGTGTCTTCTGAGAAACACCAAGAACTTCACACTCCCCCTGGTTAAAGCCGACAGTGCAGCCCACCTGGAAATGTCCTCAGTACATCCTGATTGCTTTAAAAAGGGAATTGTGGACAATTAGTGTAAATAACAGCCTTTGTCTTATGATCATTGAACGGTATCTTGTATAAAATTACATTTATACAACAAAAATTTTAAACAAGCTAAAATCTTTAAAAAAAACATGATCTTCAACATAAAATATTTAAAGTCTCTTCTACAAATGATCTAAAGGGTCTTAGACAAATTCTAAAGAGTGAATATCAGAAAAGAACATTGAGACCAAAGCCATGCTAAAAATGTATAAATCTCAAAACTTAACACTTGTGGCTGAATCCTTACTCTGAACCTAACTCAGCAGGAACATTTCAAAGCTTGTTTGTGCTGAAGACCTCATACTGTAAATAAGATTGCTGTACATTTCAAGTGACCATACAGAAATATCCTCAGACGAGCTTGATCCTACAGGGAAGACCCACCAGCCACACCCTCGTCCTGGCTTCAGACTCCACTTTGGCTACTGATTGGCTGCTTCACAGGCATCTATCCAATCACTGTACACATCAACTGGCTCTGACAGATCTGAGGAGCACTGGATCAAGAATAAACACGGTTTTGTTGCTTTGATGTGATAGAGAAAATGCTGCAAATACACTGTTTAAATGTGTGTTGGAAAGAAAGGGCCCATCTGAGCAGTGGTCAAGTCTAGAAAAGTGCTATATGAATGCAGATCAGTTAGCGTTTGTTAACCTTAGACTACTGTGAACATTGTTTTGCTGCAGTTCATCCAACAGAGATGGGGTTAGTAAAGGATACAGGTGATGGGGGTCTGGAACTCCTCCAAACACACCGTGCAGGATATTATCCCAGTGTTTCTGCTTCTCTCCCTGTTGACAAAGACAAACAGAATAGACCGTTAGTAACACTGATCAAACCAGTGAAGGTTAGCGAACTGTATCGTGTGATATTATGTATATATTCGGTTGATTACATTTTGACATCACACGACTTCTCGTGGTTGCAGAAGGGACAAGTGAACTGACTATCCAGGTCCCCCGTCATCTTCTTCTTAGGAGGAGGCTTTCTTTTGGACTTGCGACGACCCATTGTACCCTAACTGAATCGGAAGCCTGTGAATACAGAAACGAACACACCAAAGATAAATCCCTCCGCTCAGCTAAGAGGAAACAATGAGACACGGGAGGATGCTTGAGGAGAAACCGAATCCTGTCTGCTTCTCAACAACCATGGTAAGTTAGCATGCTAACGTTAGCTTGTTTGTTGTTGATGTTGAGCCTCGCGAAAATAAAAAAAAAACACAAGTTAGTCAGACTCCATTAAGAAAGCGACTGTAGTTATAACTCGATCGAGGCGAGTGGTTGAACGCATCGTCACTGTTATCGACTCAAAGTTTCTTGTTTACCTCTGGTCGACGATAACACACGTTGCTGTAACGAGCAAGATGGTTTCCCTCAAGGCCCGGCACCGGCAGCCGTTCGGCTTATATCATTGGACGAGAGCGAGCAGGGTCGCGGGCAAGCGATTGGCTGCCTCGCACGTCAGTTCGTCTCATGTTAGTGACGTACGAGGCAGCCACACACTCAGCCTCTTCCCGCGCGGTGGCGACAGAAGCAGGTGAGCGGAATGAGTTTGATGTTTGTGTTCGACCCCGCCGCGGCGGGCATGCGTGGGCCTCATCTCTGAACACGGGTCCGCAAGCGAGGTCATAAGCGTCTATGTGGCGGCGTGTCTCTTGTCTCTCTCGTCTTTGTTGTTGGTCAGACATTTAAAGCCGTTGGCGTCCATTCACCAGGGGCCCATTTAAACCAGTGAAGTGTAACTCAGTTAGCCATGAAGCTAATCCGCTTGCTGGCAGGTTAGCTTCAAGTATACCTGAGTTTCTCTGCTCTGGATTTGGAGCCTGCAGACTAAAGCACTCAAGGAAGTGCACTGACTACTTTCAAATTTGGCTATTCTTTGTTTGGGGGATTCCTATAATAACATAAATGTAGCTACCGAATGCTGTTTAATGAGGGCAAGCTAAACACCACAGGTGCTGGTAATTAAATGATACCTTTCCTGTTGGTACTATTTTTATATTTCATATTTATTTGTTGCAGTTTTGTTTGTATTGTACCTTTGTGGGGACATTCTTGTGACATATTTAAAGGAATGTGAGCCTTTTCCTCTCCATAGGTGCTGACTGTACAGGAAAAATCTTAATGTTGCTTAATGTCAGAGATAATCACGACCAGGTTAGGCATGAGCATCTCTAGTCGTGCCATGATCGTCAGTTATCGTTCTGATATTTTTAGAGGTGGAAGTGGGCATGAGCAGAGATGTCCACACACATTTTGATGATGATTGAGCCCGGTTTTTGGACGTGAAGGGACATTTTTTACATTAAGTGTTTTAGAATGTCCCCACCTGTGCGCTCAAACACACATATAGAATATAAATGTTGGATGAACACTCAAGACAAAATGTTTCTTTTTTTTTCAATGAATCCTCACGTATTGACTTGATCAGCAATTTACTGCCACATAAGGTTTCGCTGTTTTTCTGCCGCTGCCATATTGTTTTTTTATATTGTGCTCACTTTCTGCATATCTTGCCATTAATATTGCCAACTTCACTGGTAGAATGGGGAGAAGTATGATTATCGAGGCTTTGTTTCAGCTGTTGCCATTGAATCCTGTTATCTGCCTTCTATTGATGAGGGCCTTTGATACCCTCATGCGCTGGCTTAACTCAGGGGTACCTTGACTCAGAATTGATCGTGGTTTTTATTGATGTGAAATATGCAGTGAACAGAAAATGACAATGAAAGAAATGAAGTAAAGTACGTGGCGGCAATGCACTTGGATGCCAGCCGCCAATCAAAACAATAGAACAGATTTTATTGAAGTAAATGTTAACATCTGTTCTGAAACCGCAAACATCAGTTCAGGTGTCAACTGTTATTCTTCTTATGTTGGTTTGATTGGCAGCTGGCATCCAGTTTATAGGTGCATTGCCACCATGTACTTTTTATTTTGTTGTTCTTCTGTTGGTCTGCCTCATCAACTTTTCAAGATGCAGTGTTTCATCTTGTCTACAGGATATCATCATTTTTATTCTCTCAAGGGCTGCCCAGCTATCTGAAGCAATGAGTGTATTATTCCTACTGTCTCCCCTAGCCAAGATTTCAACTGTATATACTAAATTATGGGCTGTTGGTCTCTCTTTAATTGCCAGATTATGTTCATGGATGTAAACGGCTGCCCCAGTGCACCCAATTCTCAGTCTTTTCAATCTTTCTCTTCTTCAGGTGAATGAAGCGCCCTCTTATTCCAATCCTATGATTGCTTTGTGCTCTCATGCACTTTCGCATCCTCATTATCCGTCTCATCTTATATTGAGCTCCATCCTTTCTGTGACATGTCATTTTTCAGAGTCAATCCTCACGAGGTCCAAGTTTTTCCGAGTGTTTGCCTGACCTTAACTCGAGTCTTGTTAGTTCCACTCTCCTGATAGAAATGTTTTCTCTTCGAAATATTTTGAAAGAGGTCTCTGTTGTTGTTGGTTTGATTTGCGGAATCCAAATTTCTGGTGCATTGTCGCCACCTACCAGACTGGTGTGCGGTACATTAAAGTGGCAAATATATAAATGTCAACTCAGAATTTATTAAACCTGCTTCCTGAAACCAAACGGATAAAAGATCATTTTGCAGGAGACAGCTGTGAAAATGACATAATCATCTTAGAAAAAATCTTTCCAAAGTGTTTTCTGATCACACATTAAGATAAGTATGTGTACATTTTTGTTTGTGATAGATGATGTGGACGGTGAGGGCGGTTGGTCTTGGGGTAGTGGCTCTCTCTTTGAGCTTGGAGGTCTTTGTTAGGTTACTCCAGCGCCTGAAACCTAGAAAGACCCTCCATGAGGTCCTCTTCTTTCCTTCAGAAGTGGTTTGTGTAGAGCACATCTTCATTCCCTCTTCACCGCAGTGAGTATACTTAACATTGAGTTTACAGAGTGATAAGAAGCAATAATATAATATTTCTCAGTATCACTGTACAGTTTGTTGTCCACTCATGGAAAAGGTGTGGATTAAATCATTACATGTGTTCTTATTAATCCCTACTTCTTACTCAACATGAATAAACTGCACTGACGGAATTTCACTAGATAAAAATTAATCCTGAATGACTGTGTGGAAAATACCAAATGTTCTCGCTCTGTTTTTTGCTCCTCTAGTTCCTGTTTATGCCCATTGCCTCACGGTGTCGAGACCTCTTTCTCCCGTCTTCTCTCCCGCATCCTCTCTGCCAAGTCCTCTTTGGACTTGTGCATTTTTTGCTTTTCAAATGTGGACTTATGCAGGGCTGTATTAGCACTGCATAGCAAGGGCGTAATCATCAGAGTCCTCGCTGACCAGGATTATGCTAACATAAGCGGCTCCCAGATAGGGGTCCTCCGCAAGGCCGGTAAGGGAAGCAGATCTGTTGACTTACTTTCTTCTTCTTTTTATTGCAAGGTATATGTCTTCATTGAATGTGACCTTAGTGTGGCCAATATTTTTAGGCCTTAGTATTATTATTTCTTTTAAAAGTTCATACAAACCTGAATATAATGTACAAATACCACTTGAAATAGGGAAGAATGACTCAGTGGTTCTCAACAAAAGGAGCTCACCCTGTGTTCTCGACACAGCCAGTGTCACTGTCATTAAGACTGCCAGACTGAAAGGAACAATGATAGGAACTGTCTGGATGAGTGGAGGTTGCCACTACAAGCTCTCCTGTGAGTCAAAGTAATCATTCTCTGAAAGCTCCGAAAGATTTTGTGTCATATGTCTGACTCACACTGTCTCGCTTTCTCTCTCAGCCCCTCTGCATTTAATAAATTACTGTTGGAGCATATTGTTAAGTCAGAATTAAGTAAGTAAGAACTTGGCAACCAGACAACAAATTTCATTAGGCAAAGTGTTTCGTGTGGAGGGGGTTGAGTGGAGTGCCTCCTTGATTCAATGGACTGTCGCCTCTTCTGTTTTACAGTATCTTTTGTGTTCAGGTCTTTAGTCAATACTCAACAAAAACATTTTGTAAAAAGGCAGCTGTGTGTCTTCAACTGGTTGGTCCATTTTCTGCATTCTATTTTCAGTTTTTAATTTCAGGCAGGCATTTCCTACATTTACATAATCGGAGCAAAAATCAGAAGACAGTCAACAGAACAACACATTACACAAGTCAAAGACTTCACTTGTAACTCCGAACTCATGGTCTGTTGATGACGTGCACATGCTCGGAGGAGGAGAGATGATGTTGCAAAAGCTCTGATCTGGATTTTTTTCCTTTTTCATGTTTTTTGTTATAAAAAGTGGGAGTGATATTGTGAAGCAAGCTGAAAATCAGACTGAAGCCCAACAGCCAAATCCACTCAGAACAGCAGGGTCTCTGTCGAAGGGGGCAGCAACAACAACAGTCCAAAAAGGTCACAGGGCCCCTGCTGGTGTAGTTTGCTGTATATGAAGACAAACCTGACAGCAGCGTGCAGGCCTGTCTTTGCTCTGTATAATACTGACTTTTTATTTTTTGCTGCGGTCAAGAAAATTAAAATATCCAACTAAGCAACAAAACTCACATTTTTAGTCAGGCACATGAAGCCCAAGTTGGACCTAGGATAGCAGCCTGCCACTCTCTCCATCTTAGCCCTTAGGGGCGTAATGCGGTCATGGTCATTGCAAGAGAAATATTTGGAAAATATATTATCGCAAACACCCCTCTGCTCTGATTGTTCACTGTATCTTTTAAACAGATGTGCACTTAAGTCACGGTGAGTCGCTCTCTTCATATCTGTTTCACTTGACATAGGACTTTAAACCATTGTGGTCTTAAAATTTAGGTTCTACCTCTGTGTATGAAGTATTGTAGACCCTGCCCTCATTCCTCACACTCCACTCCACCTTCCTTCTGCTCTCCAGGGATTTGCGTGCGCTGTGACGTGGCCTCTGGATACATGCACCACAAATTTGCCATGGTGGATGGGCGGCTGCTCATTACTGGCTCCCTCAACTGGACGCTCACAGCAGTGCAGAGCAACAAGGAGAATGTCCTCGTCACCGAAGAGCCCGAGCTGGTGCAACCCTTCATCGCAGAGTTCTGCAGGTTATGGGGGGGTCAGTGATACGGATTGGTGAGGATAACGTATCGACTTAATGGTTCAGCTTTTTAAAGAAACGCAATCCCCTGTTTCCTTAGTTTGGAACATTTCGTAAGCTTCTATATCCTTGTTTATTTTTGTATTGTGTCACAGCTATAACAGTTGATTTTTTTTATTCGTTTTTAACGTTTTCCACATTGATCTTGTTCCTTCTTAAACGTCACATAATCAACAATCTGTTATTTGATATACAGACTTGTATAAATCAAGATTAAGCTTGAGGTTTAATCCCTTTTTTGAAATCAGACCACATTTCAATTTGTTTACAGTAGCTCTAGATCACACTGGCTGTAAAAACCCAGGACGTGTTATACTGCTGTGTCAGATCTGGCAAAAATAAAAGACATTCCTGCTGCAGTTTTGGCAGCTCAGTTGCATCATTGCCTCACGGCAGCAGTTTTTCTCCTGCTCCAACATGATTCACTTAGTTTCATAGTCACAGAGGCCTTGCAGCACAAATGCGCACTGGTATTCTCTGGGTTTAACAATACCAGCCTTTGTGGTCTGCCTGTAGAATTGACCTGTTGTAAATGTGCCTGGGTGCATGACTTCTCACAGTCAGGCAACAAATAAAGACCATAACTGGTCTAACTCCAGACGTGTAATATTTCAGCAGTTTGAACCTTGGAGTAAACTGTAGTAAATTGGATTTTAGACTTCACAAATCAGCTGCTATATTTTATCCACGGTACATAAGTGATCAACTGAGAGGTCATGAGTTTGTGTGCGTGAGTGGTGCGTAAATCCTGCACCAATTACAAATTACAGTAGGCCCGGTGAAGGTTTACTATACTGTCAAGCAGAAAGGGCTGAGTGAAAATGTCAGATCAGAAATGTTGTTTGTAACTTTAAAACAATTGTGTCATAGCTGGTTACGCTGGAGGTGAACCGACTTCACCTAAATCATTGCTCAAACCTGGACAAAAGTATTAATTCCAATTGAGCCAACAGCATTTCCATCTGCATGGTTTTATTTCTGCACAGTTCACAAAACCTAGTAGAACGTTGCAGAATGAGTACACTTCCTCAGTGTACAATTGTTGCACTTTTTATTCCCTTTTATTGACCTGGGTTTGATGTTGGTTGGGCCTTGCTTTGTTGGGTGTGTAGCTATATGCTGCCCCTTGACATTTTTTTTCCATATTCATGAATCTTGATTAAAAAAACAAACAAAACACAGACATTAAGTAAATTGATATTAATGTGTTTTCTTTTTTGTGTAGATCAAAATTAAAATCCTGATTTGGTGGATCCATGTGTAGTTTACACACACATATATAAACTACATAGATATGTCACTACAAAAGAGGAAATTGAGAAGAGGAAGGAAATGTAATGTGTATAACCAGTACATTTCCCGCCTAACCATTTTACTTTCGCAAGCCTTCGACTTTATTTTGAAAGTCCCTTCCGGAAGTGTGCTGTGTACACGGTGTGTAAAGTGACTGCCTCCAGGGTGGATCCCAGTGATCGGCACATGCCCGATCTGAAGATCCGGGGAGCGGAGCGTCCTGAGCGCAGCGCACATAACAATAGGCTCTGAGGTCCAGGGGACAGACCGCGGGAAGGACCAGGGACCGAGACACCGCGAGGGTAAGAAGACGCAGGCATGCACCCAAGTTTATTGTAGAGCAGTGAGCTTGTTTAACACTTATCAGTCTGGGTGGTTTACCGTGCGGTGGGCGGTGACTGAGCAAATGCGAGTAAACTGTTAAACTGTCAGTTCACAGGTGGATGGAACGATTATCACACGTCACCACCCCACGTGTCACTATGTAAACAGTCTGTGAAGAGCACACTTGTATTTTTTTTTTACGTTTCATTTCCCTTATGTACTTTAAAACTTTAAAACCAGGTGTCAACATCCTCCCTTGAGTCATAATGTGCGCTGTGGCGTTTGTGCAACATCTGTTTTCTTCTGCCAAAGTCAGTCCATCCACACATCCGTTTTGTTTGGAGAGTTCTTGTGTCTGATGTGCAGACGTTTGGCTGAGTGTGTACAGCTGCATGCCCCACTCTTAATGATCATGGAAGTGATAATGCTCTCCAGAGACACCCAGATCGCTCTCTCTCTAAAAGGAAGGAAAGAAGGAAGGATGGGGGCGTGGTGATGTGTGGATAAATGGACGACTCAGCCTCCTGATGTGAGTGAGAGAGGGAGAGAGAGAGAGGGGGAGAGATGGATGGCAGGTGGGGATGCATATATGGATGAATATGAGGGAGAGGAAGAAGATAAATGGGTCTGTGGGAGTGTGGTGTGTGTGTGTGTTTTAGGTGGGAGTGTCAGCGAGTGAATGAACGGGCAGATGCATGATGGATGAAATGCACAGACAGGGTGGGGGGGAAATCTATTGCTCAGCGTCTACTGATCCCATAAGTTTAACAACGCGAGTGTATGTGACAGATGTGCAGAGAGAGAACAGGGTCAGTGATGGAGGGAGAAACAGTGGGGGAGCACACACCCAGGTTTAAAAGAATAGTTTAGACCAACATTAAAACCTACTATATTGATGTTCGCATTGATGCACCAGTTCATTACAAATTATTTATTATAGTATATAAAAATCAACCACCATATTTACAGATCACTACAGAGCCCTTGTACATTTTATTGGTGGATTGAGCTTCTCTGTTTTTCTGGTCTATGTAGTCAGGGATAAAGGACAGGAGGTGAGCCCCATGAGACAAATTGTGATTTGTAGGTATGTGCTATACAAATAAAGTTTGACTGTATGATCCAACCACTGGACTGAGGGTGTCAAAAAATGGTTGAATTCTCAGTACTTATGAGGAGCACCATGGCCACGCCCCTTAGAGGTAATACCAGGTTTTCAGAATATAGGATAATCTTATTTGCAAATTTAAGTGCTGCCAAGAAAACTGTAATCCACTCATGGTTCTCTCTCTGAGCCTCCATCGATTACAGAATGGCTTAATCATTTTAGGGATATTGCTCCTTTAGAAAAGTTCTTGAGTTGAATTCATAAAGACACCTCAGTGGCTCTGTCAAATATTCATCCATAGCTATAATGTGACCTACACACATGCAGTGTCAGCCTACCAAATACTTGTTTTCTGTACTTGTTGCTGTGTTCACACAGCAGTAGTGATATATATGCATTAAACATGGCTTTCATTATCCTTGTCTATGGGACTTAGTGTTTAAATAGAATAAATAGACAGAAGTGTGTATTTGTATTCTTTCACTGATAAGTGAAAGAATACAAACTCGAGTTCTTCTCTGTATAATGCAACCTCATTTTATTTGTGGAATGCATCAGACTTCTTTTTGGTACTGGACTGATCTCTGCTTGTTTGCACTTGTTCAAAACCTTACATGGATAGAAAATTGCAGCAAAACCACAGAAGTGAGTCAGTGAGCTCCACATGAAACCAGTGATGTGGCAGTAAACCACAGCACAGACATTCAATCACCCACTTCAGACATCCTAAAAGAGCAGTATCAGAAATAAGTGCTCATTCCTCATATAAATGCTAACTCCATGGACATACTCACCGTCCATCCAGTATCTTTCATGGGCGGAGGTGTGGGTGCACCCTCAGGTCGCCAGGCGATCACATGGGCTTAAGTCCAGAGACTGTTCCACCCACTGTATGTGTAAATACTCCATATACATTCACTCCTGTTGTCTTGTTGCATGTTCTCACTCGCACTAGTGATGTATTAGCTAACCAACTGCCGACATGCGTGTCAGATTGTTCTTTGATTAACTGGTTCACTGTAGATGTAACCGTCCTCTGTGAGATTAGTCCCCCTGTCCTTTGCATGATGGACTACAGTTCTCAGCAGCAGAGTAAATTGCCCTTTTTTTTTGCCACGCTGCCTGCAGCTCCACATTGCAATAGGATTTTACTCATTTGAAATAGTAAAAAAAAAAAAAGAGAGAGAGAGAGAGAGAGAAGAAAATCAATATGTGGCGGTCAATGTTGATATTGTGGCATCAAATAAATCAATGTAGGCCTAAGGGGAAAGATGCGATTACATCACATCATTTCAGCTGCACATTGTCAGATGCATACAGAACTCTCCGCCTTCCCCCCTCTCGGGTCTGCTGATCATCTCGCAATCACAATATGCTCCAGTATATACTCCAGTCATCAGGAGGGCAAAGAAGGTTACTAAGGACATTGGACAGTGGATAGTATTCAAACTCTACAAGGATGTTTTGAATCTACAGACTAGGAATGCCTCCTCTCCTCCGCCAATAACATATCAACAAGCAAGTAGATAGCGTCTCTTCATACATCTCCTTCTGTGCTGACATCATCCCATCAAAAAAGTCACTATTAGACTACTATCTTATCTATACTGATAGATAGACATTACTAAAATCAACCTTCTCCTTGTCTGATAGATGGCATCAGCCAGAGAACCAGGGGCAAGCCCGGAGCAAAAAGATGCAGCTGACCAAAACTTCGACTACATGTTCAAGCTGCTGATAATTGGAAACAGCAGTGTGGGAAAGACCTCCTTCCTGTTCCGCTATGCAGACGACTCCTTCACTTCAGCCTTTGTCAGCACAGTGGGCATCGATTTCAAAGTCAAAACCATCTACAGGAACGACAAGCGGGTCAAACTACAGATCTGGGTGAGGAGGAAGAACAAACTTGTATATTCTGAGTAAAATTCAAACACTGAATGAAGGTGAATGGACACATGTAGATGACTTAACGTGGATAAAATATATGATGTGTCTGAATTTCAGTGTACGTGTTGCAATATGCCTCTACATGGCCCCAGCCAGTGGGTGCATATTTCAGGTTGTTTCTGTGTTGTTTCTGTTTTTGACTTGCGTGCAACATATCTCTAGAACGTCTTGAGAGAGTTAATTAAAATTATTTGGCACAAACATTTCATTTTGCTAGCCAAATGTCAAGGTCACAGTGATCTCACAAAGTATGTTTGTGCTTTTATTGAACTTGATATTGCAAGGTCAATTTGAGGTTAAAAAAAAATCAGTTTTTGCCAGTTGAATGTGAAATCTTTAGATCTGGCTGCAAGAAATGTCTTCAACTTGAGACTTGTCACTTGGACAAAAGATGTTGTGATCAAGTGGTAAAAGGTGAATGACACTGTGACCTTATGAATATGAAAAAATATTTTGTAGAAAAATGGAGATAAAAGCTACACACTATGTAGCACTGGTTGCAGTTATTCTAGAATATTATTTTAAAGCAAGATATTTATAATTGCACCAGTCACTAATGCAGTCAGGCCGGGCATGTTGCATTAGACTCTGCCTCCTCCCCTAGAAGCAGCATCATGGACTGGTCACACACGTTCTTTTCATGGAGCAGTTTTGATTCAGCATTGAGGGGAAAAAAGTCTCATTTTTGTGAGCCTTGTATTCTCATAAAAATTGTTCCAACATTATGAAGATAACCTTCACACAAGTCTTTTATTTTCCTTCACCACCCTGCTTCGATGCTTTTTATCATTGTACGCACACAGTCTGGTTTCTTGTCTACAGGAGAATGAACGTGTAGCAGTCTGGCAGATAAGGATCAGGGCACACTGGGACTCTTCTTGACTTAACGAAAGATGTTTGATTAGTGAAGAAGTCAAGAGCTAAGAGCCAAACAAGAAAAGCAAACAGTGTCCCTGTTTTACCTGATTTAATTCAGTCTGCCTGTGTTGCACCTAATCAGTCATTTGTTTTTCAAAATTTTTGTTAAATTTTCAGAGAATTATTAATGGCTCTTCTCTGTAATGACTGTTGGGCCTTGGACAGCTCCACTACGATCAGAGAAACAACACCAAAATAGTTTGTGCTAGATATCTGTGTGTCGAGTTCTGACCCGAGAAGAGTCGATTCTTGCCTCCGTTAGATCCACAGGATTAATTTTCTTGCCAACTTGTTAGTCAGGTGTCATATTAGAACGAGCTGTGACTCACTTAGGTCTGAAATGCTCCTTATATGACAGATTTAAGAAGATGTACAGTACAGACCAAACAAGTCTGACAGACAGTACATCAGGGGAATTGTGTATAAGATCTGCAGTCTCGTTAATGCACTTTAATCTACTGGAGATAATTACAGGCATTTATCTGAGGTGGACAGCTTCTTAACTGCAGCTTTAACTGGAGACGCAGTAGTGTGCTGCTTTAGAAAGCACTGTTGCACAACACAGACCGTCTCCCCTCCCCCCCTCTGTTCCCCAGATTGCCCTCTTACATGCTGCTGCCTGTCATGGATGTGGCATAAACTGATTTCTCCCACTTCGCAGTTAATGACAGTTGATGTTTAACATCGTCCCCAGACGGCAGGGTTCATGAAAGATGCATGGGCTGGAGTTGCCGGGGCCGAATGTGCTTACTGCGCAGACTGACACCCAGGATAGATCTGTTGCTAAATGTTAGTGGAAGGCGAGGACTCACCCACAGGTCTCTTATTAGAAAGATGTAATACACAGTTTTGTTTCTCTTCGCTTAATGTATTCAGCACAGCGTGGTTTCTGTGCTCAGCGTGACAATGATACAGTTGCTTAATTTACACGAGGAAGGTGCCAAGTAAAATACTGGGTTCTTAACAGAATGGGATTCATAAGGGCGTTAAAACAAATTTGACTCATCAATTCTTTTTAAAGCCCTGCACCAAAGAAGTGATACAGAGGTCTGAGACATCTATCAGTGTTTATCGACGCAGTTTTATTGGCTCATCATTGTACTTTTATATTCTTAGCAGATTTCTTCAGAACTTATTTCTGCCCCTCAAGGCTTCACAAATAGCAGATGCACATCCTGGTGTATTTACAGGGTGTGGCAGCATCAAGACATGGCATGTGGATTAAGACACACATACAGAGTAGCCTTTTTAACTGTTTCTTTTCTTATCTCAGAACTATAAAGATTTGAAGTGTACATCTGTTAGTTCATGTCAGTAGCCAGCATTGTTCTATTGTTTGTTTCCTTGTGATCCTCTTGTCATGTGGCTGCTGTGAATTCCCAATTTCCTTTGAGGTTCTTGTGTTTTACAGAGGAAAAGTAACTCAGTCCTGAAAAGTCTGAGTTCAGCTTGTGTCAGACGCTGTGTGTGTAAATGTGTACAGGACACAGCGGGACAGGAGCGCTACCGGACCATCACCACAGCTTATTACAGGGGGGCCATGGGATTTCTACTCATGTATGACATCACAAGCGAGGACTCCTTCTGTGCTGTTCAGGACTGGTGGGTAGAGCGCTATATATTCATCTATAGTGTCATGCTGTTAAATCTGCCATGTTTATCAAAGAAAGCGATTCTACCCCTTAAAAACATGAAGTCTGTTAAATTTAATACATTCAGTTTGTACTAAGTACAAATACACAAATAAAAGAAGGAAAATTATTTTACCAAAACGGGAAACATATAAATTATGTGTTTGTCGGAGAGGTGTTATATTATTACTGAAAATACATAATTTACATTATCATACAAATGATTGAGGTGGAATTTGTATTGAACTTCTCACGCTGGAGTTGTTTATATATGTTCAAAGTGAATGTTTTGTGTGTAAAGTGATGATTTCCAAAGTAGCTAGTAAATTAAACTTTTAGATGAAGTGTGATGGAAAATGGTGTTTGACTTTGTGGAGCAGAAGAACATATAGTAGTAGCATAGTAGTAACTGAATTAAAGGTATTTCAAAATGTGTTAAAAACACAGTACATGAGAAATGTACTATGTTGGATACTACCTCTGTCCTTAGTCAGTGTTCAACGCACCAGTGTCAGAAATGAATACGACACTGGTGCATATTTACACATGTTTGTAATAAATAATGCATAGTGTGAAGAGGCACATCCGTGTGCAGACCTTGTGATAATGTGTGGCCTGTGTTTCCCAGGGCAACGCAGATCAAGACGTACTCGTGGGACAATGCTCAGGTCGTGCTGGTGGGAAATAAGCTTGACCTGGAGGAAGAGAGGCAGGTTCAAACTGAGGACGCCCAGAAACTGGCTGCAGAGCTTGGTCAGAACACACAAACGCAGACATAAGCACACCTTTTCTCACATGCTCAGGGAGAACAAACAAGCCAGCATTATTAGTCAGAAGTCATCCTGAGTTCTCTCGGTCTCTCTTTCTATCCAGGATTTCAGTTCTTTGAAGCCAGCGCCAAAGACAATGTCAACGTGAAGCAGGTCTTCGAGAAGCTGGTGGACGTCATCTGTGAGAAGATGAACAGCAGCGTCAATGGCGATGCCAGTCCGATGGGCGGCTCCAAGGGAGACAACCTGAAGGACACGTCCCGCAGCAGTCAGGGTGGTTGTGCATGCTGATGGCTTGGAGAGGGAAATCATCGACTGGTTTAATGGTCTTACACACACACACACACACACACACACAAACAATGCCAAAAATCTACCATTGTGAATGTACTCTATGATACATTGCTGCGATACTATCATGGACGCTTCTCCATTCTTCTTTTCTTGTTCCTAACTTGGTGGCGGCACCAGGACTCCCTCATGATTCGATTGTGGCTGATGCCAAAGAGCTGTATGCGCTGTGAGCTGCTGTGAGCTGCTGTGCCTTCTGTCTGATTGTGTGATTTCTTGTTGAATGGTTGAGTAGCAAATGTGAGGCTGTGAACAAAAGGCATGAACCAAATCACCATGGCATGTGGGTTTACTAATTTACTAGTGTCATGCTACCCCCTTGTGGGTATCTTGTGAAATTGCATCCTAGTAACTCCCTGTCTCACACTCTTCGGTCCATCTTGTCTGCCACTGCATTCACGTGAAACTGGGAAAGTCCCATTAACGACGGTTGTGACGTCATTGCCCTGACTTTAATATGTTCATGATCTGTGTGTTCGGAATCTGGAAAAACAACATGGATGCTGTGACCAAAGTGTGTATAGAATATGTTTAAAGCGTCTGTTCAACACGTTGAATCCACTTTCCAATATTTATGTGATTAGAAAGAGGAAAGAAGGATCGGTTATGACAGGCATATAAACTTTTAAAGTTTATATATGGAAGTATATATACATATATATGGAGTTTGCAAGTGACTGAAGGTTGACAAGTACACGTCGGAAGCTTCTCGTCTGAGCTGAGCTTATCAGTATGTTTATTAGTTTATGAGCGATGATGTCAGCAACTTTTGTCCCTGTATTTTCACGCCCTTCTTTTTCCTACTTGTGGCGCTGACATAAACCTTCCCAGCAGGGATCCCATTTTTCCAATTACCCCATCAGCACATAAATACACAATCATTATAGTTCAAACATACCTGGAAAATGTTGTGAAATTCTAGGTGTATGCGTCTTATTACCCTTTTGTAGGGACTTCAATTTATTTTAATTTATACTTTTCTTTTTTGTATTTGTAATGGTTAGCGTTTGTCCAATATTTCATCTGCCAGATTTATTCTACCGCTCTAAAAGTGAGATTAAAAGATTAAAAGGATTAAAACATTACAGTATCTGTTTGTTTTTTGATGTGAAGTAATTCAATTCTGTATTAATTATTTTAGAAATTATTACAATAGAATATTATTTTATATTATTTAATTGGATCCATTGATCAGCTCCACTTTTGTGCTCTTCCTGAAAAGCTATTGTATTCTGAACTTTGAGTTAATATAAGAAATCATTAATGAAAAGTTTTTATTTTGACCATGAGATGGTTGTTAAGCTTCAGGTCATAAAAGTGTCTATTTTTAAAGGGACTTTGGACACAAGTTGCTTACCCTGAACACAAAGTCAGTGACGTGCAGCAGGGTATGAACTCTCTTTTCCGTGTGTGTGTGTGTGTGTGTGAGAGAGAGAGAGACCTCTGAGAAGATAAAGGGGCATGCGAGAGCCTCGTTGAGCACACTCCTCATTGATCAATCCTTTGACGGACGTCACTGCAGCACAGGTAAGAGTTTCATGTTTTTTTTCACACTTAATTTTTCATACATCCAAATATCTGCTGTCAAAATCATTTGTATTTAATTTATATGTTTATTTTTTAGCAAATAACAGCTTAAAATATGAGGTCATGGTTTTCCATTGATTAGAGTGTTTTTCATTGTGAATCATTAATAAATATCCTCCCACTTATTATATCACCACAGTATCAGTATCATTTTTTGCATTAAACAATGTTATTTGTCCTGTTTTATTACCTCAAGCCTGACATCCAGTATCTTAAGACAAACCTCCCATCTCACTTGAACATTTTATTGCTTCTTGGAAACAGGGCTTCCGTGTAACTTCCTTGTGTCTGTTATTGCCCTGGCCGCAGCTGGGAAGGAAAAAAAGGTCAATAACTTGTGTTTTACTGTAGTTCAAAGCTTATGACACAGTGGCTTCACCATAAATCATGAACTCATCAGCAACAGTTGGCAACAGCACAGAACCTTTAACCTGTTCCATCAGATATCTATGGACCAAATTCTAGGAAAGGTATAAAAGGCCAAAAGGTTTCAACACTAAACACAGTATGTTTACACAATCCTGTGAAGGGAAGGGTATGTTTCAAACATAAGTAGGAGACACTTATTTCATACTTCAACCGAAACTGTTGCTACCGTCATAAGAGACATTTCAGTGTGTTCTTCCCTGCCTTTGACTGCGGTTAATGATTGACCAAAGCAAATGCAGTTTGACCAATGTTGCTGCATGGTCGTTTGACTCTAGTTTTAACTTTGACACATGAATGCTGTCCATCTAAAAGTCCTGAAGAAAGACGGAAGGAGTTTGATTAACATACGTTTTTATTAGTTTCCAGTTATAGTAGCACATACTTCTTTTTTTTCAACAGTGTGAAGGAAAAAAAAGAAACGCCAAGATGTGTTGCTCCAGTTTTCTCAAGATTATGATGTTTATCTTCAACGGCGGCATCTTCGTAAGTAAAGACACACACTCTAATTTTTGCTGATTCTGATTCAAGCTCAATTCAAGCTTAACATGACTGAGTGTAATCTCCCTCAGCTTTATGATATTGACCTGTCCATGTGTTCTTTTTATCCAGTAATGGCTTAAGGTTTCATTATCAATTTCATATGTGTGAGACTGGAAGCAGGGGCAAAGCATTAGCCCAGCTCCATCTGTTTGTAAACAGAGCACTAATTTACTCTTTGCTGGCCAACTGGCAACAAGACACCAGGAAGTCACTTCAGCCACGCAGTGAATGTATTCAGAGATATAAACCTAGAGTTCAGTACAGTCTGCTCGACTCGGGGCATCAAAAATATTTAAACAGTCTTGTAGCTTGGGGGGGGGGGGCTGTCACAGAGAATCACTGAAATGGCTGCTGAGAAAAAAAGATTTTAAAATTTAGCAGGGTTGGCATGATTGGCTGTTTGAGATCATGGCACAAATGTGACTGGATTGTCATAAACACTTAGCTGATTAGAGGAGGGCAGGAAGAGTGAGAGGGAACAGCTTCATGGCCCAGTGAAGGTATAAAGCTCATCCATTACATTCCATAACACAATGCAATTCCTTCATTCCATCGTTAGTTTGATTGACAGACACATTTCTTGTTGTAATCTCCTTGTATAAAAGCTTTGTTTGTTAGAGTGTTCACTTCCAGCTTGTCAGAACAAATCACAAAGCCTCACCTCTGCTGAATGAATGATTGACATGCATATTTCTTTCATAGCAGCCCTGAACATTCTCTCTCTTCCCATCCTGCAGCTAGCCGGTGCTGTCATCCTGGGTGTGGGAGTGTGGGTGCAGGTGGACAGCGGCTCTCTGCTGGGTATACTGGACCATGTGCCTGATGCACCGTCTGGGTTATCCCAGCTGGTGAATGTCAGCTACCTTCTCATAGCCGTGGGCGCGGTCCTGCTGGTCATTGGCTTCCTGGGCTGCTGCGGAGCAGTGAAGGAGAGCAGGTGTATGCTGCTGACGGTGAGCCACGTTAGATGGAGTTTAATTTCAAATCCGTGTTTGAAATGATGCCATAATGTTGCACCATTGTAGTAGGATGAAAAGACTTCTTGGAATGGGATTCAGTCGACAGCGTACCGCACTTAAGTTCAATCAAGCTGTTCCAAATTTCACTTCACTAACTTATGGATGTCACTGCCCTAAAAATGCCTGTATCTTTTCATCAAGATCCACAAATCATTCCCTGGGGAAAAAAATGGTAAAGAAAAAAAATATTGATTGATCTGGAACCAAGCCAAGATTTGATGGGTTCTTTCTTGGCCCATGTTTGGTCCTTCCACTAAATTTTGTATGAATTGGTTCTATAACTTTTGTGTAATTGACAAAAACAACAGAAGGAGTAGAGCACATATCTCCGTCAGGTCTTACGGATATGTTAGTGTTTTCTAGCTCTGAAGAAAACAACATTCAAATCCACTGGACACAAATTTAAAACGAGATGCTGTTTTTGGACTGGCACACCCATTTATACCAAACATCTTAGTATGTCTGAAGTTCATTTATCATTTCCTCTCCTTGTAGTTCTTCAGCATTGTGCTGATTATATTCATCATCGAAGTCGCAGGAGCTGTGGTGCTGCTTGTTTTCCGGAATGTGGTCAGTGGCCCCTCATCATGTTGTCCAAATTTTCCAGTGAACACATTTGAAACAGCTTAAAAAGTCTAAATATTACATTTACTCCTCTCAGGCTGAGGATCTTCTCCAGAGTGTTGAGAAGGAAGTTGTAAGTATCATCAGAGAGAACTATGGAACGAAGGAAGATGTGACCTCTATTTGGGACTCTACCATGAATGAGGTAATGTGTTTTCAGTTTTCATATCATCACTGATCCGAGATGAAAGTAGTCCTCACTGTACAATTCTTTTGATTTCTTGAACACAAATATTTTGTGGTTGTAATTTTCACCAAAATGTCTTCTACCATATGTCTCAGGAATGATCTGATGGAATGTATTTTTTCATTTCAATTACATTTAATGAGCAGCCTGCACGGCTCCCCATTCTGTAGCATCAGTGCTGTGCAGATGAGTTGACTGAATTTACATTAAAACTTTGCGGTTTCTTCCAGTTCTCTTGCTGCGGATACAGGAACTACACTGACTTTCGTGGCTCTCCTTTTCACGCCAATGGAAGTTTGTTCCCATCTGCATGTTGTAATTCAACCATGACATGCACTGAATTCATTGCAGAGGATTCGGTATGAGACCAAGCGTGCTTCTGGTTTAACTTCATTCATCAGCATTAATAGCCCTGATGAGGTGCACGAGTCAGACGCTGTTTAAACCTGTGCTCTCTCTTGTAGGCGGTGACAGGCTGCTTTAATAAGCTGCTGTTGCTGATAGAAGAGAATGCCGTGATCATTGCAGGTGTGGCTCTAGGAATTGTCGCTCTTGAGGTACAGAAAACACTGGTTTCACATATTTTGATAAAACCCCCCAATGCATCATAATAAAAGCAAATTATAGAATCACAGCTCACTGTGAGTGATTTAACTGATTTGATCAACGTGTCTTTAATCTGTGTCTCAGCTGCTTTGTGCTTTATTTTGTCAAACACTAAAGTGCAGCTTTGTTTACAGATCGCTGCGATGGTGGTTTCCATGGTTCTCTACAAGGACATCGGCAATAAGGCCTAGGCCTCCTGTTCCCGAGACAAGATGACATCTTTGTAATCGTTGGGACAAATTTGACTTGTTAGCAGCTTTTTTGTATAAAGGTTTTCCACACCTTTTCTACAAGAATCATGACAGGCAGATAAACTAAGGCTCGCATGCATTATTGGCATGTAGGGCATTAAAACCAAAGATGGAGAGGCAGACAGTTAAACGACTCTGTGTCCATTTATACTGTGATTTATTTATATTAAAGAAACAGCTGTTCCAGTGATGTTGCATGTGCTGACACATCAGTTGATATGTAACGATGCAGTGCGTCAGTTGTTTCTGTCCCACACATACACTGCCTCGCATGGATTTAGTTTTGTAGGTTTGATCACACATTGATAATAAATAATAATATATATTTGACAATTTTTTAACGCGTTGAACCGAATGTAAGTAAACTGTAGATCTGTAAATTGATGTAATGGAACAAACTGATCATTTGATTCAATGTGAAGTTCTGCCTCAGTGCTGTTGTCTTTTTCTAATCACAAAGAGCAGAAAAGATTGGTTCACATTATCATTGAAGACAGGAACACAATAAAGCATTGTTCCCCGCTGTATATCACCAGTCATATTCAGTTCAAGTTCAAGAGAAACTAGTTAGATTCAAGCAAAGAGAATGAACACCAGTGCAGGAGTAACTTTAGCTCTGAAATAACATGAGCAAATGTCACAATAACTGGTCAAACTTATAAACATCACATGAAATGGAAATAGAGTCCTTGGCTTAGCCTGGTGTGATGATAATACCCATCTGTGTTACCTGTCCATGTAAAAGGAGAAAGGTCATTTTGGATGTAAATTGAAAGGGTCTTGTCCTTTTGTGGTTCCTATTGTTCATCTGTGGGTCAGACTTTGTGTCCTGGCCAGTTGTGCTGAAGTTCTAGCAGAAAGAAGGGGCCAATAAAAGATAGTGGCGAGAGGAAACTGGGTTTTTATTGACGTTATGACCTCATAGGTCATGGGTCACAGAAACTAATAGCTGTTGAAAGTTGTGTCCAGTAGAGGTTTTTACGACAGGTATGGTGTGAAAATGATGGAGTATCCTTTGATCCCTTTGATGACTGTTTAATCACATATGATCAACATCCTTTACAGTGAAAGGTACGTTTCCAAAATACTTTATGATACAAAGGAGACAATTATTAGATGTTTCATCCAAAACATTTTATGACATCAGAATGAAAGACATTTGCAGAAGCTCCTTTGTTCTTCCCTGTCTTTCACTGTGGTTAATGTTTGGCCAAAGCAAATGCTGTTTAACCAACTAACCAGCCAACCAACCAGCTGTACAACTAACCAGCCAACCAACCAGCTGTTTAACCAATGTTGCTGTATGGTCATTCAAATCAGATGTAGATATCTAATTTTGACTTTGAGATGAATTGTTGTCTGTCCAAAAGTCCCAAACAAAGAAAGACATTTTGATGAATTCAAGTGTTTATCAGTTTCCAGTGACACTAACAAACGCTTTTCATTTTCCAGCAGTGTGGAGGAAAAACAAACGCCAAGATGTGTTGTTCCAGTTTTCTCAAAGTTATCGCGATCATCTTCAACGCTTGTATCTTTGTAAGTAAAGACAGAAATTCTGATTTTCACTGATTCAAGCTCATGCTTTACATGGCTGAGTGTAATCTTGTTTCCCTCAGCTTTATGATATTCCAGCTGAGTGTGGGACCTGTCCATGTGTTGACCTTCCTTTATCCAGTAATGGCTTAAGGTTTGACCTTGTGTAGGAATCCATGTGTGGAGAGCTGGATAAGTTTCATTATCAATTTCATATGTGTGAGTTCAGTCGAACACTAGACAGGAGACATTTCCTAGCTTAGCTTAGCATGGAGACTGGAAGCAGGGGCAAATTATCAGCCCAGCTCCATCCGTATGTGAACAGAGCACTAATGGACTCATTGCTGGCACAAGACACCAGGAAGTCACTTCAGCCACGCAATCAGGATGAATGGACGACACATCCCATAATCCAATGCCCCCCCTTTGGGCTCACTATTACACCTAAGGCAGACACATTTCTTGCTGTTATCTTCTTATATAAAAGCTTTGTTTGTTAGCGAGTTCACTTCCAACTTGTCAGTACAAACCACAAACCCTCCACTCCCTTATTTCCTTCCTATCAGTCCCTATTATTCTCTGTCTTTCTCTTCCCATCATGCAGTTAGCTGGCGCTGCCCTCCTGGGTGTGGGACTGTGGAAGAGGGTACACAGTGGCTCTCTGCTGGGTATACTGAACCAGATTCCTGAAGCATCCGAGCTACTCAACTTCAGCTACCTGCTCATAGTCGTGGGGGCTGTGCTGCTAATCATTGGCTTCCTGGGCTGCTGCGGAGCTGTGGGGGAGAGCAGGTGTATGCTGATGACGGTGAGACACGTTAGATCAGTCGATGGAGTGGAATGAGTTTAATTTTTTACAAAAAAAAAGCGTTGGCTCAGTAATAATGATTATTCTTTCAAGCAGTAACTTACCTGGTCTCCTCCGTGTTTGAAATGGTGCCACAATGGTGCACTATTGTAGTAGGATGAAAAGACTTCTTGGAATGGGATTCAGTCGACAACGTACCGCACTTATGTTCAATCAAGCTCTTCCAAATTTCACCAACTTATGGATGTCATTCCCCACACTTGCCGGTCTCTTTTCATTGAGATCCACAAAATATGACGTGAAACTTGTGTTAGTCTGAGATCAGTGAATTCTAGGGACAGAAACTGTTGAAATGTTGGATGACATCCTGATGAGAAGCTGTTTCTGTCACCTGGCTTTGGGTTTGATCCCAGCAGTGCTGACTGTCTTCAGACACCCGCTTACATCAGGGGTGTTTCCGACTAACCTCCTGATTTTACAGCTATGCAGTGAGAGTGATCATTTATCACTTCCTCTCCTTGTAGTTCTTCAGCATTTTGCTGATTATCTTCGTCATCAAGGTCGCAGGAGCTGTGGTGCTGCTCGTCTTCCGAAATCTGGTAAGTGGCCCCTCATGATGTTGCCCAAAGTTTCCAGTGAACACATTTAAAATAACTGAAAAGGTAAAAAATAAATAAATACATAAAAATACATTCACTCATTGTCCTTCTCAGGCGAAGCAGCACCTCCAGACTGTTGAGAAGGGAGTTATAAGAAGCATCACAATGAATTACGGAAGCAACACAGATCTGACCACTATGTGGGACTCTGCCATGACAAAAGTAATGTGTTTCTTTGATTTCTTGAACAAAAACATGGGAACGTGGGAAACTGAAGATGTCATTATGAAGGGATTCATGTTGTACTACCGTGATCCAGGTTTATAAGGTTAGGTTTAAGTCATGTAGGTTAAGTTACAAAAACATATTTTTTTCCAATAAGTGTGAAGCATGCACAGCTTCCCACACGGTAGCGTCAGCAGATGAGACAATTGTTTTATCAACATATGACATTAAAACTTTGCGGTTTCTTCCAGTTCTCTTGCTGCGGATACAGGAACTACACTGACTTTCGTGGCTCTCCTTTTCACGGCAATGGAAGTTTGTTCCCATCTGCATGTTGTAATTCAACCATGGAGACATGCACTGAAAACTCTGCACAGCAGTTGGTACGAGACCAAGCTCACTTCTGGTTTAACTTCATTCATCAGCATTAATGGCCCTGATGAGGTGCACGAGTCAGACGCTGTTTAAACCTGTGCTCTCTCTTGTAGGCGGTGGATGGCTGCTTTATTAAGATTCTGAAGCTGATAGGAAGCAACGCCATGATCGTTGCAGGTGTGGTTATAGGAGTTGTCACTCTTGAGGTAAGAAAACACTGAAAGCTACTCAACTATTCTACCCATGGTTTCAAATATTTTGATAAAACCCCAATGCATCATAATAAAAGCAAATGTTGCAATAGTCTAACAATGCAATAGTGTAATGTAAACACCCTTCTACCATCATAATATCCAATCCATTAAATTTGACTTAATTTAATTTCATGGATTGTAATTCTATTATATAATTTGAGCTGTTTTTTTGTATGTTCTTCGAAACAGCTCACTGTGAGTTTGGTTTATAATTGTAGAGATTTGATCAACATGTCTTCAGTCTTTAATCTGTGTCTCAGCTGCTTTACGCTGTACGCTGTCAAACACGAAAGTGCTGCTGTGTTTACAGATCGCGGCGATGGTGGTTTCCATGGTTCTCTACGATGACATCCGCAACAAGGCTAGGGTTCCCCTTCAGATGAGATGACAACTTTGTTTGGACAAATTCGACTTGTTAGCAGCTCTTTTTGTACAAAGGTGTTGCACACCTTTCATTCAACAATCATGACAGGCAAATAAACTAAGGCTCGCATGCATTATTGGCATGTAGGGCATTAAAACCAAAGATGGAGAGGCAGACAGTTAAACGACTGTGTGTCTATTTATACTGTGATTTATTTATATTAAAGAAACAGCTGTTCCAGTGATGTTGCATGTGCTGACACATCAGTTGATATGTAACGATGCAGTGCGTCAGTTGTTTCTGTCCCACGCATACGCTGCATCGCATGGATTTATTTCTTTAGGTTTGATCACACATTGATAATAAATCTCGCAATCTTGACCTTTGATTTTGAACCGGTTGAACCAAATCTAAATAAACTGTAGATGTGCAAATTGATGTAATATTGAACAAACTGATCATTCGATTCAATGTGAAGTTCTGCCTCAGCATTGGAACATGTTGAGCGTTAAGTTAAGATATTAAGTTATTGTTCAGTATGTGCTTTCCTTAAGGTCACAGAACATTGGGTTTAATGTCACTGATACATTCATTTAACATAAGTTTAATGGAGGAAAGAGAAAGGCTCAATTGTATTGTTACATTTTTGGAATCAGATATTTATCATTCAACATGCGGTCATGGTTTCCAGCAATTACAGCATTGTCATTGTGTATTGTTCATAAATTTCCTCCTGCTTGTTATAATAACACTGCAATATGATATCACGTGAATGTTTTATTTCCTTATGGAAACAGAGCCTCCATGTCGGTTCTTAATGTTAACAATAATTCAGGAATGTCTGAAGAACATAAAGGCCTGGATGACCCAAAATATTTCACTTGTAAGGTCAGCCCGAGTTGTTGCCGCTTGGTGAAAACAACCTGGGGTGTTTGGTGTCTCTACTGATAACTTGCAATATTGTTGTTGTTGGTTTGATTGGCAGCTTGCATTCTGTGTAAAGTTGCATCGCCACCGCCTACTTTACTTTATCATTATCAGGCTCACCTTACGTTTATTGCAATATTGAAAGGAATACCACAGTATCGTAAACCTGCAGTACTTTGATTGTAACGAGATTGAAGGGTACTCCCTCTGATCTCCTTATATTTGAAACATGATCGTCTGAATAGCGAAATGTACATTTCAAACAGACATTATGATACAAAGGAAACACTTCTTTCATACTTCGACTGAAACCTTTGATTACATCAACATGAAAAACATTTGGACTACCCCCTTTGTTCTTCCCTGCCTTTCAGTGTGCCTTTGACTTTAATGTTTGACCAAAGCAAATGCTGTTTGACCAACGTTGCTGCTTGGTCTTTAGAATCAGACGCACATATCTACTTTTAACTTTGAAAGTTGAAATGTTTTCCATCCAAAAGTCCTAAACAAGGAGTTTGATTAATACACATTTATATTAGTTTCCAGTGACACTAAAAAAACACATCTCTTTTTCAACAGTGTGAAGGAAAAATAACGCCAAAATGTGTTGCTCCGGTTTTATCAAATTGGTAGCAATTCTCTTCAATGCCTGCATATTTGTAAGTAAAGACAGAATGTCTGATTTTAAGCCCATGCTTGACATGGCAGACTGTAATCTTGCTTCCTTCAGCTTTATGATATTCCATTGTTGAGGTTCTGAATGAGTTAAATGGGAAGGAAGGAGGGTCCACCGCGGATCTGCTGAGGAAAACAGATATAAAATTTAGCAGGGTCAGCATGATTGGCCGATTGAGATCATGATACAAATGTGATTGTATTACCATAAACTCTTAGCTGATTAGAGGAGGGAGGGAGCGTCATGGCCCAACGAAGGTATAAAGCTGACCCATTAGGTTCCATAACACAATGCGATCCCTTTATTATTTTAGTTAATGGTTCTAAGTGTCCTGACAAATTGACGTCTACTGCAGCTCCTGTTAACGGTGAAATTAAAACCTTACATGGTCATAACTTGTTTCAGATACATTTCTTTTATCAAATAAAAGCTTTGTTTGTTAGAGTGTTCACTTCCAACTTGTCATAACAAATCACAAACCCTCAATTGTGCTGAATGAATAATTGATATAGCCTTATTTCTACTTAATATTCTGTCTCTCTCGTCCCATGTTGCAGTTTGCCGGTGCTGCCCTCCTGGGTTTGGGAGTGTGGGTGAAGGTGGACAGCGGCTCTCTGTTGGATACACTGAACCAGTTGCCTGATAAACCGTCTGGGTTATCCCACCTGATCTACGCCAGCACTCTACTCATAGCAATGGGGGCCGTGCTGCTGGTCATTGGCTTCCTGGGCTGCTGCGGGGCGATGGGGGAGAGCAGGTGTATGCTGCTGACGGTGAGATCAGATTTGAGATTAGATGAGATTTATGTACTATTGTCATTGCACATGTACAAGTACGTGTAGTTTGAAATGTTTGATGACATCCTGATGAGAGGCTGTTTCTGTCTCCTTGCTGTGGGCGTGATCCCAGCAGCGCTGACTGTCTTCAGACATGTATTTCTGTTGCTGACTGACTTGATGATTTTACAGCCATACAGTGAGAAAAATCATTTATCATTTCCTCTCCTTGTAGTTCTTCAGTATTGTGCTGATTATCTTCATCATCAAGGTCGCAGGAGCTGTGGTGCTGCTCGTCTTCCGGAATTTGGTCAGTGGCCAAATTTTCCATTTAAACGCATTTAAAACAACTTAAAAAGTCAAAATATCACTTAAATATGAGCAACTATAATCATTTACTCATTCTCCATCTCAGGCTAAGGAGCTTCAGCAGAGTCTGAAGGAGGGATTTGTAAGTAGCATCAGAGCAAACTACGGAAGTGATGAAGCTATGACCGCTATGTGGGACTCTACCATGGCAAAGGTAACGTGTTTTCATTTGGAGTTTGAGTTTTGAGATCATCACTGACCTGAAATGAAAGTCATGTTCACCAAACAATTCTTTGATTTCTTTAATACAAATATTTTGTTGATGTAATCATCACCAAAATGTTTTCTTCAGGAGTAGACTCTTAATTTCAATAAGTGAGCAGCCTGCACGGCTCCCCACGCGATGAGACGACTGAAATGTTTTTGTCAACACGTGACATTAAAACTTTACCCTTTCTTCCAGTTCTCTTGCTGCGGATACAGGAACTACACTGACTTTCATGGCTCTCCTTTTCACACCAATGGAAGTTTGTTCCCATCGGCATGTTGTAGTCCAATCATGGATTCATGCACTGAAAACATTGCGGAGCAGTCGGTACGTGTCCAGCCTTATTTCTGGTTTAACGTCATACATCAGTATTAATAGCCCTGATGAGGTGCACTCGTCAGACCCCGTTAAAACCTGTGTGCTCTCTTGTAGCCGGTGACTGGCTGCTATAAGAAGGTGATGAAGCTGATAGAAAACAACGCCATGGCCGTTGTCGGCGTGACTCTAGGAATTTTTGCACTTGAGGTACAGAAAACACTGAAAGTTATTACACCGTTCTACCCATGGTTTCATATATTTTGATAAAACACATTGCATCACAATAAAAGCAAATTATGGAATAATTACCCACAAAGCAATAGTGTAATGTTATGCCCTTCTACCATACAACAACCATGCCAAATGCATTTGTGTACATGTAAGTTCATTCTGGAGTGACTACACTCCCTTACCCTTATTATTTTGTATGACACGACTAAAGCTCTAGTTAAGGAAGTAATTTGAAACTTTAATCCACCAGCACAGTGGAATCTGTCTTTAATCTGTGTCAAAGCTGCTTTACTGCTGCTGTGTTTACAGATCGCTGCGATGGTGGTTTCCTTGGTTCTCTACGACGACATTGGTCACAAGGCTAGGGTTCGCACTAGACACGACACTTCGACGTTGTAACTGGCTGGACAAATTTGTCTATCACCAGTCATGTTGGATTCATTAACTCGTCTACTTCAATGTGTATTAACCACTAGTGAACCTTCAAAGTTGTGGCTTCAAGAACATACAGCTCCAGAACATGATGAGTGTTAAAAGTTATTGTTCAGCATCTGCTTTCCTCAGGATCACAGAACGCTGGTGCTAATGTCATCGATACAACTTCTTTGTGTCAGAAAGTCAGTTTAACACAGGTTAAAGGAGAATGGTTTGGGTTATAATTGGTAAATAATAATGATGCAGAGCATTTCTACACTTGATGACCAAACAAAGCACTGAACCAGAGTTTCTTTTTCTTATCACTGAGCCAGGCATAAAGCTCAGACATAAACTGGCTGAGGTGGTGCATGTGATTTTAGTAAATGGGGAAAAAAAAAACCTCCCCTGTGGTTTTAAATACCTTTCACTTTTTCATACTTACATGCATGTGTGTCTTATAATGCAGCCTAATCATAAACACTGTCAGTGAACAGCTATTAAATTACTGCGCAGAGAAGACAAAGTACCAACAGTTAATCCTCATGGTCATTTAACTTTAGTGGGAGTAAACTACAATTCAACAAGTGAACAGTGTACTTTCCACTGAGTTTATTACAGTGTGTGTGCATGTGCATGTGCTATCACCACCTTCACCCATTCACACGCACAACCGTACAGCACTGATACTATCACAACATTCATACACTGTCAGGGGGAATTCGAGCTTGAGTGTTTTGGGTCACTTCCCTATGACAGTCCACTATGTGAACGTATTCCCTGGCCATAAACCTTTTATGTGGATTTATTGTCACAGCTTGTCCTGTCTATATCACCAGGGAAAGCTGATGCAAGCAAAATAAAGACAAAAACCTGGTGAACCTCGTTTCAGTTCTTTGCAGAAAACGAAATGCTTCCCTGATTGAGTTACTCATGTCTGCAAATGTGATTCATTATAACTGAGGGCCGTGACAACCTCCTCATTAAACTCTGTTCAACCCCACCGAGGAGCTGCAGCGGGGTCATTAGTTTAGTACAAACCACTGAGGTTTCGCAACAAATTAAGGATGTATGTAATCATTCCAACACAGGGGAGCTATTCCGTACCGTGTGTGTGTGTGTGTGTGTGTGAGCATACACACAATAAAGAGCAATACAGATTTTCATTTATAACTGTAAACAACGGGAGAATGGTTGCATTGGCATACAGTGCTTTGTAAACAGTGCCTCCTGGTGGACAAAGCCTATTCTGCAGCTGTAGACTGTGATTCGCCCATAATACTGAACTCCACAGTGAACATGACACACTGATGTTTCAAAAGCTCATTGAGGACGGTGCTGCAGACCTCCCACCTCCTGGGTGAATGCCCCAGGTTAGTTCAGGTGGGAAAGTCTCCAGATTAAGCCTCAGTGGGTCATTGACTCTGCTCACACGTACATCTGGGGGCCGTGTTTAGTGACAGACGGGAACCAAGACGTATAAAAGTGTGAATAGAGCAAAGTTCCTCTTCATACCAGTGTCTGTATGAGGAAGTCAAACAGCACATAATCACACAGCCAGGCCCTCAGCAGAGAGTGTTTGATCAGGTCACGGGTGGCGGAGCACAGTGAAGTCTAATGGTGTTATGATGGGATGTGTGGGGAGAGACTGAAAAGCAGCTTCATAAACCCATATTGCTTTACAGCCAAAGGTTACACAGAGACACCTTCATAAAAAAGACAGGCTTTACTGCTGTGTTCTTAACCACAGCAGATGTTCTTCAACTGAGGGATCCCAAGTTTGTTCTCCTGAAGTTTGTCCTGAGTTGCAAGTTGTGAATATATGATGGCGCTGGTTCTCTATTTCTAAATAATTAGAAATAATTATTTTTATTTTATTTTTTATTGCTTCTGGCTTTGAATAACAATAAAATAGGGTAAGGTTTTGAGTACCATTGAAAAATGATATGAATATATATTTCTTGTGGCTGTATCCAGATCTAAAGAGATTTTCACCACAGTCATCAAAATAAATAGAAAAAAGCAAATCTATTTATATCAAAAGAAAATTTCAAATATCTTTTGGACAAATGGAGTTCATGCCTTCCTCTGTCCTATGATAAACTCAAAGACTGACTGAAACTCAAAGATCAGAGAGATCCCTTCAGATGGGCTTTTTTTTTTTATGACCAGGTTTTTAACGTTCACCTTGAAACTGAAATCTCTCTGACTGGCAACCATCCACGACCTGGAGCTTTAAGCTTGGTGTGATGTCTGGTCTGGTGTGGGAATTGTGACACCTTCTCTGAGTTGAAACCCAGGTGAGAACTGGCAGCTGACTATATAAAAGACTCCCTTCATCACACTGACTAAGTCCTGACAGCAAGGTTACCATTTGGAACCTTGATCCACCAAACCAGACAACTTCTCCGGCAACTTTTTTCTTGTTTTTCGGCTGTTTTTGAAAATAATTGCATAGATTTTTATTTCTTTTTTGTCTTTAATCATCAATACATCTTCAAGCAGAATCTCTCTGTGTCAAACTATGACTTCCCTCGTCAGCCTTGTGTTTTTTTTCAGTTGGACGACTCTGATTTTTACTTTTCCTCATAACACGTTTGAGCACATTTTGAAAAGGTCACGGGCCGATTATGAATCCTCTGGCAGTGGGCCCGATGAACCGATCCAAGGAATGGTCCGGGTGGTTCAGCTGGACCATCGCGCTCTGTCCCAGTCAGGGTTCTTAAGAAAGGCAATGACCTCCAGGAAAGCCCCCTCACTCAGCTCGAGGTTGCCCTTCCCTGCCTTCTTGTCTCAGGGGAGACCAGGTCCGGCCCCGGCCTCCAAGGCTCCAGTGAGTCCCCTGCACCACCTGCAACCTAAAAGCCACACTGATATGGAACTGAAGAAGAGACAGGGGCTGCAGATGTGGCAAAGAGCCACGGATAAAGCAAACAAGTTGTCCCTGCCCATCAACCTGAAGGAAACGAAACAGACGTGCGCTGCAGTGCCTTTCACTCAGGTAAGAGGCAAACATTTTTTCCAGTCAATTAAAATGCATTAAAGTGATTAATTGTTTCTACCTTCAAACATTAAGGGAGAAAATGTTGATTGTTTAGTAATCCACATCTAATCTTCTCTGTCACTTCCTCCCAGCATGTGACCGCCCACGGATGTGAGACAGTGACAGTGCACAACAAGCTGTGTTTCGGTCAGTGCAGCTCTCTGTTCGTGCCGTCCGACGGCGAGTTTGCCGGGCTGAGCCCCGGCACAGGGGCCCATTCCCGCCGGGCCCCCTGCTCTCGCTGCGCTCCGTCCAAAGCCCACACTGTGACCGTACCCCTGCGCTGCCGAGGAGAGGTCCGGGAGAAGCGAGTGATGGTAGTGGAGGAGTGCAAGTGTGAAACGGGCATCGAGGAAAGAAGTGCAGAGGCTGGGGCATCAGTGCAGCTGTTGTGAAGACAGAAAAATGACGTGACTGCTGTGATTCTTCACTGACAGTTGAAATTGAGGGATGAGGAGACATGAGCACCTTTATGTCTGTCTCAGTTCCCTCTTTATAAGTCACTGTGTGAATTTGTATATGTGATTAACCTGTTGGTATACTCCACCACTTGATTGTTGACAAAATGACCTGCATGCGCTCGGTCACGCAGTTTTCTGTTGTAACAGATGACGCTGTCCATACTGGATGAGGGGAAATGTAAGAAACCATGTTTAGATTCATCTAAACTGAAATATTGATGTGTGATACTTTCATTAAAATGTCCTGTTTGTTCAAATTCCTTTTTTTTCCCTGGTTTTGCTCGCTGGTGTCCTGCCAACCCTGTTGGATTTACAAGTGCAATTTAGTTTGCATGCAAAGCTCAAGTAAAAACATGAAGAGCATTTGTTGTTTTTTTTCCACCCACTCACTATTCAGCCACTCGAGTGTCAGCTCCTATATTTTATTAAAAAGCTGTGTTCCCGCCGACTTTTAGCACATACCACTTACATCTGAAAGCACCAAACTAGAGAGCAAACGAGCTATTGAGTGCGGGTACTTAGCGGTAAGCAAACATAATTGTTTCAGCATGGACCCCTGAATTATGTATAGGAACCACCTATTCTCATGCCCAATCTCTTTTCAGCGTAGTTGTGGGAATTTGAACATCACATTCACTACAGATGCACTTGAGGGAATGGGGCATGTGTGATTATGTGTGCATGTGCTTTTTTTCAGTTAGGGCCCATAAAACCTATTATTCATTTATATCCTGGCACCTGGGTCTGGTAAAGTGAACTCATCCCACACATCCTTACATACATTCCCAGAGGAGCATAAAGAAGGGGGCTCTTTACGTTGCCTTGGCATGTTGTCAAAATGACTGTTTAGACGGCCATTTGCATTCACTTGAGCTTTTGGAAATAGTGAAAGCGTTCATTGCACTACGGGGGTGCATTGAGTCCCTGGGATTCCATTAGCATGTGATTAACATCTTGGTTTGATGGCTATATTTTCCAAGATTGATGGGACAAATATTTGCTCGTGTCTTAACTATGAGGAATTAAGGGCCGCTTTCAATCGGGCACTTGTTTTCTCGTACAGCTGTGCTAACACTTATCGTTGTGTTCAACTCCCGCAGTAGAGACGAGGGTTGCTCTTAAAATGCAGAAGCCTATCAATTAATAACCAAAGCATCTTGTTTGGACGTCCGTCCTTATACATTGGTGCATGTGAGCGCGGTGGAGCAGGGAGAGTCACGGTCTCACAGTCTCACTAACTCTTTTTGAACTCTGCACCACCTCTTCTTCCCCTTCCATCTTTTTGCCCTTTCTTCTGGAAAAAAAAAGAAAAGAGATAAATTAAAAAAAAAAGAAAATGGGCACAGTAGGGGGAGGGGGAGAGGGAGGGAGCAGTTGTTGATTGAACAAACAAGGTGCACAAGAGAGTGCGCCACTTAGCAAGACAGATGTCAGCCCCCTTTGCATTGTGGGAGCCGGCGGAGCACTCCTGCGTCATTAAGGATGGCCTGGTTCCCATGACGAGGGGGGGTGGAAGGAAGGAGCGAAAAGGAGGAGGGCCCGCTGCCAAGTTCAGCGCCTCGGGGATCAGATCAGCGTCACGGGGTGCTAAGTGGCCTAGTTAGCGGTTTAAAACACACAATGAGCTGCCTGCTCTCTCTCTCTGTGTGTGTGTGTGTGTGTGTGTGTGTAGGCCTTTTAACTGTCAGACATGGAAGTGGTTGGGCAGTGTGTGCATTGGATCAAGGTGTACCTAAGGTCGTATCAAGGTGATACTGACAATTTGAGGCCAAAATTTTACTTTGAACACTTAGTATGTGTATTGTATGTGGCCTGGGGCTGAGCAGCGTAGGTGATGTAACACTTCAAACTAGTAAATATGGGTCACTTTTCTAACAAACCTCCAAAATAGCCAACATGCTTTCAAAAGAAAAAAACACTGACTATAAAATCTTCATTGCAGAAAATCAGTTAGTGAAATTAGCCATGAGGTACTCACTGTGGTTCCATTGGCCTTGGGTCTTGGCGGGAAGACAAATGGTCCCTGGTTTGATTCCTCTTATCCCTCCCATGATGCTCCGAGTCTCTTGCTGTGGCTCCAGAGAAAACACACTTCACTAAACTAGTGAAGTAGCTGAACGCTGCTGGAAGGGGAAGGTCCGGAGGATTTCCTTCAGCCACTTGGAGTTCTGCAGCGTTCGTGGTTGATTTGATCAGACTGTGGATCAGGCTCCAAGATCTGGCACCAGCGAGGGAGAATGAATGTGATCTCTCTGGAAGTAAATCAGGACGGTGGCAGGATGCTCTGAAACTACGGGATGACCCGTTAAGTCATGGACCAGACATAGCTCTCTTACCTTAATCCCAGCAGTGTGTGTCAGGCTCTAGGTGTGAGGGTGTCTGGACCACGGCTAACATTTACCTCCCCGCTGACGCGTGCCCGCCCTGTAGTGGTGTTAGTCTAGACCAGCTGGTCAGAGCTGGCTTTGCTGGAGATGATGCCCCCGGGCTAAGCCTGCCAGCCCGATGCCACCCTGCCCGGCTGCCAGCCCGCCTGCCAGGCTGTCTGTTGGGTGCTGAGAAGGACAGAGGAAGGTGTAGCCTGCGGATCTGTACAACATCAAAGTTTGTCTTTGGATAAGATCCGGCTGTGGTTTTAGTATCTTACACTTCTGCTACAGCTAAAAGTGGATCCAAAGTTTTCTTTGGGTCTGCACCAGATTTCACACGGTCATAGATATCAGTTCCCTCAACATGAAGTCGCCCAGGTTGAGCCTGCACTCCCAAATCTGGATCAACAAAACTAGACTTGATTAACAAAAACGTTGACTAAATGTAAAGTCGATGATAACGTTTGACTCCTGTAAAGAGGTGACATCAGGATCGACACCGAATTTCACACAGTCATCGATATCATTTTGTGATTTATTATTCTCCGAGAAATAACTATAAATGTCAAAGAAAACATTCCTGGATCGGCACCAACATTTGGGGGGTTCCTGGTTCCTCCTGACACACAGCAACTAGTACTTTTTGCACAATACTGCTGAATAGCCAACAGTGAAAACACTACTTCTGAAAAGTCCCCTTAGATTCACTCAGGTTGCACCAAAGTTCCATTGATCCAGATTCAGCTTGAGCCTCATCTGACAAATCTGGCCCAATAAGACTAAACTTGATGGCCGCTAACAAACCAGCATCAATCATCATCAATCAGCTATTTGTGCTTAAAACAATCTAATCAAAGCATGTTGAATTAGACATGAGCTCATAACGAAAGTGCCCGATGCTTTCAAAGCCACAACTTGTGCATTTGTCATATTTTCATCTCCCATCTCTCCGAGTCTGAGGATGTTTGCGTGTCTGTGTATTTGTTTGCGCTGATTGCCGCCTCGGAGTGGCAGCGTTAGTGCGTCTGAGTGTCGGGCTGTCAGAAGACCCTCTGCTGGAGTGTGATGATGATAGCAGTGTGGCTGTGGCAGGTGCGGTCCTGCGTGCCATGCAGGTGATGTCTCTCATGCTCACTTAGCTAATGACTCCAATTAAAGTAATTAAGAGCTGGCACGGTGAAACCCTGCTCGCCCTCGCGCTGCCAACCCATCCATTCCCCTTCCTCTCCACTGTAGCACACACCAGCGGCCACGCCGCGCCGCCACATGCCATCATGTGTAGCACTCCTCTCCTCCCTTCATGCCTCCCTCGCGGGTGCTGCACCCTCTTCGATACGCAGAGGCCGTGCTGCGCCCCCTGCGCCTGCAGAGGCCTTTTAAAGAAACATGACAACGCCTGAAACCGGCTAAACGCTCCACTTCAGAAACACTTAAGAGACCCTCAGTCCAACTTATTGTCACACACAGCCACGGAAGGAGAAGAGCGAAGGCCTGGCTCGGCAGGAGAAAGGGGGGAGCTGGAGAGGGAGAGGGGAGTGGAGCCAGGTCCTAACGAGGGAAGAGATAATTGTTTTGTTTCGTTCGGGGTCCTTCTTCAGCGTGGAGGGAGTTGAAAAGACATGCTGCACATTGTTTTTTGGACGAAGTAGGGGAGAGGGAGGGGTGGAGGGTGGCAGACTTGGTGAAAGAGTGGTAAAAGTGTGTAAGAGAGGATGGCGGTGCAGAAAAGGCAGTCATATGGAAAAGGCTTAGCTACAACGCAACGTCAGAATCTAAGTGTTTTTTTTTATGCCAATGGGTTCATGAAACTTTGATGACAGTTGTTGTCCTGCTGCTCACAGAACGAATGTCAAAATACAAATGAATCACAGTGTCCTTCAGCATCACGGCTCACACATTCCAAATTATTGGGAAAGACCACACCATGCTACGCTGGAGACGCAGCTTTGGCCTCCAGGTCTGGTCAGATTCATCCAAATTTATGATACGGAAAACATGTGAATCCCCGGTGTCTTTGTGTTCTTTCAACGCTGGGATTCCCAGACTGACAGACGATGTGTGTGGATTTATAGCTGGCGTGGCAGAACAAATGCTTTTCCAGGATCTCATCACATTTTCTGTGAGAAAAAAAAAAAAAAGGCTTTGATGTGAACCCTGGTTTCACCTCCTTTTTTTCTCTCACGTGTGCATCTATGGCAGACCATTTCCTTTTTATGTGTCTGCAGCACCTGACCAAAAGATAAAAGTAAGATTTGTGATTGAGGCCCATGAAATATGCAACGACACTAATTTTCATGGGAGCGGCATTAATTTTAATCGAGCATAGTGATGCACCGAGACGAATCGCTGGTGACATTAAAGACAGGTTTTCCTGGTGAGCTGAAAGCAGAGCTCTACCATCATCAAAATTACAGCTGAACACACTTTGATAATCTGGCGACTCGCAGCGTCGAGCAAATAATCCTGGTGGACGGTCTCTGTGAGCCAGGCTGAGCGAATCACCTCCAGGAGCCTGTCACCACTTCCATGAAGATAAATGGTATCATTACACAGTCTGATCTGGAATCTACTCCCTGTTCGAAAGTGGAAATAGCTGTGGATTCATCTCCCCCTCAACGGCTAACTGACAAAATGAGCGACAAACGCTGCTAACTCAGTGTTTTGCTGTTCATCACGATGCCATGCGGGGCAGTTTTCGTGACCACACAGTTTGTTAATTTCTCTCTTTGCAAATTCTGATAACGAAACACTAACTCCTGCTCGGTCTGTTTATAGGACCAATACCAACACAGATGCAATTTATCCGACTCATTCTGCCAGTGTCATGGATATCTGTCCACAAACAGTCATCCTCACAGTGGGCAGAGGAGGAAGAGGAGCATGCCAGTGTGTGTGTGAGAGAGAGAGAGAGAGAGAGAGAGAGAGAGAGAAAGAGGCTTGCACATAGGAGGTGGGGGGGGGGGGGGGGGGGGGGGGGGGGGGGGGGGGGGGGGGGGGGGGGGGGGCAGCGCGCCAGTGCTGGAGAGAGATAGGCCAAGAGAGAAAGCGAGGGAGTGTGTGTATGTTTGAGGAGAGAGAGAGAGAGAGAGAGAGAGAGAGAGAGAAAGAGGCTTGCACATAGGAGGTGGGGGCAACTGGGGGGTGTGGGTGGGGATGGGGTCGGGGGGGGCAGCGCGCCAGTGCTGGAGAGAGATAGGCCAAGAGAGAAAGCGAGGGAGTGTGTGTATGTTTGAGTTTGTGTGGAGGGGTACAGAGGAGGGGTGCAGGTGGCATGGAGCTGGCGCAGGCCTGGCCCACTGTCCCCTGGCAGTGCCAGGCTCCATCTGTCATCAGCAGGAACATCTGCAGCCCAAGGTGCCCTTGTCACCCAGCGTTAGAGTAACGAGTTTGGCGTTTCCATTAGTCCAGGGCCCTCGCCCGCCTGGCCGGCGCACGCCAAAACCATGGCATTTTGGGTGTGAGCTTGTGTGTGTCTAGATATGAAGCAGAGAGAGGGAGAATGAGGGAGCAAGCTGGGGGTAACTGGATTTGTTTGTTGGTTTGAGAGTGTATGTGTGTGTGTGTGTGTGTGTGTGTGTGTGTGAGAGTGTGTTTGGAGAAGTGGGTGCCAAGCCAAAGCAACATGGCAGCGCCAAGCGTTGACCCAGCTGGGCTGAGCCGGCATGTCGAGTCATGTCCCCCCCGCCTGATGTGAGCGTGCCCAGCGCTCTCACACCACTGCCAGACTCCATCTCTGCTCCCCGTCTCCTCCTTCTCCTCCTATCTCCATCACTCCTTCTGCCTTCTCTCATCTTCCTGTCTTCCATCTGTGCACCTCCCACTTATCTGCCCTCTCACCCTTACCTCCCCGTGCCCCTTGTCGTTCCCCCCCTGTACGCAGCGCCCTCTCGCACCCACAGTCCACACCAACGTTCTGCCTCAGAGCGGCACCCACAGTTTTATCTTCCTTGTCCCGAAAAAAACAGATGGTTCCCGGTTCCCTCTTTTCATCCCTCTCTCCGAGCCCACCCCCCCGTCATGTTCCTTTCCATCCAGTCGACGAATCCTGACTGTCACTCATCCTGTTTACTTTACCTCCCCCTCTTCTCCTTAGGTTTCATACCTGAATCTTCTTGTGTGCCTCTCAAGGGCAACAGCATGTTGTTATTAGTTCTTATTGCACTTATTATTACGCCGCGTTGTGTTAAGACTGATCACGGCCCGCACAGCTACCGACTCCACTCTCAGGGCCATGGCTGCTGTTTGAGTTTGCACCACATGGTGGCTCTAACGAGCAGCAATCTGTCTTAACATTAATGAACCGAGCTTTGGCTGCAGTCGTGTCAATTACCCACAGAATACTAATCAGACAAACACGAGCACATCAGAATGAGATAAGACTGATTATTCCTCTTTTTTTTTCATCTTATGTATCACATTCAGGCGTGCATCATAAATCAAATTCGACGGCATCTGTGAAGCCAGTGATTCGCCTGAAGGTCCGAGAGGAAATTAGACACCACTTAATAAAAAAAAAAAAAAAAAAGCCTCATTCAGGCCTCCAGCTCAGTTGGGCTCTTCCAGAGAGTTTCTGACATGTTCGCACACTCAGATGTAAGATGATGGCTCTTAAAAAAAAATCTAAATTAAAGCCGCAGCTCTCACATTTCACGTCCAGTCAGCTACTGCAAGAGTAGGTTTTGGTCTATAGTTAGGATTTGTTTGCCATCCTTTTCAGTCTTGGCCTGTCCTACAAAGGGTCCTCATCCCCCCCTGTCAACACTTAAAAAGTGAGTGGAGATAGAGTAAATGAGGCAGCAAAGGAGAGCCACCGCGAGATAAAGAAAAGGGAAGCGACAACTGCTAATCAATAAGATTTCTCCAACCTAGTTTTTTTTTTTTCTTCTCTCCCCCCCTGAGGCCCGCGGCATTCAAGACGAGCCAAGACGAGCTTGGCATTGTCGAGCATGCCTTAAAAAGAAACACCTGCGAGGTGGAAGACTTAAAAAAAAAAAAAAAAAAAAAAAAATCCTGCTTTTCGCAGCTCTTAAAAATGTTGGCAAATGTTCCATGGGTTTTCTGGGAACAAAACAGTAAAAAAGAAAGCGCTCCCATGCAAGTGAAGACAAAAGGGGATGGTTTTCCATAGAGATGGAGGTGTCATTACACTTGAGACGGTTGCCAGATTTGGACTTATCTTATCCCCACCACCCCACCCCCCACACGTGTCCTTGTATCTATACCATCTCAATTTATTATTGGCGCCCGAGTGGCGTGGAGGACAAACGATGAATGGTAATATTTAGCTGTTGACAAAATATGTATGTGGCTTTAGAAGGGAGCTGGGAAACGCGGGAATGCGAGGGGAGACAAAGATGGAGAAGGACGAGGAGGGATGGGAGAGCGGGAGAGGAGAGGAAACTGGAAAGGGGGGTAACTCAAACAGATGGCACTCTTGGCATCCACCTCTCTCTTAAATCTGTTTCTGCTGTTTTTCTCATGTGCACGAGGCTTTAACCCTGTGGTAACCTGTGTCCCAGCCTGACCCTGAACCTAGCTGCCGTATGTAACAAGCCTGTGGTGTGTGTTTGTCTCTGCTACGTCTCCCTCCACACACTCATCAGCACCCAATGGGAGTGAGCCTCAGCAGCCAGACTCCCAGTTACTTTACCTGACAGGGATGTTCTCGAGTTTGGACCGAAGGTGGTTTTAATGATCCCACTATTCTCTGGAGGTGTCATATTAACTTGGACCCCAACATGCTGAGATTCTAACACTTATTATCGACACTATTTCCTCAGTTGGGCTCATTTCTGCCCTTTCGCAAATGTGCCGAATCAGACGAACCTGTTATTGACGAATGTGAATAATATTCCAGCAAACATAAATGCTACATTTATAGTTTCGAGGTAGCTGCAGACACAGTGGTTTTACTTTACAAATCATTGCTTTATGTTTTATTAGCTTTCTGAAGAGGGTCGTGTTCACCCCTGTTTGTTTGTGCTTCTTGTGGTTACTTGTAAAATGACAAAAACATCACTGGGCAGATTATGATGATTCTTGGTGAAAGCATGGCGTGGAGGTCAGGGAGGCAGATGTGGATCAGGGGCTGTTTTCTTTGACTATTTCACTTATTTCTGAGAATAATCCCTGGATTGGTGCAAATGTAGGCATAATAATAATGAATTAAGTCTGTAATATGTGGAGCCGTGTTTTAGTTTGTTTTTTTTTCAAAACAAATCATGCAAACATCACTTGTTAGAATACACTGCAGTATTTTGATTTTTAATACACTCACTATGATATGAAGTCGATGTTGACTGTCTAGTATCTCAGCTCACTCGACACTGACACTTTGTTGTTGTTGGTTTGACTGGCGGCTGGCATCCTGTTCATTGTTGCATTGCTGCCACCTACTTCATCCTGTTTTGTTGCTCTTCTTCTTCTCTTCGCCCTATTTCCAAACGTCTAACTTTACCTGTTGATTTGTTCTTATACCAAAGTAAACACACACTGTGCTCTGGGGTTGCTTCTTTTACGAACATCAATGACTTGAATCCTTCTTCCTCTGCTGAAATTAATAGTCCTTGTGATAGGCCGCACATTTTTCGGGTGTACTTCACTCGGGGGAAATTTGTTCCAAGCAACATATTGTAAGTGTGCTTCCATCAGTCCATTCACAGCTGCTGCGGATCAGATAATCTTTTATTTTCTCAGCAGCGGGTCCAGAGATCCGCCTGCAAGCGGAGGACATATTTTTGCTGGTGTAAGCAGAAATCTTTCAAAACATATTTGAGGTACAAGACATTTTTTTTTTATAGAAGGCAACAATAAAGCACTGGAGCCTGGGACTGAATACACTCTGCTTCCAACACCTGGGACATCGACTGTGTATTTAGGTCGCATCCGTCTCTCAGTGAGAGGAAACATTCATGTGCTGACTCCCATGCATGCTCCCATAGACACGACTGCAGATTGCTGAATGCACATCACTTATATGTGGGGTGCCGCGGTGGTGTGAGTTCATTTGCATAATCTCCCATTTAGAGAGGGATGTGCTGGAAGCCGGTGGGGGGTTGATGGTAAGGGCTGGGGCGGGGAGGTGGGAGGGTGTACAAAGTGTCCATTGTGCAGTCCCAGGATGGGGAAAATGCCCTGTAGGGCCTGGTGTGTGTGTGTATGTGCGCATGTGAGGGAGCGTGAATGTGTTTGTGATTGTTTATCTATGTGTGTGTTTCTGTGTGTGGGAGCCACACCTGTCAGGAGAGCCTGAGGGAAGCAATGAGACCACTGTGTTGGTGTGTGTGTGTGTGTGTGTGTGTGTGTGTCTGTGTGTGTGTGAAGCAGATATAGATGAGAGGGTTTCATTAAGACAGACAAGAGCATTAAAATATGTGAACCATATCAATCTTTTATGTCCTAATTGTTTCCCTTTATTAACTTGGCTTGTTATCCTGCCATTTTCTCTTTCTTGTCGCTGACAAGACACACACACACACACACACACACACACACACACACACACACACACACACAAATACACATGGTTACACATTCTCCCACTCCCACTTTCTCCCACACTCAGCAGTAACCAGCCGCAGCAGCATGATTTGATTACGTCTCTCCATCATGCCAAATCATAATCTACCCAAGACGCAGCAGGCCGATAGGATCAGACTGGAGGAATAATGCTAAAATCAGATTTTTTTTTTTTTCTTTTTAGGGGGGGCTTTCGAGGAAAAGCGCCCAGAAGTGCTGAAATAGCTGGTGGCTGTGTCTCTAATTGTCAAACGTAAATGCTCAGCAATCTGCTTAATATCCCCCGCCACGCTCATTAGATTAGTGAACATTAAGGAGATTGGAAGATTTGCTCTCTATTGTTTTACTATGGCAACACAGGGACACAGAGCTGCACGGCTAACGATGAAGTGCAAGAGGTAGACGAGGAGGTGACGGGAAGCTTATGGGATGCAGAAAGTGAAACTTTCTCACATTCAAATCCTCAAAACGAGCCACAGGGACAGATTTAAGAATTCAAAACACATGCATTTACTGAAACATTTCTAAACTCCCCCACCCCACGCACACAACACCACAAAGATCATTGTACAATTATATTCCGTCTTCATCAGCATGGGAAACAGTAGCCGTCTGAATTTGTCCCCCTATTAGTGACTAATTCCTCAGCTTGGTTTGGCTCAGGGCAAGACAGAAAGCAGTGTGTGACCACCACCAGTAAAAGCAGTGCCGTGCTGGGATTCAGGAACGTTATCAGAGCTCAAAGTCCTAATTCCACACTGGGAATTCTGCCATTAGCAACATAATAAGTCCACTTTGGCTGTGAGGGAGAAAAGTTTTTTTTTTTTTTTTTTGTTTTATTTGCTCTGTAGTCTTGGCTCCTTCGGTGTTAAAGTTCCTTGGGCGAGCGTAAACAGATCAACAGAGAAACAGCTATTTTATTTTGCAGGCTCCCAGCAGTTGTACAGGCTAATAAGAATAACTATTAAACTCATGCTCTGGGGCCTGAGGAGGGGCTTTCTTCAGGGAGGAGGCAAATTATATGACCTGAGCTCTGTGGGGTGTGTGAGACTGCTCGCGTGTGTTAAAACACACACACACACACAAAAACCAAATATCTAAGATTGTGACTGCAGAACTTTGTTAGAGGCTTATTTCCAAAGCCTTTAAAATCCTCTGTTCCCCTCTTACCGGCCTGATCTCTGCTCACATCTCACCCAGAAAACAGATTTTGTCTCATTCTTGGAGCGGTTTATGCCAACATTTTGTTTTTGGATCATTATGAAATATAATGAAAGACTTCTTTATGTAAAGCGGTGTTTTCTTATGTTTTGGGGGGACTGAGGCAAACTTTGGCAGAGCCTGAGATGGTCCACATTCCTTTTCGCTTGGAAAAGGTCACACAAAGCTTCGAAAGAGCACACAAGGGGGACAGTGAGCTCAGCGGACAGGACAGATGGCACCGATTCTCTGGAAAACATTAGCATTATATGAACATTTGCTTAAATTTTAATGAAGGTGCTTCTCTTTATTCCCTCAGTACTGTAAAACTGATTTGGGCAATCCTCTGTAACCTGGTTGGTGTTTACGGAGAGCATCGGGACGTTTTCATTGGGAATGAGCAAAATAAAGGCTTACGCCACATTTGGAGCTTTTGATTTCAAGAACATGATCTGAATGCCTTCAGGGATTTAATGTGGTCTGTTGGTGTTCTTTTTAAAAACCAAAATTACAAAAGTACTTTCGCTTCAGGAGTTTCAGCATGAATCAGATCATAGTTCTCCTTCTTCATTTCATATTATAATGATTTAAGGACATGAATATCCTGCTGGATGATTTATTTTTATTTTTTTTTGTATTAATAGAGCGCAGGATTAAAGCAGGTTTAGAATGTGTAATGTGATGCGTCTACTTCACCTCTGCAGCATTCCTGTTTTCATTGCATAGTAAATCAGATTTTTTCATGTTGTCCAGAGTGTGTAAATCTTTAAGTTACCTACGTCAGGAATTTTTGAAGCAGCTAAATTCCACACTCACCCTGATTACAAAACATCTAACCCTAGCTTAATAAATACACTGACAAAAACAACAACAATTCACCAACGTTGATTCATGACTTGGAAACACACAAATGAAGTTTGCCTTGAACACAATTGGCTATTTTAATTTTAAAAAGTTCAGGGAAATAAATTAGCTTCTTGCCGATCTAAATATTTTTTCAGGTTGGCAAAAAATGTTGGCAAATTTTTTTTATTGCAGGGACGCTCTTTGTTTGCTGTGTCTATTGGTGCTGTTGGCCCCCTGAGCTGACGAAGCGGAGACCCACGGCTCATCAGGTGATTTGTAGATGATGAAAAACTTTAGAAAAGAAATATAAAATACATTTGACATTGTTTTCTAAAGTTTGATTAATTCCTTTTTAGTATAAAATGCTTGGTTAAGTTTTATATTTTCTGCATTCATTTCCATGCCACACAGAACTAATAGAATTCGTATGTTAAGCTCCTTTTTGGATACAGAGGTGTGCAGGGTCCAAACAATACTTCATAACATTTTACAGCAACACAAAATATAAACCACTAGAGGCCACTAGAAGCCCTGTCCACAGGATCGCATGCCTGTGCTGAGGTATGAAGACATATGAAGTCGCTTTATTGTCTTGAAGAGGTGTTCTATAATATCTCCTGTTACAGCTCATCATCATGATGGACTGATTTTAAAATTAGACGAGTGGACCTGCAACTAATATTTGACCAAATAACTATTTTTTTACGTTTAACTTTTCTCTCGTGCCGTTTTTAAACCAGTGGAGTTGAAGTTTATATCAATGTTGGTCCAGACTCACAAAACATGTGTTATGAATACTTTGAATAAGAAGAATAAGTTGAACATTATGCATGCTTCATTATATTCAATGTGTCGCAGTGACCTTTGACCCTTGACCACCATTGTTTCCTCCTTCATAGTTTATGTGAGTTTATGTTGTACTGAAATCCCTCCAGAGTTTCTGGTTACATTTGTCAGAGACGGGCGTGAGGTCATTGTCTCTCTTTAAGCTTTGACTAATGATGTCAACTTTGAGTCCAGAACTGTGAAAGAGTCAAGCATATGTCCTTAAAGCCTTTTCCATGTTATTAAAAGGAAATGCAAATATACCAGCTGCTGAAATGGAAATAATACCACCTAACTGAATTCCTTTCTTCCTGGTTCAGTGTACTCTGTGTTAAAGGAGATAAGACACAAAGCAATGAAGCACCTCATGTCAGCCACAGCTGGGATATTTCCCCCAGTTGGACCCTTTCTTCAGCAATAAAGACTAAATCTGAAAATGAGACGGACGGAAAACCTAAAGGACATTTAACTTTATACTTTATTGCCATTTTAAAACAGTTGTTGGGAATTTGGCTTGGCAGGTTCACCCAGAGGAAAATACACACATGCACAGACTCACTCACTCAAAATACAACTAAAAGTATGAAAAACATAAAAATCTGAGCCCGCAAAAAAATGAAATAAAATGCTCAAACCGATTTTCAGATCCAAAAAAAAACGTTAATAAAACCGCAATGTATAAAATGGATAATGCACGCGCGATGTGTGGGGCGATAATCAGCAGTGATTATCTGCAGCAGCGACCCACTGAAGCACATAAGTCTGGTTTTGGCTGTCATCGGACAGAGGGCTTTAGTTATTACACAACTGAGAAAAAGGGATATTTTTAATTAAGATCAGAAAAGTGATGCAGAAGCTCACAACTCACATTCACTCATTCAAGAGGTCAGAACCAAAAGTTTCATTTTCAGCAAATGCAACTAGATTGTTAAGGAATCATTTAGCATTTTATTTTATTAATTACTTGAATGTAAACCCATGCACTCAGATTATTATTATTATTATCATATAGTCATTATGATCATAGTTATTTTCATAATAGTTGCTGGAGCTCAGACTTTTTGTTTTCCTCTCTGCTTAATTTAACATTCTTATCTATTTCAGGTTGTCTCAACTCACGGTTAATTGTTTTGGATGGAGGTTTATGAAAAGAAAGACGCTCACACACACACTCAAACATTAGCAGAATCAAAGAGAGATGCCAGAATGAAAACATTAAGCATCAGTGCAAATCCAGAGCCAATTTTAAAGTTAGCTCTTGGATTTGAGACTCTCTGGAGCAAGTTTAACCAAAACAAACACAGAATGTATTTGAAGAAAATGCATGTATGCTATTTACGCTCAGCCAGTTCTTCTCTTGCTGATTTTAATAATCAATAATGTGTCAAAGCCACAAAGATGTGATGCTATTTTCATTTCAGATTTGCATGTATACATTTTGAAAAGGCCTGAAACAAAGACCAACTATTAACCAGAGTCGTTTTATGTAGAATTTGCTTTACCGTCGATGGAAGGGACTGGAATACAGTAGAATCACAATGTGTATTGTGTGCATGTGTCCATGAGCATGAGTCGACAGGGAGAGCTGAACTCTGTCGCTAGCGTTCCTGCAGTCCTGGGTTTCCGCCCAGCCACCGTCTAAGCATTTAGCTGAGATTGACACAAGATGCCCATCACACCACACACACACACGTTCACAATTGTATGCTTTATAAGGTGCCCACCGATGTCATGGCAACCCTATATCCTCAGCAAGAGGGAAGCTGTGTGCCAAAAAAATGCCATGGTAACTTTTTTTTCTTCTTTTTTTTTTTGTGAAAGCCACGTTGCCCAGAAACATTTGAAGCCTATTAAGTGAAACCAGTAGGGAGACAAATGGAGAGAGAGAGAGAGAGAGAGAGAGAGAGAGAGAGAGAGAGAGATGGGAGTGCGTCCTGTTCTAGGGCCAAAGCGGGTCTTTGTTTTAGCAAAGGGAACGCCGTGAACCTGCCGTGAAGAGGGGCCGCGAGCTTGCTAACGGTGCCTTCACTTCGAATCACCCCTTACTTATTGTTACTATGACAACGAAACCCGCTTATCAGAAACTTGTATGTTGAACTCACTGTACTTTAGAACGCTGCAGCAGTGTGCAAGCCATCATTACGTGGTGTTGGCAGACTGTGTGTGTGTGTTGAGCAGATACATGCTTTCTCACATTTGGCTTCTTGCACGTTTGCATGTGGGTGATGTAGCTGCATGCAAAGATGATATGGCATAGTTCATTTAAGTCTTCTCTCTGTGCATGGTTGTGCCAGTGTGTGTGTGTGTGTGTGTGTGGTGTCCATGTGCCCTGGCAGTGTAATTAAATCAGTCCATTTCTCCTTGAGTTAGCTCGCGGCGCCAGCGGTGCTGCCCAGTGAGACAGTGTCAGGGTCTGCCAGTTTCATTAGCCCTGATGGATGACCTCATGACAAGCACTAAACACACCTTCACTTCAAAGAGTGCAAACACAAACCAACTTCGGGCAAGTGGAAAAGTGTGTGTGTGTGTGTAAATGTTGGCATGTGCCAAAAGGGACAGCAGCAGGAGTATTTCATTTCATGCCCCTGTGACCCTGCAAAACACCTAAGTGTGAATCTCACTGGTGTAATCATGTGCATGTGTGAACCGGCTGCAATTTCTTTCTCATGTTTTTAATCATACATATATGCAAGTGTGTGTGTGATTAAAGTGCAAATCACCTTGTGAGTTGAGTGTTGCTCCTCTTGTACCAGACAGTGTGTGTTTGTGTGTTTGATAGCATCTCTTGCACATGTCTTGTGCGCACGTTGTACACTGTTCACCAGGGGCAGGGCTCGGCGCTTAGTTTGGATTTTGGTGGCGATTTCCATATTGCCTGGGGTCATGTGGGCATGGTGCCCACTCCTGGTGCTGTGGGTGCCTGCTGAGGCGTGGGGAGATTAAAGCGGGCGCACGGTGCCACAAAAGGGCCTGTCTAGTGCTTTTTAATTCCCCTAAATTAGGGCACAGAGCCAAAGCAGCTCCCTGCTATGGCAAACACTCCATAACTGGAACCACAACTACTGCTCAGCAAGACAGACAGAGAGAGAGAGAGAGAGAGAGAGAAAGGAAGAAAACATTTGCTCACTCTCACACACACTTGCATACATGTAATTAGCAGTCTGTGGCCTCTCTTAGCTTGCACATTATCTTGGTAGTTCACTATCAATCACATCACGTCGATCTTGTTTGCCACGTACAGGTGCAATGATTCACCAGTGGAATGTCCATGCTGGTGTGTGTTGATCTGCAAACCCTAAGGGCAGTGGCATGCCACGAAAGAATCAGTAGGTGGACGCTGGGTTGGTATTTGTGTGTCTTTGCATATGTGTGCGTGTGTGTTTCTGCCCTCGGGGTAGTGGCATGCTGCTAAAGGGCTAGTGTACGGACACTGGGGTGTGTGTGTATGTCAGGTCTCCAAGGTCCTGTTCTCTGTCTGCCTAATCCAAATCCACTCTCTGAGGTGCAGCGTTGGCATCGGTGCATCATCTCCGAGCACTGCCAGGTTCTGTTGGTTAACCACAGCATCTCTGATACCTTTGTATCCCATCTCATGCACTTCGCTGTGTGATCCAGCGATTTAATAATTTCATAAAGAGCATTCCGAGTTTCAGGTGGATGGAAGCTAATATGGTGCCGCTTTGCGAATCTGTTCTTGATAAAAACTGAAGCAATGAACGATTTAATTTGTCTGTCTCATACTTTGTGTTTCTGTCTAAGCTGCTCACTGTCTGGTCAAAACACGCGACAGAAATTTTGATTTTGAAGTATGATGCAATATATGGGCCCGCAGACTGTTTTGTGTGTGTTTGTTTCAGCGTGTATGTCTACATACAAACGCCTGTGTTAATCTGAGTCTGTCCCAGCATCTGGAGCCTTGACACAGTTTAAAGGGCTGGCTTTGTCCGCACAGAGCTGGGCCAGTGCTCGCACACACACACACACACACTCACACACACCCAGCCCCACCTCGTGGTGCCAAAGTGGGCAGCCTCTGCCTTGGCGTTGCCTGGGCCTTCTGGTGCCCTAGATAGCTGCATGTGTGTGTGTGTGTGTGTGTGTGTGTGTGTGTGCGAGCACTGGCGCTTTGGGGGAAGAGAGAAATGGCAAGGGTGTGTGGTAGGTGCTGGGAGAGAGAAGGGGAGAGGAGTGAGCAAAAACGATGGGTGGGGGTGAGATGTGTGCGTTTGTGTATATGAAGCCTGCAGGGTGGGGCCTATGGCAGGGGGGTGGGGGGGGTGGGGGGGGGGGGGGTGGAGGGGGGCACCTGGCATGTGATAATAACCCTGGGAAAATGCCCACTCCCTCTGTAGGGAAAGGTGCAGAGCGAGGGAGGCTGGGTGTCGTCTCTTCATCTGTGTGCGTGCCTGTAAAACAGAAGTCCAGACTGTGTGTGTGTGTGTGTGTGTGTGTGTGTGTGTGTGTGTGATATAGAGATTGGAGGCCTCCTTACTTTGAGGCCTTCATTGTGTTCTCTGTGTTCTTTGCTCATGTAGTTTATAGGTAGTATAGGTCACAGCCTGGAGGACAGGTGTGACTCCTCATCCTCAGCTGTGTGGACAGACAGTAGAAGAAGTGATGCCTCCTCTTTTGAATTCAAACTACCACTCCACACGTCCCCGTAGACCCAAATAATAACCTCTGAAACTACAACACACGCAAACACAAGCACATATGTACCCACGCAGAGACGGGACGCCATCTCCATCTCTTGACGCCGTCTGCACCTCCTAAAAACACTCCCCACACCCTATCTCCTCTCCGCAGCACCACAGATGCCCATGTTGCCCTGCAACAGCTGTCTCACCATGTGCCCTACCAAGTGTTGCCACCCAATGGAGAAGAGAGGAAGTGAGGAGGAGGGAGGATTTGGGTGGGGAGGGAGGGAGGGAGGGAGGGTGCTGAATTTGGATGGGACGGCCAGGGTCATGAATATTCATTGTTTTCTTTCTTTTTTCAAAGCAGAGTTCTCATGGTTTATAACGGCCCTCGTGTTTTTGTGCTTTGACTATCAATATATAATCATAATTCTTCATTACATTCTCACTGATTCATTTTCTCTGTTTCTGTCTCCTTCTGTCTGTCTTTCTGTCTCTGACGGTTTCGCTCCCTCGTTTTGGTTCTGGATTCAGTCAAGGTGATGGCCAGCACCCATGCCCCCCCCCTCCCCGTTCACAGGAAGCCCCTGGAAGCCGTGAGGAGAAGGAGGGAACGTCAGTCAGAGGGCAGCGCTCCGATTGGTGTGGTGGGTTAACGGCACGCGTGGTGACCAGTAATCGGCAGAGAGGCGCATAGTAACAGCGGGGTATGGAGAGAGGGTATTTTCAAATGCAAACACTGGTCCAACAAGTCAGGTGCTGTATCCAGACTGGATCCAGCGACACAACAAAATGGAGGGCCGGGAGGGTGCGCCGCCATTTTGGGGCAAAATATTTTCAGTGCGCGTGCCATGTCTCATAATTGAATAGAAATAGGTGATTTCAGACTGCAGTGCAGAGCCATGGCACCGAAATGACCTCGAGTGTTTGTGTTTGTTTGCTGAAAACGTATTTGTGGCTGAAACCATGACTGAATAATGAACAATGCATTTCTCCTTGTTTGGAACACAATGTGATTTAAGGGTGCCCCGGTCAAGACAACAAATTCTAAAATTCATTCAAAGACAGATATCTGTGGCAGAGACAGCCGCACCTGTGATTTTCATTTTCACTCTGAAACTGGAAAAGTGAAGCAAAAGGCTGCGTACCACACGAGAAGCTGATGCCACGTGAGGAGTGCGTGTGAGCGCTTGAGCCGCCCATAAAAGCAGAAAACAATTGAAAAACAACAACACAAAAAAGTAGGAGAGGAGTTGTGAGTGAGTGTGGCACAGCACCCGACTTGTGTATTTGTTCATTTAATTTTGAAGGGATGAAAGCAGACAGGCATAAAGAGGGGCAGACGTAGAGAGATCACAGCATCGTGTACCGTATTGGTGGGTAGCGTGCCACACAGTCTGCCTCCTAAAGCAATAAATCTGAAACAGCATAATAGATAAACACAATTCAGAACACAAAATACCCTGTGAGGGAAAACTAATAAAAAACAGAGTGATTAAGTGGAATCAGAGCTCTTAGGCAGTATCTGGAGATGGGGGCTGTCGCCATACAAAGACCGGCGTGGGCCAACACAACAGATGAGAGAGCATAGGGACAGGGGGCCGAGAAAAACGAGGGCTAAAAGCAGAGGGAGCGAGAGAGACAGATGATGGGAGCGAGGAAAAGGAGAGATGGAGGAGAGAGAGAGAGAGAAAGTGAGGGATGGATGGGGCAGCAGATCAGAGGGAGCCTCTAGTGTGTCTTGCTCTCCCTTTAAAGAAGAGCCAGGAAAACAGATTAGGAGTCCTCTTTTCTCCTGAGGGAGCACACACACACACACACACACACGCACGCACACACCGCCATTCAAACCCCCTCTTCAGAAAAACATAAAACTAACTTTTACAGTGGACCCGGCGCTGACCTGCCCGACCCAGAACAAATCCACTCGGTACTGAAGCTGTCTCCACTCACGGGATGGGTGGAGAGCTCACATCAGTTCACGTTAATGTGTTACTGTGTGCGACATAGAGAAGAAAGACGTGAGGGATGATCTGCCCTCACAGGGAATTCACACGGATACACAACCCATAGACGCCGCTGCGTGTCATTGCATGTCCTTCAGAATACAAGTTATCATTATTCTAATATTTACTTTTATTATTCTATTATAGCTGCGAGTTATGTTAATTTTTGAATGAAGTCTCTCTCTAGTCCCATAAAATGTACAAGTCAAAATTGTGAATAAACCTATAAAACCGCAGTTTTGCAACGTCATCAAATAGCTTCATCAGCGGCTTAAAAAAAAATATTATTATTATTATTGCATTATGATATCAAGTATTTTTACGTTACATTTTAAATTATTTTAAAACACCATAGAATATTTATTGTAGTAAAAAATAATGATATTCACTTACTGCCCATCACTTCAGCTCGAATTAAACTGAAAATACTGTGAATGCTGTTGAGTGAGTTTTTTCCTCGTACAAAAATATTGAATTCATACTGAGCTCAGGCCTCATAAGTCATGCCTATGTGTCTGTGTATTATCAAAGTTGAGCCTAATGCCAGCCACTGATAAGCCACTGCACCCACAGAGACACAAAGACACCCGCACACGTGCACACACACACACACACACACACACACACACAGCAGACTTCTTGGAAAGATGAAATCTCTGTTGAGAAATGCAAACAGCTCGTCGCGTTCCTCACGTCTCATTGACTCCGGATCGTGACCTCTGTCGCTGACCTCTCGCTGATGAGGGCAGAGTGTGACAGAGCAGTGAATAATTATTAATGCTGTTAATAACAAGTGTCAGAGGGACAATATAACTTTAAAATATCATAAGTCAAATGACTCATTAAGCAGAGGAAGGACCTGGATACAGTATCATAGTTTGCTGAATGACTTTAAAAGGTGCAGGCTAGTTTGATCTACTGTCTATGAGGTGCACACCTTGGATTTAAATCTTGTAGCTAAATTTGCTGCTGAAAAATAAAATTCTCACTTTAGAAAAAGGCCAGAGCTTGCTGCGATTATTTCAGCACCTGTTGTCACGTCAAAGGCTTCCACCCTAAAACAAAGGCACCTATTTACAACCTGCGGTACTGTTCCTCCAAGGGAAACTTTTTTTCAGAACCTGTGTACGTTAAAAAGTCTCCATGACTCTGCAGGGGGAATGTGCTCGGCTGGCGGCGGCAGCAGCAGCAATGTGAACATACTCCACCCTCCGTCCCATTCTGCTGTGCCAGGGCCGGGCATTCCTCACCCCTCCAAAGGCCGCTTAGTACCCATTCCTTTTCTCCTCCGTCCTTGCACACAAACACACAAACTCCTCTTTTTTGTCCCTATGCATCTCCTTCAGGCCAACCATTTCCTTCCTCCCTTATACTTGCCCCATACATTTCTTCATTACCCCCTCATCCCTTCATTCTTCCTTTAATTTCCCTTCCTTCCTACCCTCTTCCACCCCCCTCCTCCTTCACCAACCCTCCATCTCCAGCCCTCTCTCTCTCTCATTTGGGTTTATTTGCATGGCAGAGCGTAAAGGCAGAGCGAGGCATGCAGGGCCAGCATTGCAGAGCCCTCCTGCATGTGTCCATCCAGGCCAGGGCTGCAGAGATTTGTAATGCTAGACAACGCTCGGCAATGCTGGGGATAGAAACCTCGGCCGCCGCAGACAAAAAGAGCCTTGTGTTTTTCTCCTTTCCACTGCTTATTGCGCTTCTCGCATGGAGACGCAGAATTCTGTGGGCCATTTCTCTCAGCGGGGGGAGGTATGAAGATTGTAGAGAGGGGGAAAAAATAGTTCTACAGTTTGAGTTTGATCTATGGGTTTGGTATAGAATACATTTTGTTTAAGGCCAAGAGAGCGTTTCTTTTTCCCCCTGACGTCAGTGCAGCACAGGGACAGTGGGACTGAGGCCTTTTATTTGTGTTTCCTGTTGCATTTTGTCGCTCTGCAGTCTGGTTTTCAGCTTATTTTGCTTTGCTTTTCTTTCCTCGTCTATTCCACTGCTCCCCTGCAGCTTTTGTGTTTTACTCTGCTGATGTTGTTTGTGTGTGTGGGGCGGGGGGGGGACCTTGTGAATGACACAGGAGTTGCAGGTTGAGCCCTTGTGTAGCCAGGGTTAGTGATGCATTTTCAAAGATATCATGCCTTTGCCATAGTAGATGATCAATTTACCCTCAAGTGATTTAGAGAGCAGGCATGAACTTTTCCCTATATTAGACAGGTGAAAGATGTGTGATGATTCCTCAACGTCTCACAGCCTTGACTGTTCTCTGTGGTTGCTCGACAGTGATTGAACTTGGTTCTCTTTGGTCATTATTATCATTATTATTAGTGGTGTACGTGGTTTTTAATCATTTCTTTTTGACCTGGGGTTCACAGCTAAACACTTCCTATGCTGTTGTTTCCCCTCCTAGATCATTATTATTATTATTTTCCTTTCTCTCAACCTGAATATTCACTGATATATTTAGACCTATTGATTCAATCTTGTGATCTCTTCAGTCTTTTGTGTTGGTGCCATGTCCTTGTTTGAGAAGGGAACATTTATTTATCTGCAACAGTTCGTAGCATTATCTCTCCGCACCCTCATTTGTGTCATCATGTCAGCCGTGGCTGCTTGCTGTCTTTTTCCTGATTGCTCCGTAAAACTTGTAATTTGGAGAAAAGAAAAGAAAAAAAGTTTCCCCCTTATTCATATTGGGGGTGTGTGTTGTGTGAACTTTCCCTGCCCGAGCCCACAGTGTTCATTTCTCCTCTCTCAGTGAGGTTTTGGGGAACTTAGTGCCCACATGATGCTGGGTCTTTATAACAGCGTGGTATCAGAGCCACTGTGGTGTGCAGTAATGACGGGTTCAGGGGTCTGTGGTGAGACTCGCGCTCAGGGCTTTCATCAAACCACACTTCAGCCTAATTGAGCTCATAGGTTGCCTTACATGATCAGGGTCATGCCAGTTCCTTCAGTTTTGTTTTTTATTTTCACTTTTAAAACCAAATCTCTTATTTTATACCTCTGTTCTCACTGAAAAGGACTGAAACATTTACTTTTCTGTCTTACTTTAATATGTAAAGGGTTTACGACTTAAATTTAAATGCTGTCAACAAATATCTTAGAATTAATATTATGTTGATTTGGATTTATTGAGCATGAATTTGGACCCCATTTTACTGTGCATTATTTTAGGAAAAACATGGGAATTATTGTCTGATTTAAACAAGGTCATCTGGCTACAAGCATATGGTGCTTCAGTATCAAGAGGAGGGAGTATACGATATTATTTCAACCACATTATGTGCTTAATGTTTCAATGAGTGCACGTTGCGATCTGAGAAGAATTCAGCTGATTAATAATAAGTGTAACTTGTATTTAGACTGAAGTCAAGACCACTGTTGCTGATTGATTATATATTTGTCTAATGTGTTTTTGTTTGCACTTAAATATTTGAATACTCATCAACAGTGCATTTTTGTACAGATTGTACAAAACACATCCATGTTTTGATATTTTTATACCATGCATTATTTTTGCGTATTTACATTATTTTATAAATTACCGGACAACATTTCTGTGTCTACCTTGTTTCCTGCAATGTTGAATTACTAAGGTGTGTTGCAAGTAAAAGCACCATAGCTATATTTTCAGAAGTTGTATGCCTTTTTATGCAGCATCACAAATATATTTCTCTATCTTTTTTGGACCATTTTTTTTTTTTTTTTTTTTTAAAGGTGATTTTCTTGAAGAAGCTTTTTCACTGCTTTGGTTGGTGTCGTTTTTCCAAAACTACCTGTTTGTGTGATAAAGCACCTCACTGTCAAAAGGTATTCAGAAACTTTTTTTTTCGATTGTACACAGAATATTTTTTAAATCAATTTTTTTTTTTCGTTTTGTAAAAGCGTTTTCCTCGATTTTATTGACCTGTTTCAGGAGCAGGTTTCCATAGACTCGGTTTGGCCTGCACCAATCTTCGGACACAGCGTGGCCTCACTCAACTAACTGTTCTACTTGTAAATTGAATTAAGGGTTAAGACGTGGAAAAGTCGTGCAGTGGGATTATTCGAGGGTTTAGAGGCAGTTTTCTGGTGTTTTTCCAACCGTCTGGTCAGTCTCCAAACAGGCCGGCAGGCATGTGTGAGCTTCATGCAGTTATCTGTAAAGGAGACACGAAAATAAAATTCAAACAAAACGAAAAAACACATTTGAGAAAATATGACATACACTGTATAAATCATAGAGCCGCTTTTTTTTCATATAATCAATTAATCATGAAAACTATCTAAATATGAATATCATTATCATCATTATTATCACCGTTTATCGTTGTTGTTAGTATTATTATCATTAATACGGTTATTACTATAATAAACAATTTTTCACATTTTTTGCTGTTGTTAATGGGAACATTTTCTTTTCCTTTTCTGTGGTTATTATTTCGTTTTTATTGTTGGTGCCAACATTACTAACGAGCCACTACAGCAACATGTTCTTTTTTTATAATTACAAGATCATAACCTGGTAAAGTAATTATAATCATTTTGGGAAAATTCGAGGGAAATTTCTACAAAACTTATTTAAAAAATAAAAAATACGATTGATCAAACACGTGGACATTTATCTGCTCTTCTTTTCAAGAAAATTTGAATTGGTAAAGAAAGCTTAAAAAACGAAAATATTGAATACATTACATGATTTCATTACAATGCATGTCTTTTAGCATTCAATAGTTATACGTCACTGTGGGATTAAGCTAACTTGCAGAGACAGACCAAAGTTTAAATTATTTCTATGCTTTTAAGTCCAATTTTCAGAACTCTAGCGTTTATAGCGAGTCTCTGTTGATGTCTTCTTGAAACATTAAAACTCGATACTGAAAAAATACCAGAAAACAGCGTTGGTTAAAGGGCACAATACATTATAGCTTATATTTGAATACCTAAAATATACCATTAATAACAATAATAGTAATAAAATGAACTTCCCAAAGCCCTCACAAGATCATATCACCACAGTGTCTCGTTAAGCCGAATCTCCCAAATTGGACTGGAACAAAAAAAAATCACAAATTCAATTACAGCTGAATAATTGATGAGGCCAAATGTGTGGGGAGGTCAACATTTAATTATTGATAAACCGTTATGTTGGAGGAATGTCATTAGAGGTCTGCTTTTTAAAAAGGACAGATAACGACACACGCAACCAGAGTTTAAAGACGGAAATAAATCTGCAACAACGAGGAGCTCCATGGGCCCACGAGGCGACAGCAGATATGTTTCTCATATCTGAATCACGTGTTTATATTTGTTTGGAAAGGTCTGAGTTCAGACATGTTGGTGATGAAACGAGACGATTTGCACATGTGATAATATCCTGGTGCAGAGACAATAGTTGCGCACGAGCTTTTTCAATCTGTGTTTGTTTCTTATTTCAATTTCTAAAATCATTAGTTTGAGGAAACACTGTATCTGCTCTTATGATCATTATTGTATTGGTTATTGGGATCTTGCTATCATTGCTGTCCCTGCACGCCCCGCAGACGCCCCCCCCCCCCTTCATTTCCCACACTCTTTCTTAAAATGAAACACCGCTGACTTTTTCCAACTTCCCTTCAGGCCACTTGCCTAAATAATCGCATCATGTCACATGTGTTTTACTCCTGTCTTTCTCTTGTCTGTCTCATGCTGGGTGGGTCGAGCCTGACTCCTGCTGTTGCTGCTCCAGGCCTCTGCTCTCAAACCCATCGACACTTTCTCTAAACAATTCATTATCTGCGTTTGTGTGTTTGTGATTTATTTACGGCACTGCAGCTTCAGCACTGCATCCCAGACACATTTAATCCGGTTGCCTCCCTGCGTCATTCTGCTGGGAGACTCGGAGCCTTAAAGTTAAGTCTCCTTGACTGTCCCATTATTGTGAATGCCATTATTAACAGAATGCGTTTAGCCTCACACAAACACAATATACTCGACAGACATTCTGCTCCCATGAACCCTCTGAACCGGCTCGTTAAATCCGCATACCTTTGGATTGAATGACAGTTTTATATCTATATAATCTACTGCACAACAACCAGGAGTTCCCTGCTTCCATTGCTGACTCCTCTCCCTGCGAATGAACCAGTTGACCTTTGTGTGGCTTTATCTCTGCCGCACACTGGAACATTAAAATGTGGGAAGCAGGTCCGGGGTCGTGCGCACGCCGCGTCCGCGCACAGTGCCATGCTCACGCAGGCGGTAGGTAGGAGCCAGTGCAGACCTAATCCTCGCCATCCGTGATTTAGCCCCTGGTCCTCCTAATGCTCCTAAAGCCGCAGCTGCTCCCGTGGCCGCTGCGCTCTCTCCGCGACAGACTGCACACCGTTCGCTTTATTAATAATTCACCTTAATAATTCACCAGCTCCGCGCTGCCGGCTGAAGCATCGGCCCCCACCGTCACTGCGAACAAGTGCCCTAATTCCCCATCTATCAGTGAGTGTGCGCGCGGTGTGTGTGTGCGCGCACTCTGGTGAGGTGAGCTATTTAGTGGCAGATATTTTTGGGGAGCGGAAGTGTTACAGGCAGGCAGATCGCCGGAGCGCACGGAGGGCTTCCATTTTTACGCACAGACCGAAGCACCCGCCGGAGCCTCGCTGAAGCTCCGGGAGCGACGGCGCGTCGCCGTGCCGGTGTTCCGCTGCTGCCGCTGCCGCTGCCGGTGCTGGGGAGGCTGCAGCGATCTGAAGAAGCCTCAGAGAAGCGCATGAAGCCGCTCTTTCATCTCGTCAGCTCTGAGGAGGAGGAGGAGGGCGGCGAGGGACCCAGGGTGTCCCCCCGTTTGTGTGTGTAACTCCCAGCGTGTGTGTGTGTGTGTGTGTGCGTGCGTGCGTGCGTGCGCGTCGTGTGTGTCTGCGTGCGTTTCGAACAAGAGAGAGGAGAGAGAGAGGAAGAGAGAGAGATACGAGGGGTAAAACAGATCGGACGCGCGGCGCAGGAGACAGCCGCTTTTGGACACGTTTTGGAGACAGAAGCTGTCCGACTGCAAATGAAGGCTGCGCACGGGAAAGAATAAGAGAAAAACAGAAAACTTACTCTGCATCACGCGCTCCCGTCCTTTGATTTCACCGAGCTGTTCGTATTATAACGGGGAGCTTTTTTTAATAGCAATCAAAACTGGAGAAGTTGAGCCGTTGAAGGACGCACCTCGGGACTTTGACGCAGACGTCTCCCCGCTGGACATGGGCGCATCTGAGGCCAAACAGCCGTAGACGGAGGGCTCGGAGCTGCTGCTGTCCTCCTTTCCTCTATCTCTTGCAGAGTGGACCCACTTTTCAAAGAGCGTGTGTGTGTGTTTTTTTTTCTATCTGGGCCTAAGGCCGACTTGTTTAAAGGTCCTGTTTTTTTGCTTCCGGCAACAGCGAAGAGACCAAGTCTTCCTCCCTCTGCCCTCACTCCCTCTCTCACTTTTTTGGAAGGCGAACTTTTAAAGGAAAATGGGGCATTGAGAGGGTTGGCAGATCTCCCCACGCTATAATGGTACGTGCTGTGTAACTCAATAGTTCCCCTCTGGTGGGTCTATAAGGGGTGAAGTCTGAAAATAAACTGTGTTTAACCACATCCCTGTAGTTTTAGGTTTTTTACAATGACTTTGTAAAACATCTAAAGTTTTGATTTGGCTGCTGCAGCGAGAGGCCACAGATGAGGAGACAACACGCCTGCGTGCTGTGCGTGTGTGTGTGTGTGTGTGTGTGCGTGTGTGTGCGTGTGTGTGTGTGTGTGTGAAGCACCTCGACCTTGCTGGCCTGCCAAATTTGATCATTAGGAATATCGTCACCCTAATCAACCAAATTCTTCTGCATTGCTCAGACATTCAATCTAAATTAACCTGTCTGTCGCCAGCTATGCTGCTGTGTGCCCTCCCTTGCTATAATATTTATTTGTCTTGTATGAAAAATGTTTCCCTGATAAACCTGAGTGTTGGCTGAAAAACGTGCAAGCTAAATGTAGATATGCATTGAAGCTCAGGATTCCCTCATTGATAAAATGCAGTCTCCTGCAAACATGATGCAACTCACACGTGGACACACATTGAGACGATCTAAGAAGCCAGTTTATTTATAATTATGTATAATGATGATGGGAAAGGGATTATTTATTGACTTATTGTTATAATTATTGTTAATATCCGGATCATGATATTCGTCTTCAGGAGTCCTCTGGTTTACACCCGGTGTGTCTGTGCTACTGATTTTTTTTTTTTTTTTTTTTTTTTATCAATGGGCACTTGAGTTGCGTAGTCGATGACACTTTAGCGAGTGTAAGATGGAGGAGAGGTGAGGTGAGGTGACACTGTGCGTCTTGTGCCCCGAGAGCAAGTGCTGTGAGAGCTCGTGGCGCACGAGGCACGAGTAAGCGAGAGAAGAATCGTGGTCCCCTGCGATAATGAGCTAATAAATATTTTTTGAATTGGTCTAATTTTCAGTAAGCTTCAATTAAAAACAGATGCATCGGATAATTACTAACTGTTCAGAAAACGAGTCTTCATCAGCCTGTACTTCTTAACCTCTGGATGTTTGAGCATTAAGCTTTAGTAAAAAAAACTGCTTTTGAGCTCATTTGAAGGCAGTTATACTGTGCATATATTTTCAGAGCATACATTTTTATCAGCAATTTAAATAATGCAGTAATAAACCTCTTTAAATGCAGTTGATGTTGCTGTGACACAAAAAAAAAACCTTTCATCAGCTCCTTTCAAATCTGAGCCTCTGACATAAGAGACTGTAAAATCTAAAATTTAAATATTCCTAATTGACTGAAACATTTGGAAGTAATTGTCCAGTCCGGTATACAGTATGATGCGAAGACCATGTCTTTCAAATACTACAGAAAATACAAAGCAGATATGTGCTCGACAGCTGAGATATACCGTTTGTTTGTTGTGAAGCATTTTGTTACTTGTATTGAAAAGTGCAATAGAAATGAGTTAATATTATTTAGAACTTTTTTATAATTGAAAGGCCTTTTTTGTTTACCTTTTAGAGCTATTGATACATTTACTGAAATAACACATCACCCTTATTACACAAGATACCCAAAGGATATATTTTCATTGGTTTTATCAGAGGTGTAGTGGTGTGACATTCAGAAGGTTCGATTTCCACTTCAGGCTGTCAGTAACAATACCAGCATGTTTTAAACTGCGCTATTATCTCGAGCATTAGTGACAAGTTGTAATTTAGTCTTTTTGTGTTGCTTCAAGCTCATCAAACTAATCTGCAATCGGAACTTAAATGCGCAACCGTGTAAATGAGTGTGTGTGTGAGACAGCAGATGTGACACCTACATACCATATACCTGCACAACAGCACAGATATGGGCTCAAACAGCCTGACTGCAGCTCCCATGTGACCTGCGATATCAGCTGTTCAATTATGTGTCTTTAGTTCTTAAGGTGAACACACCAACAGACAATGCTCGGTAATTGGCAGTGATATTACGATCCTCACTTTGTTTTTATAGCCGGCCTATAATTTCGCAGTTGGTTGCACTTTGGTTGTTGCCGAGAAGAACCTGCCAACCGCAGAACCTGTCAGTCAAACCCAAGCCAAGGCCTTTATTGGTGCCAAGCAAGGGGGTGGGCGTGAACCTTAGCACGGTATTAAGTAAATTTTTAGGGTATCATTTCAGTTGAGCTGGACGTGGGTGAGATGTTTGAATTGAGCTCAACACGCTTCCCTACTGAGTCATAATGAGTGTGTGTGTTTTGTAATGAAACTCCATGCTTCCTGGTCTTTGTGGTGAACTCTGCTGTAGTAGAACCATAACCGCAAGAAAATCTCCCCATGGATCAGTCCTCGTGTGACACAAAGGGCTGATTGTAGCAGTGCAAACCTCATTGTTAGAAGCACTTAGCCGGTGAGGAGGCTGGGTCTTAGCTGCGAGAGTGCGGTTTGGCCGTTTCAAAGAAAACTACACACAGGATCCGTGTCGGAGAGGACGGGATGCCAGTGGCTTTGCTTTACCTGCAGGCTTCGTTGCAAAGTTGCATGCAGTTGTCGGCAAAGTTTGGTTGACATGGCTGAAGGCCACAATCCAGAGCCGAGCCTGTCGAGCAGGATCGGTAGTTGACAGGCGAGGTGCGAGGCCAAGGGAGTGTTGGGGTGTGTCGCTCTGTGTGTGTACTCTGTTCATACTTGTTTCACCATAACTGTTGCATTTGTGCGGATGTACTTTTATTTATCTTATTCTGATAGGCGTCATAGAGTTGGAGCAGGTTTCATCTCACCTGGCTGATTTGCATATAATGAAGGAGGACGCTCTGATTTGACTAACACACTCACATGCGTGCATGCACACACACACATGATTGACTTTCTGGCAAAAGTAAAAATGCCTTTTTGCTGATGTCATCTGAAATTATTTTTACACCGGGCCTCCTGCAGTCAGGCCTCCTTAACAGGAACTGTTCACACGGCGCGCCTCTCACGCCGTCTCCAGAATCCCAACGTTAACTATTGTGTTAAATCGCAACTGCACAATTAGCCCAAATGCAATCTTCAGCACTGCGTGTTGGCTGGGCTTCAGACCCAACAAAACCTTCAGGACTCACAAGTGGAGTGAAATAATTAGCCCCACTCTGCTCAGCCATCCATCCATCCTTCTTTTTATAATGTATCCCCTCGGTTTCTCATCTTCTTTCTTATTCTCCCCCCGTTTTGCTTTTCGCCCTCCTGAGATAGCTGTGTGAAAAATCACATTTTTCCAACATTTCTCCCTGAGGTAGCTTTGGCAGGGACTCACACAGCGGCCATCTCTTCCTTTCATACACCCCTCACACACCGTGGAACAGATCGCCGGTGCCGCCCGGCATCTTTGAAGTGGTTGCCATCTCACGCAGGTTGGCTGGACTCTCTCTGCCTCTCTCTCTCTCTCCATCCCCCCATTTCATCCCGCGCCTTAAACTTGGCAATGTTGTTTTCCGCCACCAAACCATGATGATGAAAACACTTTTAAGACACAATAGCGGTGATAATAATCGCGGTTTTCAAAAAGGTATAATGACAGCGATGATAGTGATTGTGTTTGATGATTTTGCAGACGCCAAAATATATTAATTTCTCGGAAACAAGGAAAGTGTCACACTGTGTGTGTGTGTGCGTGTGTGTGAGCAGAGTACCTTTTTGTGAGTAGATGGCGAATAAGTGTGTGTGTGTGACTGCTAATGTGAGATGCAGGAGACAGAAAGACAGAGAGAAGGATCATTGATATGTTGCCATTCATGTTCTTTAAAATGGAGCCATCTGAGAGCAAATTCCACCATCAGGGCATTTCATACAAAAAGCTCTGTGGAGGTGTGTGTGTGTGTGTGTGTGTGCGTGTGTGTTTGAGCAGGTTTTGGAGATCTCACCTCCAAAGAATTTGGCCATATGGTCGTCAACACATATACCCAGAGCGACAGAATGAGAGCGAGCCAAGGAAAGACTGTGTGAGCTATAGTGAGGGAGAAAAGTGAAAGAGAAGAGTCTTCTTTTGTCGCTGGATGCAGCAGGAAAATCTGTTTAAAAGAGTTTCTATAGCCCTACCTTAAATCAGATGGCTAGGCCAAAAAAAGAAAAAAAAAAAAAAATCCTCCATCACGCCACATATTTGTAGAGTGGGAAAATCTGTCTCAATTAACACATTTGCACTGGGCGATGATGGACTCCAAATAGGTCACTGACTCAGTCTCCCGCCTCCGAATCTTCCCTCTAAAATGTTAATTAAGAAGGGCTTTGAGATTTTTTTGCTCAGGGCTGGCCATATGGGCTGGGCATATGTTCTGTATATATAGTACAATATATAATTCATACACTGCTGCAGGAGAGAGCGTTCAGAGGCCTGGAGTTTTTTTGGGATTTACTACAAAGGGAGTCAGCATGGCCTCCCCAGTGGCAGGTACAGAGCTCAGCCTATTCATTAGCTCCGTGTTATTTGCCGTAGCACAATGGGATGGCGGTTCATCAACACTTGTTTCTGTGGCTGACAACATAAAGAGGACGGTTAAACTCCTCTTTGTTGGCTGGTTAATATGAAATGAGAGCAAATGATCTATTGTTGGAGAGTGGTTGATATTTTTTTGTTTTTACATTGTTCCAACGAGCTCCTCGGGTCAAGTTGGTAGCACAGAGATCCGCCTTATGTGAAGGGCTACATATGTACAAAAGATACTCTCAAATACTCACTATGTTGTCTCGCACAGTCTCAGTTGAACCAGTTGTCCCGGTGCCATCCACTCAGACACCCATTCACCAGCAGAATGAGGCAGCGGCAGCCAATAAAAACAGCCCTTTCCCACCCGCAGCTTTTTGGGCCGGACTCAACCAATCAGAGGGGGCTTGCTCGTGCACCTGATCCTGTTTCTGGCTGGGGACAGCCAATCACAGAGGCTCCAGCACACCTGATGCATTGTGGTCTGCTCGCCGGTGAAGTCGGGAGACTCTGCCATGGTGCGGATCCCCACACAGGTGCCGTGGATCCCGGCCATTATTCCCACCGCCGGGCCAATCAGACGCACCGTCTCATTATCAGACACATGTGGCCTGGCAGACTTGAGTGTTTGCATTTTGGTTGGTGTGAGTGTGTGTGTGTGAGGATGGCAACGCATGCATGGATCTGAGGAACTCCGCTACCCGATTCCCATAATGCCTTGCTGTCTTATCAGCAGGCCTCTCTCATTCCGTTCCTGGCCTCATCCGCTTCTCCAAACCCAACAATAGGCACTGTGTTGCCGCCTTAAGGAGCCGAGGGTCCGGGCAATAAAGTCAGACTAAAAGTTAAAAAAAAAAAAAAAACATGTTTATGGACTAATAAAGATGATTAGAAATCGCACAATTGCAGGAAAATGGAAGGTTTGCGAGTGCAGATTATCTGTAATAAAAAGCTGAGGGGAGAGACGGGGGAGAGAGGGAGAAGGAGAGTTAGCTGTACAGACCTCTCATTGCGAAGGATATGAATAGCCTTTGTTTTCACCACAACTCAGGGCTGTGTGGTCTGCCAACGTCTGGCTCTTATTATGGGGTTTGTGTCTGTGTGTCTGCGTAAGTGGCATGCACGTGTGCGCTGGTGTGTGCGTGCGCTCGTGCGTCGTTGCCGTGCGAGGAAGCGAACGCGTGGAAAAAAACTGTATACATACTGTACGTGCAGGTGATTATATTTTCAAGAGGGTGAGACTGTGTGTGCGTGTGCATTTAAACGTTTCCACACAACTCTGCGCTCTCTCCTCTCCCGTTCGGGCAAAATAAATGTGGCATGGGGTCTCTGGGCTGGCACACGTGTGTGCGTTCATGCTTTTTTATCCGTTAAAGTTGTGAAATGAAATAGGATTTCACAGAACGGCACAGCGGCTGTGGGATTTGGGCTCCCTTAGGCTAAGTAGAGTGGGATAGGTTGATCCAATCAATGGCAGAACTGCAAGGAGAGCCCATTTCACAGCTCCGGGCCCTGCCAGAACCCTGCCTGCCTGCCTGCCTGCTTGACTTAGAATACAAATGAAGCTCCCTGAATGCACACTTACACAAACACACACACACACACACACACACACACATGCATGCACACTGGTACTTACAGACAGTCTGGCTGCGGATGTATAGTACAAGAGTTGTTAGCAGGTGCTGTGCTTTCTGTGGAGAAATGAAACAGTCAGGGGTTATGAGCCAGTCTCACACAGCACAGGTATATTAGAGTTCTGCTGTCTTGCAAAGAGGAAGCATGAAGGGGACGTGTTTGAGGAGGGGGATTTCGGGACGTGTGGGGAAATGTAACGTGTTTATTCTTCTAATAGGTTCAAGTCACCATTCAGTTACCAAACTGCGACTGGCCGTCTGGCTAATGTCATGACAAAAAGTGAATGTTGAATGGATGTTGAGGTGTAGTCTGTTGAATAACTGGGCTTGATTGATTGATTTATTAAACTGTTTAACCCCAACTGACTAACCCTCTCCCTGTTTTTTTAGGCTACTGACACATACCTGGTAAACGACGATCCTGCTAGAGGCCCAGGGATGCCTGAATGTTTCCTCGTCTCCGATACATATAGGGTATAAACACACACACACACACACACACACATCTGTCCCTGTAATTGTGTCAATGTCCCAAACTTTATTTCCTGGACACACAAACAAACCCGCCTCCATTAGGAACAATCTCCTCGTTCCCCCTGTAAAAGTTTTACTGCTGCTGAAAGGAGGAGGCCATTCAGAGCACAATAGCCCCAGCGGAGCGTGGAGCACAATCATTTTTTTTACACAGTCACACTTCACCATGGGGACATTAACCACAAAATGATGTTCATTCTTTCACATCTTGAGTCGGAGGTTCTGGGGTTAATGTGTCCGGGAAACAAATCCACATTTTTGAGTGTCGACATTCCGCCTCTAGCATGCTCTTATATCCACTTCCTGTAGAAATCTCCCACATATCACCATGGATGTCCTGAACCCATCTGTCAACTGCTCCATGAAAAACCTTATTTCCTCATGCAGTCCACTTTTCTGTGACATGTATTTTTCTCATAGAAGGTATGATTTGCTCTTGTCAGAAGTTTGGCTCATGCCGCAGAGTTCGGTCAAGTTTTCTTTACATGGAGGACGAGGCCAGCAGCCAGTTAAAACAACATGAAATGCAAAACATTACCAGATTGGAGTGTTTTTTTCTTTAAGGGGGCATGTACGTGTACTGCGTCATTTTGACTTTGGAAAAACATTGTCTTTCAGGTTGAATTTATAGATAACTGTTGGATTGCCTGCACAATGGTTCCTTTGGCCCGTGTGCTGCAATGTGACATGTTGCATTTACCGCTCAAATTAAAGAATGAAAACACCAAGACCAGGGAAATAAGGCTGTATGTTTTCTTCTCATCGAATACAAACATGGCAGGGACGCAGTAATCCGAACCGGCCGGAGTAAAAAACGTATGAGTAGCGACTGCGCACAGTAAACACACACTCCCCCAAAAAAGCAGCAGGCATAACACATTGCACAGCACACATGCACACACACACACACACACACACTCAGATTGCAAACAGATCCATAGAGTCTCTGGGATCCACACACTGTGTATGATATGCTTGTCAGCCACAACGGCCAGTCAGCCATTTCTTTCTGCCTGCATATGCCTGTATGCATTTGACTGGCGTGCTCTCTCCCAGTACACGCATAAACAGCTTACACGGACAATATTGACACTGTACGGTGCAGTTAACGGTACAGCAACGCACATTTTTCCGTTTCACATTTTCGCAGCCTTTTGAAAGGCGGCCCTGACCACCTGTCTCACACATTTAGCATGCTAATGGCAGTATCAGTATGCTACATCATTTTCAATATTTAATGCCCTAGCCACAGGCGATGGTAAACAACAAGTATATGGGCAGTGCTGTGTGTCAGCGGAGGACCACAACATGCTAACTTTAGACGCACCATATGGTTTTCTCATGTGCTTTATAGACTCGGAAACCGCAAGAGTCCTGCAGTGTGCTCCGGGGGCTTTCTTAGGTGACGGTCAGGCTGGACTGTTCGATCATGGGCAGAAAGAGAGTTTTGAAAAGGAAACCTGGCTGTCTGTGTTTTGCAACTCCTGCCGTTGCTATAGTTCATTTGTTGCGGCCAAACCGAGTGCCGGCGTTGAATACTGAAATGGACAAGTCAGACCATGGCTGACGCCCTAAGACAAAGACGAAAAAGTCTGCGATTAAGGCGGTAAAAGCAAAAGATTATAAGATATAAAAGGAGAAAGGGGGTCACTAAAAAGAACCACTGAGAAATAGGGGAAAAAAGGGGTATAGACAAAAAGAGAAAGAGGGAAAAGCTAGGGAGCATACAAAGGCTTTAGGGTTTGGGCCTGTGCCGTGGCGGGGTGTGGTTTGGAAAGAGGAGAGACTTTGGGAAAGGAATAGACTACACCTCAATATGCTTCACTTTCTTTCACTTTTATTTAGTGCGTTCCTTCTTTTTTTCACCCTAATTCGTTTTTCTAGTTGCCTTTGCCAGCATATCTTTGACCACAGGACATTTGAGGCTGTGTGTGTGTGTGTGTGTGTGTGTTTGTGTATATACTTGCACTTTATATGCACGTGTGTCTGTGGTGTGAGTATCTAAGTATCCTACACAGGCTGAGGTCTCGTAAAGCTGCACAGCTTCATATCCCCCAGAAAAACTTGGCATTGAAGCACTGGGGTGACTTCAACCCCTGAAACCGCACCCTTGCTTACACACACACACACACACACACACACACACACACACACACATTTCGCAAGACTCAAACACACATTTAAAGACTTATACACAGTTGCACACGCACTTCCAAAACCTCTCTTTCTCACACACACACATGTACACAAGGCAGCGGCTTATGTATAATTGCAGGCACTCTGCCTGCATATATGAGTTTGATTAGGCTGCGGAGCAGGCAGCGGGCGAGGATAAAGCCAAGCCTGATTAGAAACAGAATGTATCACTTCCATACAATAGGACTCACAATGAGACTGGTTTGGACCACGTCGCCCAAGTTCAGGTATCCTTTGTCTGCAGACGCACTCACAGTATACACCAGTGAATGGCTTGGGCTTGGTTGAAAAGGAGAGGAGTCCAAAAGGTATCACAGCTGGATAAATTACAGTCTGACGCACTGGGAACTTCCAACTTGCTGAAATAACTTTCGACTTGTTTCGTTGTTTCTTAAAGACATATGAGAATGCAGACGGCCCTGGAGAAATATGGAGAATACCTGAACAAACGTTCTCTGGTAAATTTTTAAAGGTTTAAGATGAGGAGCTCCGCGTTGTGAAGCAAACAGAGCTGAGCGTCTTCAGCCAACGCTGAGCAAAAGAGCGGAGCTCCAAATCCAGCTGTGATGCACTATAAAGTGAATTATAAAAATATATTTTTTTAATTTAAAAAAATCAATGTAACTTTCAGATAAATTAAAGTGTTAAAGATCAAGGTATTCCTCTCCAGATACTTGAACTAGTTTACTGTGTGTGTGTGTGTGTGTGTGTGTGTGTGTGTGTGTCACCAGAGCCGCCACAGCTAAATCTGAGTGTGTTTCTAATTTGTTCACACTTGGGTCGGCTTCTGCATTTTTGCCGAAGTGCGATTAATTTGCAGATATGATAATTTATGTTTTCTCTGCATTCACAATTTCCAATTTTAAAACGATGATTTGTAAAAATATTTGAAAAAAATATAGAGTGTTATATAGAAGGTTTCTGTAAACATCAGGATGTAATAAATCTTGTTGGATTATTAAATTGATACCAATATATTAAAAAACAACTCAGTTTCTGAGATAGATCGATAGTATAAAGACAGGAACAAGGTGTGTAGTGACTAATATTCCACAGATGAAAACACCTCAGTGACTGCTGCAGTTGCAGGTAGCAGATGGAGCAGAATAATGAATTAAGACTAAAATGAGCAAATATTCAACAAGACTGATCATTGGAAATAAAAACTATGGCGCTCATACTTATAACTTGGACTGACAAATACAAAAGCTTTACTTTAAAATACCGTGCTGCAAGCCCCCAGTGCTGCAGGAAGACGAGCGAAGCACAGAACGACTCACAACGACAGGGACGATCATTTCAAAAATATATTTGTGTCCATGTGAGGGGGGAAAAAAAAGAAGCGGGTAGAGGAAGAGAGCGAGAGAGAGAGAGAAAGAGAGAGCGAGGGAGAGCGAGAGAGAGAGAGAGAGAGAGAGGGGAGGGAGGGCGAGCGGCAGAAACTTTCTCCTAAAGTTAGTGCGGAGCTTTCACTGTGCGAGTGAGAGAGTGAGGCGGGGTTAGAGCCTGGACTGAGCCACAGCGGCTTTGCAATGCGGCACCGCAGCGAACCTCCATCCAACTTTATCACCAGCAGCTCATCTCTTCGCCTCTAGACTCCAACATGTACTCTCCGTACTGTCTGACACAGGTAAGCGAACGGCCAGCCCGTCGTTTTCCACGCGGCTCTTCGCTGCACTTTTTTTATTTTTCCGGTGTCGCGCGCCTCCGGTCGGCGTGCGCGGCTGCTGCCGTGCTGTCCGCCGTGCTCCTGCCGCCGCCGCCGCTTGTCATTTGTTGCGTTTTAGGGACCTCTCTTTTTTTCCCCTTCTCCCTCCAGCCCTGCTCTCTCTCTCCCCCCGATACTATTTAACTTCCCCTCCCTCCCTCCCTCGCTCGCTCTCTCTCTCTCTCGCTCTCTCCCCCTTTCTTTTTAATGGCACTCCTCCAGCGGGCTTTTCTTGTGCGTCTCATTGCGCATGGTTTGGAGAGAAAATGGCGCTTCTCCCAAATCTATTTTATATAAAACAGGACGTTGGGGCATCAAACGGGGGGGACGAGAGGGGGCTTCGGATCCCGGACAGTTGGCGGACTTAATTGCGATCACCGGAGGCAGTGATCGAGAAATATAATAAAGCAACACTGCGTGTTCATGAGTTGTGGAACAGTTTGAGGGATTTTTTTTTTTTTTACACACGGAGAGAGGAGGGTGGGCTTTGACTTGCGGCTGTTGCGGAGGAGCCGGTCCTCAGCCACGGGCCTTCAGGGTCACCCACCGTGGACACATTCTCAACTGTCCCTCCGCTGTCTTCTTCCACGTTTAGATATTAAAAAAAAAAAAGTTTTTACGCGTCAGTGGGGACGGCGTGGGCGTGTGTCCGAGCTGCGCGTGGCTGCAGTTGGATTAATGAGTGAATCCAGCTGACCTGTAAAGAAGACGCTCTCTCACTCGCACACGCTGCTCGTGACATTAAAGACAGCGTGTGTCGCTTGGTGATAATAATAATAATGATGCTAAAAGAGAAGTAACTTCCGAGTAACCCGGTGCGTAATTTCTAAAGGTCGTTTGGGCCAATCGGCCAGAGGTGACTTCACTGATTTGACCTGTAAATAAATAAGTGATTATTGATAAATATAGATTATTGATTATAGCCATGCAAATATTGATTTTAGAATATTTTGCCCATGTTTTGTCATGATATGGAGAATTGCAGACTCGGTTTTGACCCTTCAGGCCTCCACTCCATACGCACGTCTGTTACCATATTCACAAGAATATATTTTTATCAACCCCTCTTCAAATTGTTGTATTTAAAATTCAAACGTTTAAGCCGATGATTACATTTTGTACATTTTAAACCCCACTTTGAAAATCCACAGCAAGTTGTCCTTTTTGCATAGAACGAGATACAGCCATATATAGTTATATTAGCCCATTCTTTCTTTCCTCTTTTTTGTATTAATAATATAATATATTTTTGTGTGTTGAATTTGAGTTCAGGTTTCAACATGATCTGCCTACTGCGAACAGAGCACTGCTCAGGACAGCAAAGGTCAAACCACGCGTGACCTTTGTGAAGTTTCATATTCAATCATTTGCATAATCGTATATGTTTCCTCGTGGAGCTTGGAGTTAAAGCGGGACTGTCGCTCAGTCGGTGCAGTCAGTGCAGAGTTAACAGTTGAGCGCTGCAGCCTCAGGCCGCTGCATGTCCGTTTCTCCCTCCGCCGCTCGACTTATCACATTAAAACACATTCGAGTGAGACTCATTTTAACGTTTCAGTATTTCAAGCCCCCATTTAAAGAGCATGTTAAACGTGGTCATTTTCTTCCTGCATTTTGTTTTGATTCTTTTTCTCTTACGTTTTGGAATGTGAGGTGAAAACGTGGAAATGGTTAGGACTTGAGAAATGCATGACATTTAATTACCAAGCGTTCTGATCATAAACGTAATGTTCAACGTGAGATATTTTTTGCTTTATAAACTTGCAGCTGTCCTGCCTGAGGTTAAAAAACCTCCCTGCATTCCGAGAGGTCACGGCCTCTCTCCCTATGGCTGCTTGACGGATTTGTAAACCGTGCACCATAAGTATCATCTGTCGCTTAGATTTTATTCCAGATATGTATTTGAGCTCATCTTAGAGCTACACAGCGGCAGCAGTGATGTAGCAGAGGAATTATAATCATTCCTTTCCTTAAACAGCACAGAGGAGCTCCGTGGAAAACATGCCGTGTTATTTCAGGCCTTTTCTGAGCAGACCTCAGTGCAGCCTGTGTTTTCTCCCTCTCGGTTAACCTACAGAAACAAGAGCACAGAGCTGATCAGGTAGAAAAACAAATTCCATCTCACTTTATTTGTTTCTTTTTTTTTAAATTTTCAGGGTAACAATAAAAACCTTATTCTCCTATTTCTGCTCTTGCTCATTTCTTCCGTTGACCTCTCCGAGAGACATATTCTCTAATCATTGTGCTCTGTTTGATTTTGCTGCGTAAAATAAGTCCAACATGTCCTGCTCTTCCTCCTGCTCCTGGTCCCGCTGCTGCTGCTGCTGCTGCTGCTGCTGCATATTTAGTAGGCTCCAGATAATTTTCCAAGCCTGGTGGTATGAGGCAGAGGTCCGCATCGAGTTTCCTCTTTCTTTCCATTAATTAAAATTAATTGGCAGCAGATCCTCTCGCACGAGCGCCGCGTGGACGCGTGCTGCCCATATGCGCAATACATATTGATCTGCTTAGGCTGCTGTTAGACTAGCGCGTCTCCACTGATGCATATCAAGCGGGGCTGATTTGTTTGTGTTCTCCTCATATCTCCTTGTGTCTGTGTTCGGAGAATATTAAGAATAACACCCTGCAGCCAGGAAGTAACTTGGAGCAAAATAAAACGTATCCTGACGCGACACCTGCCAGCTTCACACCTGTAATTAAAGTTGATGTAAACGCTAATGTGTTTTAACGACGAGAGGCAAGATTGTTCGTCGCGTTTGTGCAAAACTCACGCGCATATGGATGAGTTCTACTGACGTGCGCGTAATCCTCTGACCCCATCCGGTCGCCGGTCTTCGATCTTGGCCACGTGAATAATTCACAAAGCACCGAAAACACGCAAAAGCTGGTGTAAACAATCCACGATGTATTATTAATGCTGGTAAAAGCTTTGCTGGAATGGCCGCGCACGATGAGGTGACGGACCCGAGCAGCCAAGATGAAGTGGCGCACCGCAGCCTCTGTGGCCAAACTGCACCGTGCGCATTGTTTCACATCCCTGCGACGGAAATGCATTTGCATAAACTTTTAATGTGCTTTGAAGGTCGCGGAGGCGTCGTTAATTAAAACTTTTATGCGCAGTGGATGCAATGATTTGAGACTCACAGTTAAGTCCCGCTTATCCATAGAGATGTGGGCCGCTAATATACGCAGCGCGTCTCACAAACACTGCCAACTTTCTCCTTACTTTTTTTTTTTTTTTTTTACTGCAAACTCAGAGCTCTTTTAACACTTCATGTGCGGGAGATCGTTTAACAATTTTCCACCTCCCAGTTCACTACAGACGCAAAAAAGACGTTTTATTTGCTTTCGCGATTCTCGCTCATAAGCGCTTCGTGTCTGATTATTTGCAGATCTAAAGTGGTTTTTAGATTTGGAGATCAAATGAGTCCTTGAAATTCACTCAGCCGTGCAGATTGGCAAAGCACTTGAAAGCTGTGCAGTGAAAGCTATACTACATACTGTAGCCATGCCACACAGCCACAGCAAAACACAAAGAGAGAGGGAAAGACGCGGAGATTGGGCAGACACTATCTTTGGTGATGGAGATAAAGGCACATCTTCTGTGGCGGTGGCTGCTGTTTGTGGAGTCCACGCTGTCAGTGTGCACAGAAAATGGTCTGGAGTAGTTTTTTTTTTTCCATTACGAATCTTGTGTTCCTTCTTGTATTCTAGTTTTATTCTCGCTTTTCTCCTCGGTCTGTGCGGTTTGATATTGTGTTGTTTCTTTGATATAATCTGCCAGAGGACTAAAGGGACTGAGATTAAATTTGAAGATCCAATCTGGCATCAAATGGTGGCTTTTATGTATGAACCATGCCCAGTCCCTTTTTAAATTAACACATAGAAAGAAAGACAAAAAATATTCTAATCAATTATATTCAAAATTAGAGCTCAGTTTGTTTCCTTCTGCTTTAGTCACAATGCAGTCAGTTCATTAAAACTCCTAAATGTTCAAGACTTGAATCCACACCACTCCTTGTAGCTCTCCGTGTGTGTGTGTGTGTACACGCATACAGGATTTGTGTCCTTTTTCTCCTTCCCCTGTTTTGGGTCGATGGCTCTCCTGTGTCAGCCCTGGGTTCTGGTTTCACTGGGACCGGACAGTGACGGCCCTGGTTACCGGTGTAAGCTGAGGTGGGCCTGCATGATCTGGTAACATACCAAACCTCACTGGTGTCGCTTTGTACCACACACACACACACACACACACACTAATCCCGCTCACACTGAGTTTGTTGGTAGGCCCTGCACAGGCAGTGGAGAATAGGTTTGCTGTAGTGGACGACAGGCAGGGAAAAAGTGGCCTGCCAACTGTGCCAGGATGGCAGGCAGCTCGGCAGAACCCAGGGGTACATTGTGTTCCTTTTACTTATTCATCCTTTCTGCTGGAGGCTGACCAGTTCCACCTTACACTGCTTGGCCCAGAGCGAGAGCTGGTAGGCAGGGATGGAGAGATGAGACGGAGGGAAGAGTGCAAGGAAGTGTTAAATGGCACAACGTGCCCGTGTCCGTCAGAATCTGAGGATGTGGAAAGAATACAGTATTTGATATGTGTGAGGGATGTGTTGCCTTGCGGTTTAAAAAAAAAAAAAAAATAGAAAAAAGTAAAACTTCAGTTCAGATGTGTGAAATCACACATTTTCCGTCGTGTTTGTCAAGAATGAAAAGTGCGCATGTCCAAAAAAATATTAGGTTTTTCTTTGTTGAATTGTAAAGATCTGCTGTTGGACGGCCTGTGAGGCCCTGAGCTAAACACTGGGGTTTGTCCTCATCCCCCTGTGCATTAGTGTGTGAATCTGTCTTGGATGGGGGTTAAATCCAGGGTTGCTCTGCTCATCCCTTATCTGTGCAGACTTCCTGACCGCCCATAGAAAATGGATTTATCATGCTTAACCGAGGCAATTGGCACAACAGGGTAATAGGTGGCTGTACCCTGGATGGATGGGCCTTTGTGTGTGTCTTCGTCCAATATACGGGTGTTAATACATGTCGCCTCCCGCCTGTCCTCTTCTGCCTCCTAGTGTGGATTAGGTTTAGGCTGATCTGTGGCCAGCAGAAGCAGGCAGCCCCTATAGCGGTCTCATGTTGGGCTGTGATATAATTGTTTACCAGGCCATACGGCACGCACATGGATGTATACACACACACTCATCTGAAATCAGTCTGAACACTCATGTATGTTGTAGGCAGATAGACAGAGAGATATGTGGCAGAGGTTGAGCCGAGTCGAAATCACTTCAGTGTGCTGGTGTCTCTCAGTTTGGCTTTTCCAGCTATTTCCGTGAGAGAAGAGAGCACCCAGTTCAAACCTCCATAAAGGTTTTCTTAGACTTAGACTTATTCATTAAGATCCATTCATTATTTCTTGGGGCATCAGTGAAAATGCCCCGAAACTCCCTCTCACAATGTTTAAGAAAGACACTATATGTATATATATATATATATATATAATCAGGCATCTAAACCTTTTTCAGTTTGTTCCCTGAACCATTCCTCCAAGTTTCACTGAAATCTGTCCAACAGAGTTTGCGTAAGCTTGCGTAACTATTTTCAGTTACACTGCAGAATATTTGTGGCTGCAGTGCTCACTGCCTCATATAGTTTTATTTTGGGCCGAGTACTAAGAATTAGCTTCATTATATGAATGTGTGATTGATTAATAATAGCTCTTCCCTCCTGCACTGCGCTGTTTTTCTCAGGAATGAGAATGAACTGTGCAGCAGCCGTTTATCTTTATTCAAAGTGAAAAGACATTGGCTTTGGCCGTGAGTGATGACATGATCTAAGAGTGGAAACGTGAGTAACCCTGAAGGAATGGAGGGACGAGAAGGTACAATAGCCGCCGTGCTGCACTCTCCATGCAGCTGCCTGGGACAGACTCCCCTTCACCCTACTCTTCTACCTCCACCCCCACCGCCTCCTCAATTAGCTCTCTTTAAAAGAGGAGTAACGGTTACTGCGAGATGTGCATTGTTCAAGGATGAGCTTCAGTTGTTGTTGTTGTTGTTGTTGTTGTTTGCCGCCACCCCCCCCCCGTCCCGTCTCTCTGTCTTTCTCCACCCTCCCCTCCTCCGTCACCCCTTGGTGTGTTTTTCGCTCTTTTTGATTTTCTCAGAGGCTTTTTTGTGGGGGTAACCCCTCTGAATGGGACAATGCAGCCTAGCGTGAAATTAAAGCTCTTAGTTAGTTTGGAGTTGCTCAAAAGAGGATTTTACACATGCATGCATTCATACACTCTCCCATACGCTATAGATATAGCTAATTAGAGGAAGTACACCCTATGTCGAGCATCAAGCACCCAATTAAACGAGTACGGGAAACCTCTGTGCTGAAGATCTAGGCCAAACCATCGCGTGAATGCATTTCTCTGCCTTGTGTGTGAAGAGTATGTCTGCCTCCCTAATCCAGGCAGGAGAATATGGACACGGCTGATATGAGAAACACGCAAGTTTCATTAACATATGCATGTCACGTACTCGGTAAGTAAACCAAGAAAACAGTAGGATTGATCATCCTGACAGGCGAGCGTCTGATTCAAAACAGATTGGGCCGCTCTCGCCGACTCTTCCAAGTCTCATTTTGGAACAAGTCTCCGATGAAATGTCTGTCATGCATGCACATTAGAGTTTTTGTTGTTCGTGTCAAAGGCATGTATTTGTGCAATTTCCCGGTACAATGCTGGAGTCTGATGACAGTGTCTGTCAGATAGGTTTGCATGGTTGAGGAACCTTAAGGCATTTAAAAATTGTTAAATGCTTAAATTGTGGATGAAGATACATATGCTTTAGTATAGGCCTGCTTTAGTGTGTGTGTGTGTGTGTGTGTGTGTGTGTGTGTATGCATGCCCAAGGGACCCAACAAATATATCTAATACTTGATGCAAATGCAGTTACAACCTCATGATTGCCAATCGTCAACAATCTTTAAGTCCCATTAAGATTAAATAGCTCAGACACACACGCACGCACACACACAGACACACACACACATGTACAAACACACGTACTATAACTACTGGTCAAAGAGGCCTGCCGTTCCAGAGAAAAGCAGCCAGTGAATCCAGTTAGTGAGTCAGACTTTGTGGAACAAAGTGTGCTGCTCTCTGATCACCCCTCTCCTCTCCAACTCTGTGTGTGTGTGTGTGTGTGTGTGTGTGTGTGTGTGCGTGCGTGTCTCACTCATGCTCTCTCTCTCCCATTGAGAGCACTGGCAGTCTGCCAGGGGTGGAAAAATCTATAAGCCATTGCGTAATATACCATATCTTTACCTTGGTTGAACCCTGCACAAGATCCACAGCTGTGTGAGCACACAAACAGAAATGAATGTGTTCATCCCTCAGTGTGTGTGTGTGTGTGTGTGTGTGTGTGAGAGAGAGAGAAAGAGAGGGAGAGGGAGACAGGCAGACAGAGGGAGAGACAGAGTGGCCTCTTTGTGGCTAGTTTTCCATGTGCACCGTCATATAAACAGTATCACACCATTTTGATCAAACACTGCTGACAAAATATTTTTACAAAGCGGACCTAGCACGGCGTTCTGATCGCTCGCTGTCTATCTTGCCACAAGGGGAAAGTTAGGCTCTTGTTAAAAGTGGAAATCAAATAAACTTCATGTTTTGCTTCTAATGACACATTAAGCCCATGGAAACCTGCGCCAGTGGCGCAGGTAACATCCTCTACTGGAGCGACTGCTTCTCCACGCATGTCTTTGGAAATGGAAATGAACGTGCAAGGCCGCAGGCTGAGCGGCGAACAGCCCTCATGTTTGGCGCTCGTCTTCTTATTTGCACATTCATATTATTGTATTGTGTTATGGCGATGTGGTTGGTCGCTGCAGTGCCTTTCTGCACCTGAAGCTTCTCCGGGAGCTGTGCAGAGTTTGAGCTCCTGAGGGAGGGAATGTTATGTTTTTATTGGAAGGCTTTATAAAGCAGGCCTCAGTCACTGGCTTTCATACGTATTTTGGTCGTGTAAGTTGACGCAAAGGTGACGCCTCTTATCTTACACACACATGCCCACACGCACATGGTCAAGACAACAATAAGCTGCTGCTCGCAAACTGTTGTGGATCCCTCTCTGTGATAATTGAATTGAGATGAAACGCCAAACATCCTCTAATCAGTTCTCATCTTCACTAATATGATCCACTCAGCCGGTGATATTGGCCGTCCCAGTGTCACATGCTCGGACTGATTCGTTTTTGATGGCGGTGATTATTATTAAATGGTCTCTAATGACTGCTGATAATCCCCATATGTAGCCGGGTGTGCTGGATTCTCTGGGAGGCGGTTGTTTGTTAATGCACTGCTGCAGCCTAAAACACATACAGATGTGTGGGACAAAACCGCAAACCCGACTGAGATCCAGGCCATTGTTTCAGTGCATGCTCGTGCTTAATTTTTTCCGGCTTGCTTATGGAAATTTTTCAACAAACTTGTAAGTTTTCAGCACAGGGCCACCCATATTAAACCCACTGTACTTTCCTCCCCTGCAGCTACACAGTGTGAAAGGTCAAACTGTGTGAGTGTGGTGACGGTGGTTATGGGTGGGTGTGTGGGGGGGGGGGTGACAGCTGTATGAGGGTGGCAGCTTCAGACGACAGAGTGGGGAGGGGAGGGGGGGGCGGGGGGCACAGCATCATTTTTCACCTCACGCACCTCATGCAGCCTATGTATTGGTGCGCGCATGTGAACGTGTGTGAGGCGGACTGCTGATACGTTCAGTGTTTATTGACTCAGAGAGACGGGCCGTGGCGGCGCACACAGTGTTGTACGGGTGGCAGGGGTCCAGGCTTGGGGGAAACGTGTGTGTTTAAAGTACACACAGGCCTAATTATGCTGATTTAAGCATTCTTGCGGTCCTCCCTCTGGCTTGCGGTGAGTTAACTGGCACAGGGGCGTCCAGCAGGGAGAGCGAGAGGGAGAGAGAGCTAGGGTAAATATTAGGAGGAGAAGGCAGAGATAGAAAGTGAAGACATTCATTTCAAAAAAGAAGATAGTGAGGCAGATTGGAACTGAAAAGGTGGCAGGGAGGTGCAGTGAAGGGAGGGTGACTACAGAGAAAAAAATGTTGCCCCAGACACTGGGGAAACAGAGGAAAAACATACACGGCCGTCAAACTCCCCAGCAGGTTTTTTTCCTCCTCACATTTGGGTTTTTAAGAGCGAGCCCGCTCTTCGTATTTATTTTTATATTCAGATGTTATGGATTGCTCCGGGAAAAGGCTGTACCTTTTCCCAGCAAGAGGAATTAATACTGTTTGAACGTTCTCTCCGGGGTCTAAAAGGAGGATTTTTTTTGCAAAGGAGTTTAGAAGTTTTAGGAGTAAAAAAAAAAACTTGACCACTGCTAAATAAACAAACTAGGCTTGATTAAAAAACTCTTGTTTGTTGACTCTCTGCTTGTTTCTCTCTCTCTCTCTCTGTGTACGCACCTGTCTTTTAAGCATGTGCATGTACCAGACTTTCAAATGTGTATGAAAGCAGACAAACATGGGAAGTAATATTGACTAGTTACTTGTTCATTTACTTCACATTCTTTGTGTATCTTCACTTTGCATAAACTCAGCCATCAATTTACATGCTTTGAGGAATAGACTTCTCTCATCAAGTACTTTTACTATTCATCTGTTTAAAAAGTACAAATTTACAGGTAGAATACTTTCACTTTAAATACATACATTTGTGTACATTTGTAACCCCCCTCAGGACTGAACACAATAATGATAACATAATTTTGACCACATTGAATGCAACTATATGTGTGTGTCCTTCCCCACTTCATTATGACTTTGCAGCCGTAACTCTCCCCCAAACAAAAAGCCCGCACAGGTTCTCCCTTTGGCAGAGCGGAGCAGAGGGTTGATGACGTCGGCTCAAGCCGACTTTCACTCAGGTGATAAAATCCTCTCTGAGCGGGCTGCTCGGTGTCGTCAGGTTCATTTTTCCTGCACCGCATACGAGACGGGATCACCTAACACCAAAGTTGACATGTGACCTCATCTGAGAATATGCCTCTCACTTTCCTTGCACTTCATTTCTATATTCTTTCCTCCCCTGTCCTGAAAGCCTCCCCTCAATCTTTTGCTCTCACTTATCTCTGTTTCCTCCATCATCCCTCACCTCCTCCTACTCTTTGTCTTATTACATCTTTTTTATTTCAACTGCCCCCCGATCCATTTTTTACCTCATTCTTTCCAGCCCCCACTCCTGCTACTCCTCTCTCCTTCGCTCTCTTCAGAAAGAGCCTCGGTCTTATCAGGGATACGTTGGATTTTGTGAGCTTAAAAGCCACTTTACTGGCTCGCTGTCTGCCTCTCCTGAGAGCAGCCTGGACTATCTTAAACAGTTTCACCGGTCACCAGGCTTTGTCCGCGGGAATTCCTCTCGTCAGGCAACTTACTCCCCACCACCTCTTCAATGCTAATCTTTTACCTGACTCCAGTGCCCCCACCCCACCCATCTCCCTTCGCTCTGTCTCGCTCTGCTTCTTTTCTCCTCCTCTACTGACTAAAATGCTAGATACACACATATTGGGTTTCTTTGGTGATGTGAAGGAATGCTAATGTATCATAACCATATTACAGTACTTAGAGGAGGCAAACTGTGCCAAGTGCTATCTGCAGAATCAAATCTCTGCACAAGAGCCTTTTTCTCCGCTTCAGATTGAAAAACACTGTCCCCATTTTGATTTTCCTCTCTGGAAATACATAAAGCTGAAAGCCCCTCTAAAATGTGCAGAAACAATGGCGTTGTTGTATTCAATAATGCAATTTCTACAGGAATTGGAAAGCCAGCCTAAATAAAGACGAGGCCAAATCCTATTTTGTATCGGATTCATTTTTTTTCCTCTTTTTTAAGGGCAGCAGAAGAACTTGAAGTTTCCCCTGGTCTGCGAAACATGAGTCCGAGGACACTGTGTGTTGCACATTCGTCACAGTTTAAGATTAATGTATATTTTTCTAATAGCAATTCAATACTGTACTGAAATTGGTATCAAGAAAAAGAAAGAGTGCACCGGGATAACAAGTGCAAACCCAGAAGCGATCCGAGCGTGATTTAATCAGATGTAATGCAGTACACTCAGGAGTAATGAATTTTTATTTTGGAGGCGTTGTTGATTGAGCGCTCGGTCCGTGTTGACTCACAATCGAGGAGCTGACGGGCGGCTAGTCTGAGCAGGGGTGTCATGACTTGGCTGATGAGTCCAACTCCCCTGAACGCTGTTGCAAAGGCAAACCCTTCTCTGTCTGTGTGTGTGTGTTTGTGCAGATTTGTGAGTCTGCATGTGCAGGCCATTCTGCGTTTGCATGTGTGCGCGTGCCTCCGCTGTGTGTGTGTGTGTGTGTGTGTGTGTGTGTTTCAGTCCTGACAGCCAAGAAGCCTCAGCAGCATCTGACGTGGCAGCTCTTGCTGCTCTCAGTCCAGCGCTTTTCCTCCTGGCTCACTTCTCTGTGATACTATCTTTTCATACAATCACATGTTTATAAATGGAGACTGACTGGTATGTCATACAGCACCGGTTTCACTGAGGGTTGATAAACACTGCACGTTTTGCTGCAAAATGACCTGGCAAAGATTTATTGCAGTTCAAAAAAAGTTATTTTTTTCCTCCCTGTGGATATTGAGCAAAGGAGAAAGTAAAAAAAAAAAAATCTGGCATGATTCAAGCTGAGGCCAGCGAGGGCACGGTTACACGTACACAGTATTTCACATACATGCTATTTTATCTCGCAGCACAAATAGGAGGGATTCCAAGGTAACTAAGGGCCAACAAAAAATAGTGGCTATAAATATACCAGATGTATGTTACTAAGACGTGGGAGCATATGCTGCTCTTCTATTTTAACACATTTGTGTATATTTTCATACTATCTGATGATATTTCACAGGAAAAAACATTCACAGGTTGGTTTTAAATGCACCACTAACCAAACGTGAAGGTTTGATTATAGATACAGCACTTTTTGTGAAAATACAACTTTGCCCTCGCTGTTTGTGAGGTGCCTTTTTATCGAGGTGGGTTTCCTCCATTTTACGTCCCCTCTGAGGACATGTACTTATGGCTGTCTGCCTGTGGTCCTGTGGTGCTCCTGAGGTCTGTGTGAGGTGGTAGTTTAGGCCGGGGAAGTCAGCGAGTGTGGTCACAGAGGAGATAACTGCACACACACTCGCCCAGAGGCGCCCATCTGCATCGTGTGTCTGTCTGTCTGCCCCCCCCTTGCTTTGTTGGAGGATTCTTCTTTAAAAAAAGAAAGCGCTACTTTGGGACGATAAAAGTTTCAAAAATGATTTAGCTGTTGTGTGTCTGTGCACGTGTCTCCATGTGTTTTTGTGTGTGTGCGTGCGGTTTGTGAAGGCTCTTTGTTTCTCGCCTCGCATGTGTTTGTGTGCGCCCTTGGTTTCTTCCACCCTGGCATGGTGTTTGCCCTACAGGGAATGCCACTCAAAATGGGCAGAGCGACCTTTAACCCTCACGCTGCCAGCTCAGCGTCAGGCACAACTCACTGTTGTGTGCAAGAGCCTGTCTCCCTTTAACCCAAACTCTGTCAGGCATAGCAGAGATTAAGACCCGGCTCTCAGGAAGCCATTTGGAACAGACACCTTTTAACCCTAATGGGATCAGAGTTGCATTGGAAGCCACTTGGAGCAGCCACCCACTCTTAACCCCTTTAATGCTACCAACTCAGCACAGACAAGGCAGAGTGCACAGGCAAAAGCCCAGCTCATATCATGCCACAGGGAGCGGGCAATGTTTAACCCTCGCGGCGCCAACCAAGCACAGGCAAAAGTCCAGCTCACATGATAAGCAGAATTAAATCCGCAAGCTTCAGTGTCCCTGATAGGAAGCTCACTGGTGCAGAAATAGGATAGTAATGTAACAGGGTTGGTTTCCCATCTGCAAAGGAGCATGCCGCAGACATTTGGGATGTTCCAACTACAAATGACAAAGTCTGATCAGGGAGGTTTTTTTCTGTTTTAGAAAACAATTCAAGACACATTTATGGATTCGTAAAAATTTAAAAAATATTAACTGAATTATAAACAATATTTGGACTTATTCAGGGACACATTGTCCAGAAAGTATTTTCTTTTCTATATCCAAGCCCCTGTTTTGCCCAGTTAATCTTAATGTTATTTCCAGCATGATTGATGAGCTCTGAGCTACAGTTTTGAAAGTTTGCATAACACCAGGTTTTGTCGAACCTCATGTCACAGTTAAATGATTCCTCAATCACAAAGTTTGGAATCAACAAGCAAATACTTATTCTACCGTGCTTTTCAAAATAAAACTGGCTGCGGTTAAAGCGTGTAAACATGACCCAACACATGTCGAAACCACTGCACTTCTTTTGTTTCTTTCCTGTGTGAAGGTTAGACTGTTTGTGCATTCTGCCAGGCCCCGTTTCAACCATCTAGGAAGCAAATGAGTCACACAAACGGAGGGAATACGTTTACAGGGAAGTTATGGGGAAACATGCCAAGTGGCCCCTTGCAAATGATAAATGTAATACTAAAAGATGGATCGGAGTGTAATGGTCACACAAACTGGAGCCGAGTGAGAAACTTTCCGTTCAATTTAAGTACCATGGGTTGCAGCATGAGTGTGTGTGTGTGAGAGAGAGAGTGAAGCAGAAGAAGAGAGAGAGGGAAAAGGGAGTTTCTGCACTTGCCTGTCTGGCACCGGCTGAGTGAATGAGTGCACAAGTTTGAGTCTGGGTGAGTCAAGCTGTGTGAGAGAGCGCGGCAGCATGAAAAGGAAGGGAGTTCCATGGTGAAGGGATCATGGGGGAAGAGGACCGAGGGATGCTAGAAGACGGAGCAATTGAGCTATAGAGAGAGCACAGGCGATCGGTAGAGGTGGAGGGGAGATGCAGCAAAAGGCAGAGGGAAGGATGGTCGAAGTGCGGCAACAATACAGGCCACAGGAAATGGAAAAAGACGACTTGGACGGGAGAGAGGGAAGGAGTGTGGAGTAAGAGGTGAAAGAAATAAATGGAGGATAAGGAGTAATAGGTGATGGTGGGGGGCACAGAATGAATGTGTGAGCCGGGCTTGTGGTTAAGCATTTGCATAAAGGGTGAGGGCACTCTGCCCGGCTTTTGGGGAGAGGTTGGCATCTCGCCTCGCCGACTGGCAGAACGAGGACCGGGGAGAAATAAAAGAATGAGGGGGAGCGAAAGAGTGAGAGAGAAAGTCTCTCAATAGTGCATCTCTTGTGTGGGGAGAAGCAGGCCTTGGCTGCTGCCGGTGCAGGGCATGAAGGGGAGGGGATATCGGGTTTCATTATCTGCTTGATTCCTGCTGTATTTGCTAACCATGTGCTTCAAAGCCCTCGCTGCAGCTGTAGGCAGGGCAACCATGGCCAGTGTGCGCCGCTGGCATGTGCCGACTGGAGCGCGGCTGTAGGTGTTTGCAGCGTGCACTGCGGTTATAGGGGTGAGACAGGAAGCGGGAGACAGGAAGCAAGAGACAGAAAGTGTAAGACAGGTGCTGTACTTCTCTGTGGCGAAAACACGAAGCCAACAAACTCCAGCGTCACCCCTCTCTCACACACACTCACAAACTAACACACACTCTCTTTTTGTGCATCACAATACCCACTTGACCTTATCAGGAATGGCTGCCCTGGTCGAGGGCAAATGCTTTACTCTATTCTACTGTCAGGAATATGTCATGCGAACAGCGTGTGTGTGCAAGTTGTTGCTTGAGATGTTTAACTGTGTGTGTGTGTGTGTGTGTGTGCGTGTGCGTGTCATGGTAACGCTACACAAACCATTGTAATGTAAACATACATGTGAAGCGGTCTCCATACATTCACTTAGTGTATGCCTGCGTGAAATCCTATATGGCCCCATCTGGCTGTGGCCACATGTTGAAACGTTTTTTATTAAATCATCGTTTGTTACATGCAGCGCCAGAATCTCCTAATTTAGTTTGAAATCCATAATTTTGCCCAGTTTTATTTATACTCTGATAAGATCATCTCTGGGAGAAACATTCTTTCTAATTGACAGCACCCTTATCTAGATTAACAGTCAATTTTGCATCATCTATAACAAGAGTAAGTATAATATTTCTCTCCAGCTCTCTTAGCAGTTCCCACAACACATTTTTGAGTATAAGAGTTAGAGTTTCGAATGCCATCCACCAAATCTGAGCCAACAAAAGTCAACTGTATTCAACAACAAATGATCATCCTAAAACGTTTTCTCAGTAGTCCAAATTGAATTTGGTTCTCCAAATATTTAAAGTATTTTCTAGGAGATGAATTGGGAATGTAACTCAGTTGTGGGGTTACAGTTATGTTCATAATTAACTGTATAAGGTGGAATTCATGCAGATGAGCCTGGGTTGTTGAAATACCACACAAACCTCAAGAAAGTCCTGGCTCAATTAATTTTGGATGCTTGCAAAAAATCAGAACGGACTCTCGATCTTATCCTTGTTGTGCTTACATCTGAAGCAGCAGCAGTCTGCCCAGTCAAATCCATTGCACAATCTTGGAAGTGTATTTGAGTGTAGTATTACCCAGGTCTGCAGTCATGTCAGAAGCCCCGGCTCGCTATCAGTCCCTGTGTCTCTGGAGCCGTTTAAAGCTAGCTCGCTCTGTCTTTCCCTCCCAGCCTCATGCCACAAATGGCTTCCAGACTTTCACACATAGTAATGCTTCAGTGTGTAAACAGGCGTAATTACAAACGATGCACAGACACACTTTTAACATCAATCTGTGCTGATGGGAGAAAGAGGGCAGAAAGAGGGAAAGGAGTTTTTTTCTTCTTCTTCCTCCAGAGAGGAGAATGGATGAAAAGGTTTTTGAGCTGGGTGGAAACGGAGAGACTGGTGGTGATGAGAACTTAAGGAGGAAATTTTAAAAAGGAGTAATGTGGGTCTGTTTGCGAATGCGTGTGTGTGGGCCGGAATAAGAGAATAAGTGAATGAAAGAAGAAGAAAGACTTTATTTCTTTATTTCCTGAGACTTTCCAGGGAAATAGTAGTTTATATCAACTTATCCGTAATTATTTTATATCCCTGAGGCCCGTGAGGTTACTACCCATCACCTCTTAATGGCAGGGTGTTTCTCACCACTACTCAGGCCGGCTCTCTCCTCACCTTACCTCTCTATTTTTCCTGCGCTTTGGATGGAAAGAAAACATGGAAACTTTGCTGTGCTGCCCATAGAAAAATAGTTTCTCTTCTACTTCCCTTTTCTTCTTTGTAATATGGACAGAAATTACATCATATCCATGTTGTGTAAGACAAATCCAAGGTCACAGTTTTCAGTAAAAGTGAAACATATTTAATACATAGATAATAGTATATTTTTAATATATTGTTGTGTACAGCTTAACAATAACTCAAATTGTTTTTTCACACACACACACATTCACACACACACACACGCACACGCACACACACATACATACTCAGAGGAAAAATTATTCAGATCTTTGTCTTTCCCTTACATCACCATGTCAATAAGTGATTTTACACAGCAGATGTTAAAGTTGAATGACACCCTTAGACATGATGTCATTCATTAGCTTGGTGTATGTGTATGTGTGTGTGCGTGTGTCTCCCACCTTAAAGGAACATTTTGATCCACCCATTACAAAAACATGACAGTCAGAAAAATAATATAACTGACACATATATTGAATGTCACACTGAAATCAGTGTTTAAAAATAAAGAAAAATATTTTTTTCAAGAAACCTTTGTATATATAATAAAATATAAAAAAGACAAAAGCCTCATATTTCTTTGGTTTTCCTTTTATCCTGGTAAATATATTGAAAATGAAACAATTAAAATTATGATTATAATTACACAAATATAATTAAGAAGATCATTATTATTATTATTACAAAACATTTGAAATATCATTAGATTTCATCCATAAACATATTCTAAAGCTAAATATACTATACATGATAATATTTTTTCCTGAAATACAGAATCTTACAATTTAAAAAGTGCAAAAGTGAATTTACAAAAAGATTTAATTAAATAATAATAATTATTTTATTTGTGAATTTCCCTTTTGCAATTCTTAATAGGCTTCAAAATGTATTGTATTTAATGTATGCTATTTTTGGTCATAACAAATTACAATTTTAATCCAATAAGTCAACTTTATGAATGTTTTGTTATTTAGGTCATGTTTAAGTTAAATGCACAATAACATAATATACAAACATATCAACAGCAAATAATAAGAAGCTGCATTTTAAAATATAATTTAAAACGTTTTTAGAGTGACTGACAAGGATGGATGTGTGTGTGTGGGTGTGGTGTGTGTGGTGTTGTTTTTTAATATAAATTAGAATCTTATTAAAATTAAACCGTCAGAAATTAAGGAGAACGTCTGTGTGTTAATTATGTAATGTCAGGACTCTTGTTGCCTGCAGCCCAGTCAGAACAAATGCGACGGCAGATGACTCACAGCGAAGACATCCTCACAATGCAGGATGTGGCATCAAACAAATGCTCGACCTGATATTTTCTCTCCACGTGTCCCGTGTTCCGTCGAACATTATTAATCACGAATTCATCTGAGCTATTTCCCTTTTCTATATTCAGGGGGAAACAGGCCCAATAGGTCACAGTAAATTATCACAGTGTGATAAGATACTGAACGCACCGGAACTCTCTCATATATTTCTTTAAACACACACACACACACACACACACACAATTGTTTTGTTAATTTGTCAATATGTAATGTCCGCAAGTTCAGGGGGTGGCATGAATAAATATGCTTTCACTTCAGGAGGGACGCTTCTTGTGTGCAGTGGATTGTGTTGACTCTGGTGGATGTTTGATCTTGATCGGTTTTTAATATGTTGCCTTTGTGTGTGTGTGTGTGTGTGTGTGTGTGTGTGTGTGCGCGCGCCAGCTCCTCTTATCCTCCACCTGAGCTGGCTTTTTCACTTTGACTTTTTTAGGGAGCAATTTTGACCCTCCTTGTTTGACGTAGGCCAAGACTGGCGGGTCTCGCGAGCTGTCAGCGGAGAGAGCGGAGGAGGAGGAGGATGATGAGAGGGCAACATGGTAGATTTTAACTCTCCTGTTCACAGCGAGAGAAATTGACTGTTTTTAATTCAAACTAGAAGGAAAAGAGTGAGCGGGCGATGGACGGGTGAGGCTCCAGCCCACTGTACGTAAAGGTGAACGGACATAATGGCGGCCGGTATCAAAACAAATGATGCTAACCCGGGTGAACGCGATGACAGAGGTGGGTCTATATTCACAGGTTTTTTAATTTTTATTTCCTGGTTCATTCCTCCGCAATTAGAAGCCTAGACGCGCAGTCTGAAGAGCGCTGCGAGCCGAAGGACAGGACAGGCTGCAGGAGACACGAGAGTGTAATGAAATCATAATATAATCCAGGTTATGTGTTGTTGTTGGATTACTCGTTAAACTATCTGGTTAGCCAGCAGTTACCAACAGCATCACCTGCCCCGGGCTTGAATCATGAATTCTGGGCCTCCTTCTTACAGCCGCCTTGCATCACGTCTTCAACTCGCTGCACACCGTGTGAGGCTATCTCCTCACACGGTGGATTTACTCAGTCTTAACAGCACCGAGCTCTTTACAAACACAACTGCAGTGTATTTTGAAGCGCTTCCCTTTGTCTTCGTGTTTTTGGCAGCCGCTCCCAGCTGTTGGCCTTGTTAATGAAAACCTGAGGTGGTGTGTCCCGCTCTGTGAGTTGCGGCCTGTCAGGGGCAGGACTGCGGTGACACTCTGGTCCTGGTGAACAAAGGTTGTACTTTTTATTTTTCCCCTGGAAGAAGGACCGTGGCACAGGGAGATAAGCAGAGTTGTTGCTCAAATGATTCTACCTGCAGAGTCCAGGGGTAGAGGCCCGAAGGAAAGCCTGCCCTGGACCCTTGGCCTAGCCACAGAGGGGCTCTGGGCAGATGTGGGTTTGAAAAGGTCAACGAAAAAAGAAAGTAGATATTAAATAATAGTTTGGCACAAAGACTTCTTTGTTTTCCAAAGTCATAAAAGATCTTGCCGTTGACAGTGCCCGTGTTCATGTTTGGTCCAGTGTGATTGTGATAGGCCTGTAGTGAATTTGAGCTTTTTTCTTAAAGAAGCTCATGTTACTTACAAAATTGTGAAATGAATTCTGATACCCACACAGTCCAGTGGCAGAGGCCTGAGCCCCGTCCACATCGTTCAGGAACTGAGGATTTGGAAATGTCAAAAAAGGGATATTAAATTAAGACACAGTACCGACTAATTTATTTTCCAGAGACTATAAATGATCATGCCCTAACTGGAAACTGTGCACGTCAAGTTTTATCATAATTTGATAAGCCTGAGTTGAATGAGTGTTAATTTATTTTCATTTTCATGTTTCAAAGGATATTATAAGATTTGATCTGGCAAAAGTTAATCCAGAGAGGTGAATAACAGTCATTTACAATGACCTGATAATGTAAAAAATAAGGACATTTAATATTACTATGCTATAAATATATGCACAGATTATATATGAGAGACAGACTATTGCTTTCCCGAAAATCATAAACGATCTTGAAACTAAAGTTATTTGCTATTTGACCTAGTTTATGATCATATTAAAACTGGCAGTGAATTTAAATAAGTATAATTTTTTAATTTTTTTACATAATGTAAGATAGGAGCCAATACCATAGTATTTACTACAGTTACCCACCCCATGAGCTGACTGTAATGTAGGTTTGACAATGTAGGAAAAAGTATGTTGAGTATTAGAATGTCAGACAGATATTTTTTTCCCAAATCATAAAAGATCTGGCCTTACCTATTATACACCACCTCAGTGCCCGTGTTATGCTCCTGTGTATACTTTGGTATTTGGTCCAGTTTCTGATCATATAATACGCCTGGCAGTGGATTTAACTGAGGTTAGGTTAAGGTTTGACAGAGTTCGTGTTTCATAAAAATATTATATTGCTTACTAGCAGAGATTAATTTGTGGTCTCATGATAGGTTTCTTTCACGTTTCATTTTGTTGTGCAAAGTGTTGCAAAAAAACGCCAAAGGCAAATGTGTTGTTGTTTGAATGGACAAAGAAGCGGTTTGGATTTCCCAGATAGCGATCGCTGCTCATTGTCTGTGGGCCATTCATGAACAAGTCCAGTGATGAACACACCTCTGTCATTATTTTTCAAACACACACCTCTTTTAATTCCATTTCCTCACAGTCCATCTCCAACCATTCCTACATTTTTCTCTGTTGCTCTGTGAGCCCGGCGTATGTTAGAATGAACAATCGGCGCTCCGGCCCGGCCCGGCCTGGTCCAGATGGGGTCTCCAAGCCCCCCCCCCCCAGCACTAGCAGTGATGAGCCAGTCGGCCAGCCAGGCAGCCATCTAGCCAGCAAGCTACCCACCCAGGTAGCCAACCAGTTATTCACCCTGCCAGTCATGCAGCACTTTCAGCCAACCTAACAGCCAGGTTGCCAGCCAGTCAGTGGACCAGCCAGTCATCCAGGCTGTGGACTTGCTGTCAGACGCTGACAGGGGAAGAGGCCAGGCTAAATCTGATGGTCCTGGGAGCCAACCAGAGGACTCTGGCCTTTGTAGGGCGTTCACAGACAGCCTGTCCCGTTGCACAGCAGGGGGCTTCATCCCACAATCAAATGGCCGGGCCTTCAACTTTGCCACATGACAAGTTAGCTTTTTATGGCTGCCCATTGCTGAGACTCCAGTTTTGACAATGTCTTTGTAATTCCCATGAGCCTTTTCGTCAATCTCATTTGACTTGGACAGCATAACGGAGCAAACGTTGTCTTTTTCATGTTATCTGGAAGAATAGTGTTTAAATTCCCTTCTAATGGGGATCTATACGTATTTCATTTCAGGCAGTTGAGGCAATATTATTCTACTAACAAATACATCAGATTATAATGAATTGATCCTCGGTGGGAGTCTTTGTCTCACACATATTTCTCCCATGGTGCACTGGGCACAGCCTGTCCCACCGAGGTCATGCGGGTCAGCCAATGAGGACGAGACGGTGTGCTTGCCAGGGCAGCTATACAGCCTGGTGCTCGCTCACGTTCTGTTGCAGTTCAATCCCAATTACGTCTCATTGTGTCCTTTTTTATAACGTAACAAGAGGGAAAATATGGGCAATTTAGTGACTGCGGGAGGAGACGATAATTCTTTTCACTAGTACAAAGATTACCATATCTGAATCGGAGAGCATTAGACTAAGCTTTTTGAATTACAGGGAAGCGGAATAGTCTGTTTTAGACAGATTTGATATCCGCTTGCCTCGGTAAACAGCTTTGCTTGTGCAGACGTCTTACATGAAGCCGTCCACCGCAGCATTTTGCAGCCTTCATTGTCCGCTGAGTTGCACACAAACGGGATTGCTCTCTAATTTGGTAACAGAAACTTCTAATGTGTTTCTGTGTCTGTGCTGCTGGTGCCATTAAAGTGAAGTCAAAGGAAAAAAAAAAAAGAATGAAGGGGCCAGTTTGGATTTGAGAGAACATTTTGAAACAGGAGAGCATTTTTTTGGATGGTATTTTTTTTGTTAGGGGGGCTAATGGGCATTTTCTCCCCCCTCCTCTCTTTGTTTGTGTGGTAAATCCAGGAGCAGCTGCTGGTCCCAGGGTCTAGTGGGATTTTGGGCCTGTGTTTTCTCATGCCATCCCATGCCAAGGTGGTGTAACGCGAGTAGCGAGAGAGGGAGAAAGAGAGAGGGGTGTTTCTGTAGGGGAGGGTGTGCGTGTGTGTTGGGGGGCTTGCATTTGGAAAACTGGTTTGTTGGTAGCGATGTGACCACGCTCGTGACGAAGGCGATGTGTGTGTGTGTGTGTGTGTGGGGGGGGGTTAGGAGGCGGGCGCTGTCTGAATTGGATGCATGTAAAATTAATATCCTCTGGACTTTGCCTTTGCACTAGATTGGAACTTGTCTATTTGGCTAATGACGTGCCTTCTGCCTGCACCACACACAATCCCCCCGTTCTCCCGCCTCTTCCTCTCTCCCGCTCTCTTTCGCTCTCTCACTATCTCTCTCTGTCTCCCCCCTCCACTACCAGCCACCAACCAACCAACAACCCCCCCCCACCACCACCTCTTTGCTTCTCACTCTGCCATCGCTCTCTCTCTCTCTTCCCTCCCTTTCAGTGTTGGGAGCGTGCGTATTGGCTGGGCTGTTTGAGACTCGGTGCCAAATAGGTGGGCCCTCTGCGTGTTGGCACAGACTCAGTCAATGGTTAGAGAAGGAAAGTGGAGAGGAAGAGAGAAAGAGAGGGACAGAGTTGGAGAGAAAGAGGGGGAAAAAAGAAGCTGCACTCGGGTTTGCCAGCGGTCGTGCACACTCTTCCAACATTGATTCGGTCCTCTTGTTTTTTTTTTTTCTTCTTCTTCTTCTTCTCCTCCTCTGTCTTCACCCCCCTTCTCCAGCTCTCTCTATCCCTCTCCGTGAGTCTTATGCAGATCCTACAGAACTGAACCAATAGCACACGCCGCTTTGCCAAGCTTTTTTTTTTTTGTTTTTGTTTTTCATCAAGATCTTCTTTTTCTACATTTTTTTTGCAAACAAACAAAGGGGCTTGTTTAAGTTTTTGACAATTTTATGCGTTTGTTTCTGCAATATCTATTTTATTTTGATGTGTTCGGTCAGCGCTTTTAAAAAACCTTTAGACAGAGAGTTTGCTGAAGTTCTCCACTCTCCTTCTGTTGTGCTCTTGAACAGCACCTCTCCTGCAGCTCCTGCTACAGTACCTCCTGTGTTCCTGTGCTGGTATTACACTGCGCCCCCTTGGCCTGCCTCCTCTTTCTCAGCTTTTTCCCCCCTGCTGCTTTTGTTGGACAGTTTCTCAGCTTCTCTTTTTGCTTCATTTTTTTTCCTCCTGAGCCTTTTGTTTTCTAAAATACGCTGCTTTACACCAGCACCTTTTGACTCAACACTCTGCAGTGCATTTTAAGTTTCTTTGCAATCGGCCGGTGAATTTATGATGAGAGAGCAAAATGGTAACTACCATATTATTCTTGTTTCAATTAAATGTGTTTTATTATTTTAATTTGTGGCCTTTCAATGTAATGCTTTGCTTATTCAGATATTAAGTTTTAAAATTAATTGTAATTGTTTGTATTACATGAATTCAGAAAGTAGTTAATATCTCTATTAAGCCTATTACAAAATTTAGATATAAAATCTTATTGTTATTGATCATTCTTACAGAATTATGTATTTGTTGTAAGTTAGTGATTTGTAGAAGCAGGGACATTTTTAATTTTAATATTTATTTGTTAGTAGACTTGTGATTTTTTTTTTTTTTTATTAGGGTAACAGAATTTAAAGAAAACACTTTATGGTACATTTTTTTTCCTAATCTGCTAACTCAGTCCTTCATTGTGTTTTGTAAAATGTGTCCTTCAATGTGATGCGTGTCAATGTAAGGTGTAGTGTGTCTATCTCTCTCTCTCTCTCTCTCTCTCGCTCCCTCTCTCTCTCCCCCTCTCTTTCTTTCTCTCTCTCTCTCTCTCTCTCTCTCTCTCTCTCTCTCTGCACCCCTCGCTCATTCTCTCCGTCCGCTCTCACAGAGCAGGCGCCGCTCCTCCATGCTGCGCGCCGGTGCTAACTGCCTCTCTTCTCTCTTCCCTTCCTCACCCCCACTCCCTCTCTCCCCATCCTTCTCTCCCCCATTCTCCCCCTCTCTCTCCACTGCCTCCTCCTGCTTCCCCCCCCATTCTCTCTCCTCCACCCTCCCCCCTTCTTCCTCCCTCATCCAGGATGAATTCCACCCCTTCATCGAGGCCCTGCTGCCCCACGTCCGCGCCTTTGCCTACACCTGGTTCAACCTGCAGGCCCGTAAGCGCAAGTACTTCAAGAAGCATGAGAAGCGCATGTCCAAGGAGGAAGAACGCGCAGTGAAGGATGAGCTGCTGGGGGAGAAGCCAGAGATCAAACAGAAGTGGGCCTCGCGCCTGCTGGCCAAGCTCCGTAAGGACATCCGGCCTGAGTTCCGTGAGGACTTTGTGCTCACCATCACGGGGAAAAAGGCCCCCTGCTGTGTGCTGTCCAACCCCGACCAGAAGGGCAAGATCCGTCGCATCGACTGCCTCCGCCAAGCTGACAAGGTGTGGCGACTGGACCTGGTGATGGTCATCCTGTTCAAGGGCAGTCCCCTGGAGAGCACGGACGGGGAACGGCTGGTGAAGTCACCACAGTGCACCAACCCTGGCCTGTGCGTCCAGCCGCACCACATCGGAGTGTCCGTCAAGGAGCTCGACCTCTACCTGGCCTACTTCGTCCACACGCCAGGTATGTGGCCAAACTTCCACCAACAGGGAGGGATGCCAACACATAAGAGACTCCATATACTGTATGTACACATAGGTGTACACACACATATTAACACTCTCATATGCATGTTTACACAGAATCACACCTAAACACATACATAGTTAAATAGAGGGAACAACAGAAATAAAAAAAAAATTAAAAACAAACAAATTTGTTGAATTGTTTAAGATATTACAGAAATATATTAAAAAGGTATGTTAAGTAAATAATGCAAATCTAAACAAACAAGAATTGTGAATTTGGGAAAAGTGTGAATTTAATAATATTGTGTGGGTGTGGGTTTTTTTTTAGAGAAACAAAAAATAAATCCCCTCTTGCTTTTAATTTCCTAATATCAGCAAATGTGGTTGCTTTATGTCTGTTTTTGTATTTTAACAACAGTATTGTCTGTCAACGGCACTCATCCAGCGTGCTCTGGCAAGTACATATCCATTTTTCTGAGCTAGGAATTTGCGGTATCATATGGACATATAGTTTGTGTTTTTTTATAGGAAGGAATTTGCATGCCTGTGTTTGTTTTCATGAGATGATCACCACTGTCAAATTGTGTATTTTTTTTGTGCAGCGGGTGAGAGTCACTATTTATAAGATGTACTCAGTCGGTTGAAGTGTATGTGCCATTGTAGCCAAGGAACGCCATTTGGCCACAGCCCAGGTTGTTTGAGTGTGTGTGTGTGTTTTGAAGAGAGAAGCAGCAGAGCCGTGAGTCTCCTGCTCTCAGGCCGCAGGCTGCTGTCGCCTTCACCGTCTGCCTGAATGCTAGCACCCCATTGGACCTGGCTGCTAAACACACACACGCACGCAAAATGCCAGTGCTTACAGACAGCCAGTACTATTGCAGCCACCTTCACACCCATACACACGTACACAAACACAGCTAAATAAAGATGCACACATCCGGTAAGAAAAACAACAAAAAAAGAATAACGACTCTATCATCTTTGTAGCACACTTTCACACGTAGAGCCAAACATGGTTTTAGTCACGATTGCGTACACACACCCACACAACACACCCACTCGGCCAAGCACTATCATAGATACAGTTTGATACAGCCAAACATTGTTGTATCTCAGCCACCATCATGGATACACACACTCGCACCCGGCCAAACATTGCTGTAGCCTCCAGTGCGCATACTCTACACACACCGCCAAAACACTGGCTGTGTAGTAGTTTTTCCCCCCACATTGCAAAAAAAAAAAAAAAAAAACTGTCACAGCAAACACATGCACACAAACACACACATGAAAGACATTTCACAGCCAAATCCTCCAAATACACACTACCTCACCATTTGCTGGCTACGTATACAAACACATGCTCATGACCTAATATTATCTCAGCTGGAATTTTCTGGAAATTTCAAACAGTGACTCAACCAGCTTCATACACACTCACACATATATGTATATACAGCAAACCTCTGCCTCTGCCCAAATACACACACACTCACCCACACTCTCTGCTTACGGACAACTCTTACGGTAGACACTAACACGACCAAATGATCACAACTGCCTCAGTCTCTGTCTCTCTCTCTCTCCCTCCCTCTCTTGCTGACACACACACACACACACACACACACACGCTCACAAAGTCTTGGTCCAGGCCAAACACCTCACGCGGCCTGAGCCAAACCTTGGCAGTGGCTTGGTCTGTCTGTGTCTGTGGCAGTGACGAAGCGGAGGTAGCTGGCTCTCCTGACGTTGACTGAGAGAATCTGTTTGACTGTTTGAGTTGTAATTTTCTTCTGAAAAAGTGTTCCTCAGATATAATTGATTTTTATCAGTTCAATGACTTGGAATTGATTATAACTGGGACTCGGCTGAACAAAAAAGGGAGAATCTGGGTCAGTCTGCGATTTAATCACTTTCAACATTTAGCCCATAGTAATTTTTGTATGTATGATACTCAAACACATTTTTTTTTAATCTTACCTCAGAAGTTTAAGAATTTAATTTGTGAATTAAAGAATAATCCTTGTAAGATATTACCTTACTTTCTTATTTTATAATAAATTATAATGGTTATCTATTATTAGTAGTTTTTATTTTATGCAATTCAAACAATAATTTCCATATTTTTAAAAGATGGCAGCACAATGGTCCATGAAAAAAATAACATTTAATACTTTATTTGAGATATACTATAAGTTAATGAAACGGTTTTGAATGCTATATATTTTTTATCTTTGCATGAGGGTTGATGTTGAAATGGGGAAAAAAAAAAACTTTAGAGATTTCCTCTCAAACTGAATGTATAATTAAAAAAGAAAATCACTTTCTTCCTCACTGACGTCATTAGCGGTGCAGTTGTTGTTGGATTGTTGTTACGCTCAGTTATTTACTTCACAGCACTTTAATAAAACACATAGCGGCTTTGAGGGGCATTTTAGTGCTGCCATTCATAATGTGGGCTCACTCTCTTATCTTAACTGGCTAATACAGAGTGTCTCTGTACTTCTATCTTTCTCCAAAGAGCCAACGCACCGTTGAAGCCCCGGTTTGAGCCTAGAGGGAATCACAAAGGGCACGCCACTGTCTGCCAACATCTGAGGGTCACCACAGTGACCTCTCTTAGCTCTCTTCTACTTTTAATTTACAAATGGATATATGTGAGCAAAGACATACAAGGCCTTGAATCTGTTACGATGGTTGTGTTTTTTTTCAGTCATGTAATGAATGACAAGATGCGCTCATTGTTTGTTTTTGTTTGGTTTGCATTTGTCAGTCTTTAGCATCTCTGTCTTCCTCGCTCCTCTTTGATCCCGTGCACACTTTTGTTTTGTCTCCTTAAACATCGCCCTCATTGTTGCTCTCACAGAGGTAAAGCCTCCGCTGATCTCTTTTGTTTATATTGTAGGAGACACAGAGAGAGGGAGAGAGACAGGGTGAGTGTGTTGGAACGGAGGAGAGGCTGCGATAGTGATTGTTCTGTTTGGCAGCGCCCGGGCCCCGTTGGTGTGGGAAGAAGAGAAAGACGTCTTGTGTTTTGTTTATGACAGAGTGGCAAAAGCTGCCATGGGGAATCTCTGGGCTTGCCGTCAGGCTTTCTCAGGCTGTTCTGCAGCCAGCCAGCCTTTGAGATCATCTCTGTTACAGAGCATAACGCACACCGTAGCTGAAGCTGAGCAAGCCATTCTGCTACTACACACAACCTCACTGTTTCTCAGCCACCTTAGATAAATAGCAACAAAACAAGCAGAGCAAACATCTTTGACTCGTGTCACTGAAATACTGGCAAAGGACTAAGCAGAGGAAGCGAGTGGTTGCGCACTGGCTGGTGCATTATCTTTAGTGTTTTATTAACAGTGAATGGCTGGAATTATATTGGAGATAGGGATCTTTTGGCCAGTGCCAAAGGTCTGCCAGAGAACCACAACCTGGCAAAGCGCCTTGAATAACCAATCAATGGAGTGTCTTGGTTAGATTTTTTCCACAGCACAAGTTTTGATATGGTTGTCACTTTTGTTAGTCAGACTGCCACTTAGGCGAGTCGACATGTACACTAGACCAACTGAGGAGAAATCATTTAGCTGCCTCTCATCATGTTCGGTTGACTGTTTGATTTATAATCGTTGTGCTGTTTGAGCTTAAACTCACCATATTTCTGATTTATTCAAGGTTGGAAAAAAGAGAAGCTTTAAAAAAAACCAAACACATTTGTTAGGTCCAAAGTTAGCTCAGTGCGCTTAGTCAGACTTTGGACCTCATTCTTTCTGCTTTCTTTTTTTTCTCTCGCTCTCTCTCTTCTTTCTTTTGTAAGCTTTAAGTGCGATCATGAAAAGATGTTTCAAATGTGTTTCCAATCAAAAGTGCAGTACAGGAAATTTGCAGTCACTCCGAGGGAGGTGTGAAATGTGCTCGCCGTGCCATTTCTGCCATGACCGCTCCACACTCCACGCTCTGCTCTGCCAGATCCCGCCTCCCTCTCGCTGTAGCAGTAGTCATATCTTGGACGACGCTGTGAGAAAGCCCAGAGAAACCCTAGTGTGCTGCGGCCAGGCCCCCCCCCCCCCCGCACTCACTGACCACGGGAAGGATTCACAAATAAAAATCCCACTTGCGCTCATCACTAAGGAAAACTTGCAGAGTATCCTGGATTTATGAGGGGAAAAAGAGCTGAAATGTGGGAGAAAGAGAATCGAAATAGGACAACAGAGGAAAAGAGAAGCATCCCGGCAGCCTTTGCTGACATGATGAATGGCTAGCAATGCATTAAAAGTTGACAGGGTACTGATGGATTCCACAGGTTCCCACTGCTCAGTACTTTTTTTGTTTTCCTGAGAAAATAATCTGTTGTTAAATACTTCCTGGATCCTCCTCCGGCTCCTATCAAAAGGGCCGGGCGGACTGTCCTCCTGTGTTTTTTTTGTGTGTGCACAGCTTATAGGATGACCCTCAGCAGTGAAGTGAGCATTGAGTTTTGATTAAATGAAATCTCGACTCTGAGGAGGGAGTCAGTCAGGTCCGTGGTTTTTTTATTGTGTGTGGTGGGAACGGGGCCCACAATGGCTAAGAAAAGCTCTCTACATGCAGAGCGGTTTGGCATCGGTGAATGTTCGCTCAAGGCTCTCGTTCAGCCCTGTCCGCATCTTCTTCTGTTTCTGTTTGGTGTCACGGGTATGCTGAGGTGGCTACGTAGCAAATCTGAAGGGTTAAGATAGAGGGAGAGCCCCATCACATCAGAGCGGGAGTCTTCTCACACTATTCTTGGCTTTGGAAAAAAGTCTGTGTGTTTGGATTGCTAATGGTATCAGCCTAGCCAAAGCCCTGTTGTGTGCTCATTTTCTCCAAAATACACACGCGCGCAGTCGGGCACGCACACACACAAACATGAGGCAAACATTGGGATGTCACAGACTTGCGTAGATTGATCCAAAACCTCAGGGTCTGCATTTATCTCATGAGACCATGATGACACAACCAGACTGGAGGGAAAATAGAAAAAAGAGCAAGGCAAGTCAAACACAATGTTGTTGTTTGGTCTTCCATTAAAATGACCAGTGAAATCTGGCCTACGTCGTGATGCGATGCCTTTGTCCTAGAAACACCTCCCTGCTTTTCTGGTTTTCACACAGCGATCATAAGCCTTCGTTGTTTTGGCTGCGACTGACTGGGGAGAAAGTAAAAACCCCCTGAACATTTCTGGTCGTCCCGCATCTGTTCCCTTTTGTGTGGAGAGTTTCAGTGTGGTAAATAAATTATTCCAGTGAAATCGGGAGACCTGCATCGTCGTAGAACAGACACTTTGTGCTTTTTGGCGCTCTCATCAGTTTTTCTCTCTTTTTTTTTTTTTTTTTTTTTTTTAAATTAACTTAGGCATCAGATTTGTTCTGTTTCCCCTCAGGTGAAGCTCTCAATTATAAAGACACAGCTGATAGAAAAGATTGCATTTTTTTTATGGAACATAGAAATCTCATTGTACCATTAGCGATTACATGATCATCTTTTTCCTTTAGGTTTTTCACTTAAATAATTTGGAACGTATTATTTTAAATGACACGTCCCTTTGTGTAGTCACTTCATTCTCCATCCTTGTAAAATAAACATTTTCCAGAATCACTTTCTTCACCCCCAGATATATAAATTAAAATCAATTAGTAGATTTTCTTTTATCAGAGAAATCACAATATATATTTGTTATTATTTAAAATAAATTCAATCTTTCTATTAAAATAATGTCTATATTAATAGCATAATTTATACACGTGACTATTCTGTTAAATTATTTGTCTTGACAGGTTTGTGTATACAGATTTGCTTAGCGTTTTTTTTTTTTTTTTTTCATTTTGTTTGAAGGAACAAAAGGGCGTTTTCACACACTGCTGAACTCAGTATAATGGCTACTGTTGAGATTTAATTACACATTAAAACACACTAACGATTGTCGTATAAAAATGGGTGTGGGCTAAGCTAAGCACGCAGTGATAAAAACTTTATTCTTTACTTGAGCTGAGTTGGCTTTTTAACATTTTTTTATTTGGAAAAAACCTTGAGCGAACAAGATGTGGGGAGAGAAAGGAGAAGAAGAAGAAAATAAAAGAAAGAGGTTATTGAGAAAAGAGAGAGTCAGAAGCAGCGAGGGGGTGGTATTGTCTGTATTAATACTGTGTCTTCCCAGTGCCGGGTCTCTTTTCAGGCTTTTGTAGCGGCGCCAACCATGAAATGTGTCTGTCCCCAAAAACCATATACCCACTCAGGAGGGTTTCCCGACCTCAGAGAGACAGAGAGGAGGAGGAGGAGGAGGAGGAGGAGGAGTAGAAGAAGGAGCGAGAAAAAGAGTGCAGTAGCCAATGATCACTATCAGGCACGCCAGCCAGAAAGGAGGGACAGCCAAGGAGCATGGCTTATTCACCGGGCTGCACTCACAGCGAGGCTCTGGCATCAGCTGCTTAGTCTGGCTAACAGCGCTATTCAGCACCACACAGCCATAGTCATGCAAGAATGAGAGTCACAACATCTTAAATCCAAAGCATCATTGCTTCTCTTTTTCTTCATTTTAATTCCTTTTTTTCCGTTACAGTTGGTTTTCCTTTGAGACGTGGCTTTGTTTCGTTTTTGTAGCTGCCAAAAAAGTGACGTAAAGTCCGATTTGGAATGAACATGTAAAAATAACCTGTTTCATTTTATTTTGCACATGCTGGTGGAAGAACACATTTAGTGGGTGAAATTAACTGAGTGAAGGAGTCTGATGTTCAGAAAGTGAGGGAGGTGTGAGAGGAGTTGTGTCGGTGGCTGATTTTGGCACGATGCTATCTCTCTGTATGGAAGACGCCAAATTTTCATACACAGCTCCTGCCAACCTCCTCCCTCTGATCCTCGCTTTCTTCTCTTTTCTTTTCTTCCTTTCACTTGTTCCCCTTTTCTTTTCTTCCTCTTTAGGGTTCAAATGAATACCCTCCCCTAGCCTCATTAGCACCCCGGACTCCTGTTTGCAGCTACAAAAAAATGTATAATAACTTGTAAGCACAAACATTTTAGCGCTCAATAGGACCATTATCTTTGGTTTTCATGAAAGCAGGCCATCATGGGCTATGAGCCTTGACTGTGAGTTTTTTCTGTTTGTCATTAAGTATGCAAAGACGCTTTGCCACCATCCATTTGGTTGATAAATCTTTACAAAGACTTACTATCGGTATCTGTACATTTATTTATTTTTTGCGATAAGTCAATATATTTTTATTTATTTAGCAGGAGCATTTTATATGTGCTAAAATTATTATTCAGTTGACAGCTGATTAAGTTTGGTTTGTTTTTGGATAGGTGGTGGACTTGACCAGGTCATGGATGTCCATGTTTCAGATAAAATGTCTTCCTAGTGTCGCACCCAGCCAGTCGTCCTCCTTGAAAGACAACCTTCACAAGGGCATTGTTTGGTGTTTGTTGCACCATGAGAAGGAGAGCAGTTTAGAGAATTCAGAAAGCGGGATGGGGGGTGGGGGGTGAATGAGGGAGCTCGCTGAGAAGCACAACAGAATGCAGAGAATCAAATTTGGCATGCGTCTGTGTAAGCGAGTAAGCTTCAAATCAGTTTGGACACAGATCTAGGACACTAGACGGAGAGAAGAAAGCAGGATGAAACGGGATAGGGAACGACATGGGATTGAGAGGGGGATAGTGCGTATATGTGTGTGTGCGTTTAGCGGACGGGGGGGGTGTTAAGTAGAGGATGAGATGGGGGATAGGTGGGTGAGTTTGTGGGGTGGGATGGTGGGGGGTGTTCGGTAGAGTGTCCCTCAATGACGACTTGAAAAACAGGCCGGTAAATAAATGGAGTGGCAGTAAACAAGGCTCGGCGCTTCATCAAAAGACTCCATTCATCTGTGAACAGGAGAGTCTCTCTTTTCTCTGAGGAGACAGAGAAAGGAACCCACTGACGCTGACGAGAGGACGGCGCTTGTTTAGATAACAGGATGAGTTTGGAGTGGAATGGTTTGGGGGGGTGCTGAGCAGGTGGGAGGTGGACTGTCTTAACGAGTGGGGAAAGGTGGGGGTAGAGATAGTGGGGTTTTGTCTGTTCTTTATCACCAGTGTGGATTCAGGGAAGGATTGCCTTTTTGGGGTTGCAATTGCGAGATAGACTGATGACGGTATGTGTTTTCGTGTCTAGTACAAAGCGGCGTAGGGGGTAGTATGCTTTTTGGCAAGGCTTACATATGTGCCTTTGTGCACAGTTGTGTATGTAAGGGTGCCTATGTGTGTATGTCTCAGTTCCCTCACTTTTTGCAGTCCATGCTGTGCTTTATTTTGCATGATTTAAAATCTTAAGAACCAAGCAGCAGCTCTTTTCTCTAACATGAAGTTTGGAAAGAACAGAGTTTGGAACAGAGACTTGGGGTCTCAGGGACACTGTGGTGAACTGGCCAAAGCAAGGTGGTGTGCACTGCTCTCTGTATCAGCTGCTTCATAATTGAGCTTGTTTGCCTGTGGCATGATGGAACCAAGCGTTGCTAAGTGCTATAAAGTTCCATGCATTTCCATCATGCAAACTTTTTAATTAAGAGGAGATGATTTTGTGAATATAGAGATCAGGATGAAGTCACCTCCAACCACTTAGTGGATTATGACTGACAGAGAAGCCAAATGCCACCTTTCAATTGCTTTAAATTAGCGAATGTAATCGTGCCACTCTGGATTGTAAACATTAACAATTCTTAGACCATTTTAACTCGCTAATTGTTTGAAACCACATCTTGTTAATCGATGTGGCCTTGCAGTGCAAGCTGTGCATCAGACTGTCACTTTAACTCAACTCATTTGACAGACAAACTCAATACTTTTCATTTCGATTTTCAGAGTTGCAGAAGACATAATATATTGTTTTTTTCATATATTTTCTCATAAGCCTCTTTCAAAATGGCTTTTGTCCAGAGTGTCAGCTGCATTCAGACCTCTTGATTTCTCTGGTGCTGTTTTTAATTGGTCCACAATATAATAATTTTGATTTCCTATTCAATGTCTTTAGTTTAGTGTACATGTTTTTATTTTTCACCCCCCTTGCCTTTTCTCAAGCCTCTTTCTTGCCACCCCAATGTCCCCCTCCTCTACCCACCGCCTGTTCGCCTCACGTTTATTGGACCCAAATTCGGCTGGAACCATGGCAACCAAGGCTCCCAGGGAACCTTGCCTGGGTAGAATCCAAGGTGGCTCCAGGGTGGCACTGACTGGCGTCGGCGGCGGGCTGTCGCCACTGCAGGTTGCCACGACGAGGCAGGCCGTACTCTGGCGTGCCACAGCAGCGACAGGCGTGGTAGCCCGCTAACCACCGCTAACTAACTACCGGCTAACATGACCTGCCATATCTGGTGACATTAGCCACCACTTCCACTGCTGCAGGCCATGGCGACTGCAGCACAGGGGAAAAGCAGGGGAAGCGTTTCACCAGTACGCATATTGATGTGGCATGGCTGGGTGCCCAGTGCTGCCTCCCACATGAGAGAAAAAGAGAGAGAGAGAGGAGAATAAGAGGGAGAAAGACAGCATAGAGAGATGCACGCTCGATGTATAATGTATGAGCATATAGTTTTTTTTTTTTTAACAATGCCTATTTCCTGTGTAAATATTCAGCTGCACATATTTGGCTCAGTGTTTCCTGCCTTAACGTGTATGATATTTAAATGCATGATTATGATGTGCACAGCGCTGTGCATCTGTTGAGGCAATATGGTCTTGTGACTGAAAGTGAAAACCATCACTGAGCCAAGGCTGTGAACGAGAGAGGAAATTCATTCAGGTTTTTATTGTTTAAGTGTATTTTTCTACAGATTCATTTTTTTCCCTCTCTGCATAGTGTATGAGAATGTATAGTTTCCTATGTGAAAGTGAATCTGTGGTCATCTGCTTCACCTTGTTTATTTGGAAATGAAACAAGCGGGATACACACAGACTGTGGTGATTGTATTTGTTCGATGCAGATTGTGTCCTGAATATAGTAAATGTCACAATCATCCACTTTGCTCCAACCACACTGCTCTGGCACAGAGGGCTCTGGAGACTGGAGCTTGCAGGGTTCTGCTGACTAGGAGCCTGTTCATTCTGTGACGTTTGTCGATTTGACTGCCATACTAAACCAAATGGGAGTGGTTTTGATGTTCTTCAACACATAATTTGAGGTTGAACATCAATAGAGTTATCATTATGGTCATAGATAGATACTGTAGCAGCGTGCCATGATTTATTAAATGTTATTTTCTTGAAGGGTAATGACGACAAGTTATCAAGTGGTAATTTACTTTGTGAGTGTAATTCTCTAAAGGCCCATTATTACATTTTTGTATTTTTTTCTCCTTATCAGTACAGAAGTGCAGTTAAGGTAGCACTCTTCCTCCCTCCGACAGAGACTTGACGCTGTTTCGAAGCCTGACTAGAAGCCTGCTGCTCCCCGTTCAGTGCATTCCAGATTGTAACTGCACAGAGGGTGGGTTGGGCAACACATTCACTCTGCGGGGAACGAATGGATATCTCATCACCCTGCTTTCTTAAGCTATGAGTCAGTATCCGTAATTGGTCACGGGCCAATCACTGCTACAGTAGGTTTCCACTTGATTAAAGTAGCAGTATGCAATACGCCTTAGCCTGGGTTCAGATGGATGTGGGAGTTTTTAAAGGGAGTTATGGACAGTTTAATCAGAACTTTGCAGTTCAATCTCCTCCATTTTTTTGAAGCACCCATTTGCCACAGGGTTTTGTTTCTCTCTCTTCTCTGTGAGAACAATTTGGTGTTTTCTCCCTGCTCCTCTAAGCAAGTTCAGCCAGTGGCAGGTAAACGGTGGATTCGTCATGCGAGGTGTGTAAGGAGATATGGTGTGTGATCCATGACGGTGCTAGCGGCAGTGTGCATGCTCAGCGCTGCCAGCCAGTTTAAAGAGGCCAGAGGTAGAAAGTTGAACAGAGGGAGAAAAGTTTGAAACTCCAGCTTGAACAAGAGATGGAGGATTATTAAGCTGCTCCAACCTGATTTGTGGATCTCTCCTTTTTTGCTGTAGTCCCTCTCTCTGTTCCTCCTGACCTGAAATTGGGGGTTAGATTGAGGATAGTGACGGACTAATGAGGCCCCTTTCCTGCAATTACCCTCCTCTCTCCTATTCTCTCTGTCTCTGTTTCCATCTCCCTCTCAAATTCTGTTTCTTTCAGCCCCCCCTTTGTTTCTCCTTTTTTCCCCTGTCGCCCTCTAAAAGGGTAGTGGTAAAGCAAGGTGACACTTTTTCTTTAAAAGCAACGTGATGGTCAATTAAAACAAATCTGGTCCTAATTTGTGGTAGATTGCTATCTGAGTTGTTGGATGGGAATGCAGCTTTTTTTTTTTATTAAAGAAAACATGCAGAGCTGTGCTCCCTTTCTCTCTGTTCCCCCTTTTGTTTTCATTTGATCAGGGTTTTTATTTTGGCTTTCTCTATACTTGAGTTTGAAATAGTTTAGTCACAGTTTTCTCAGAATCAAGCATGCAGTTTTCATTATGTGTAATGAGGTTTGGAAAGTGTATTTTGCTTTATACTGTACATGGCTGAGTCTTGGTTGTTGGCTCATGGGCCGTGGCTCCTGGTATACAGGCTAATTATTTCTTTCCATTCACTCACTTTGTGGTCTAAACTGCTTGTTGAACACAGGACGTTTGTGTATGTGTACCAGTGTGTTTAACTGGAGGTGTGCATGAAAAAGAACATGATTTCTTTTCCTTTCATGGTGTCTGGCTGCTGTTTGTGTTTAGTTTGGTTGCTAGCCTGCTGTGTCTTCCTCCCCACTGTGTGCTGGACATGAAATGGAGCAGAATCGTCAAGGGTTTGGTTGCCCTTGATGCTTTTTATTTCTTTTGGCTTGATGTGTTCGCATGGACTGACTACCCCCCCACCCCTCATTGAGGAAAGACACTAGAAAAGTGCAATGAGTGTACAGTTTCAAACATAGTCTATGAGCTCAGTTAAATAACTACATTAACATTTTTCAGCGTTGTCATTTTTTGTGTTTAAAATTGAAGTTTTTTTTTTCCGTTCCAACACATCTAGCTAAGGTTGATAACCCTTGAAAAGAAAAAAAAGGGCCACACAAACAACTCATCCACCCTTTAATGATTTGTGTTTTCACTGTCACTCCCATCTTTCAGTTACTACATTGGCTCTTGGGGGTGAATAATTGGGTGAGTCAGGTTGAAGTTCTGGTGCTTGGCATGTTTCTGATTAACTGGCCTTGAACGAGACACTGAATCCTCCCCAGTGCCAGAAGTGTGACTCTTTCCAGCACTAACCTCTGACCCCCCCCCCCCCCCCCCCCCCCCCCCCCGAGCATGTTAACTGCAGTAAAGAATGTTTACAGGGCATCAATGAGGTATCACATTATTAGGAACCCCTATGGTAAATGCCTTGCACAGGTGCTAATGGGATGCTACCTCCTTTCCTAGCGCCAACTGCTTCACATCCTATCCGCCTGCCGTGTGCCAAGTAAAAGTCACTCTGGATGCTAAATCCCCGCCTAGCGCACAGTGCTAACAAGTCCCAATCTAGGCTGATCCTTATTAATACAGCGGGTCATGATCAGCTTCAAAAAACTAGCGTACAGCTGCCCTCCATGTGGCCTAGTGTTGTCGTGAGGTCAGCCCTGTGACTGCCTGGGAGAGAGGAAGATGAAGAAGAGGATGGATGAGTTCTGACTGTATGCGAAGCATGTGTGGTTGTTGTTGATTAAAAGTTGTTGTTGTAATTGCGGGGCTTAAAATGCCAGGTGGCGGATGTGTCCTGTTAATCCCCTATCTAATTTCGAGGTCCAGGGGTGAAGCTCTTAATCCGAAACACACGCACAAATGCACTCGCTCATAGTCTTGCACACAGATAAACACAAATGTGCACTTTCACAGATCTTCCCACAAACAAACTGCTCCCAGTTGTCTCTGCTGTGCTCACTTTTTTAGAAAAATGCTTCAAACATGCCATTGCACATGGTACAGTGTATTAAAGTATAGCTACAAGTTTAACACTATGGCATTTGTTTGTCTTGATAGACTAAAATTACACTGTGCTGCTGTCATATAAGCTGGCTTCACTGTCCTCATTTCTGATAACTGTACACATTCGCGCACAGACAGACAAAACTATATCACTTCACTTAAGTCCATGTGATTATTTCTCTCTCTCAATCTGTCCTGCATTTATTTTTATGACTTCAGCAGTTTGGTGTGGTTGCTGCCTCCCTTAGGCCATGTACAGGTACACTTTAGATAAACGAAAGTGTCACGGTGACTGGGAGATAAGACGTCTGACTGGCTGCTCCACCCTTTACCTCAGTTCACCCTTGCTCTGCTGAGCTCTACTGTATGTGGGTCAAGCACACAAAACTGCACACAGGAGATAGCTACAGTACAACATGGGGCGGCCTCATTTAGGAGATGGGGCGGGTGTTACAGATTTTATATGACTTTGGCATTTATTTTAGTTTACTTTGTAATGGCTTCTCTGTTTTACTAAGGATTTTGTTCGGGTGATGTTATGTAAACTTTCAGAGACCGGTTTGTGTGGCCTTGTGCAGCTTTCCTATTTGTACTTAATCGGCATAATATGATGAAACAACCACCAGCTCTTTCCCACTACTTGCCTACTTGCCTTTCTATGTCTCCTAGTGGCTTCCATGTGCCTTAAATATGTGTTGTAGTTTACAGCCTAAGTTGAGAAGGGTAGAAAAAGGGAGGGAGGAGGAACCGCTTTGCCCTGGGCGTAGGGTCATCTCAGGTGAAATGTCTCTCTGGGTATGTGGGCATGGCCTCGGAGAAAAGGGAGGAGTCATAGGAGGAGTCATCTGACTTATAACAAGATAAAGAAAGATTTTTTTTTTGCAGGGGCAGAGATGAGTAAAATAACGAATATTCTCAGTGCATACTTCCTGTACTGTGTATGCAGGAGCAGCTCCTAATAAAGTAAAAACATTTGTCTGAGTTATACACTTAGCGACAGACAGCATGAAATGTTGTGAGGTCTCTTGTTACAGCAGCGAAATGTGTGTTCGAAAAAAGGTGCCTCATTAGGGAACCTCTGTCAGGAGAAAAGGGGGGAGCATTGAGGAGAAACTTTTAGAGAGAAGAAAGGAGAGAAAATGAACTTGGGAAGGGGGTGACAGATGACTTCCCAAAGTTCAGATATGAAAAGAGGGCGGAGAGAAAAATAGAGAGAAAATAGAGAGAGGAAGGGAGGGAGTGAAAGAGAGAGATCGGGAGAGAAGTGGGGAGGTGGCAAGAGAGAAAGAAACAGAGTCTGCAAAGAGAAAGCAAGAGGAGAAGAGGAACGTAAGAGAGAGGGAGAGAGAGAGCTTCTCTGCAGGGCGGGTTTCCTGAGGTCACAGTACTGAATATCACAGAGGAATGTGGAATGCTGCATCGCTGCCAAGGCAAACACACCGGCCCCACCACCCCCCAATGGCTGTCAAGGGCTGCTTTATGTATACACAAAGACACAAGCATGCAGTCATATATGTGCATGAGTATATACTGTATATAGTGGAGTCACAGTGTGTGCCCAGCACACACTGAGATGGCATATTTCTGCACAACCCACTGATACAGGCACTTGTAGAAACAGCCACGCTGTCAGCACCTGCAGGAGATGTTATTTTTTTGTAGGTGTAGCTGACGGCGGTGCAGACCTTTAGTGATCAGCGACCAAGTGAAGGTACATTTCTCTGATTATCTGTCTGGGATATTCTTGTCCTCAAATGAGTGTTCTTCAGAAATATTTTCATTAGTCTACGTGTGTATGGAAGGAATATCATAATCGACCATGTCAGCATGGCTGAAATGCAGGGAGCTGTAAGTTGTTACAGCTGTGACACACTCGCACAAAATAACCACACACACACACACACACACACACACGTATAGACATGTGCATTTGCACACAGAGTGAATGACTCATTCACTGTGGGTTTGGACAAACATGTTAAAACACACTCACACATAAACTGATCTGTGTGACTCACACATCGTGCACACACACGCTCAACCAGTATTTGATATTTTGTCAAGGACTTAGGTTATTTCCGCCTTTGGCTAAAAATAAATGCAGCAAATATGTAAAGGGAAGATCACCTTTGAAGAATTAATTTTGTGCAAATGATGAAAAGAGAGAGACAGATAACGTGCTCATTCGAGGGCCAAGAAACTCGTCTGTTTGTCCTCAGTTTTTGTGCCAAAGTCAAGTGAGAATCATTCCGAACATTTGCGATTGATCAAGTCAAGCTGAGACGCTGCGATACAGACATTCAGACTCAGACAGGTTCAGTAGGATTGAGGATGGGCTGTGCTGCAGGAGAAGACAAGCAACAAGAGGAGACAGGATTATCTGTGACTGTTTTCTGTGTTCATGTACTGTATGTGTCCTCACACTTTGCTTGCGTGTTCTTGCTCACACGTCCCCTGAAAAGTTAACAAGACAAACTGCTGCACCTCAGATTTAAGATTGTTTTTCTTGGTGTTGTAAATTTAGAGGCTGTAGTGTGTATCCCACCCTTTTCCTTGTATTGGCTTGTGTGTGTGTGTGTGTGTGTGTGTGTGCATGCTTGTGTGCGTGCGTATGTCTTTTCCTCCTCCACAACCCTCCCTCTGTCTTGGAGCATGCCAGGGTCAGAGGTCATAACAACTGAGTCACTCTGTCGTGCTTTGATGTGGTTCACCACACAGATGCATACGCGCACATACACATTCACACGCAGAGACAGAGACACGTGCGGACGCAGGCACCAAGGTCAAGTCAAGACAAACAGCACTCACACTTTGGGCCTTGTGCCTCCGTTTGCTCTCTCTCAAGGCGCTGACAGCCCAGGAGTAAAAACAAGGCTGTGGTTCTGCAGCGCCGCTGTCTGTGCTTTGATATGCTCTCATGTCTGCCACATACACAGGAGCAGCTTTTGACCACTTAAGTAGAGGTACATGCTTGCTACTCTGATGCACAGTGTGTGTGTGTGTGTGTGTGTGTGTGTGTGTGTGTGTGTGTGTGTGCATGAAGAGCTGAGGTATTTTAAATGTAAAGGGAGAGAACATGATATATTCAGATAGGAAATCATGAAGCAGATCTTTTATTTTAGAGAGCCCCCATCCATGTTTTTCTGTCTATAATATCAAACCATGACACTTTGAAATGAGAGGTACAAAGCGTCAGTAGCTAAACATTAAAAATCAAACTTTTTACTAATCTAAAAATGATAAGGATCAGTGGAATAAGACCATGCCAATGTTGATATTGGGGACTACAAGATTTCTGATGGGTGTGTGTGTGTGTCATTCTGTACAATTGGTTTCTAATAATGGTGCATATCAGAAAATACACACTGTGTGAAAGGCTCATATCGGCTGATATTATCTCCTTACCGATATGTTACTTGGCTCTACTTTTTACCAGTAGTGCAGGTGTATTTTTGTATAAAACTGGGCAGAGTAGTGCAGGAAAATGAGAACGTTCCACTTGAGATCTGCAAACAGACTAAAGTACAGATGTCATCACACACTCATGATTAAAAAGGTAAAACAGTGGAGATCTCATTTTCAAATTAGCAGCATTTTTTTTTTTTTCCTTCAGGGACTCTTCCCAACTACAATTTATCTTTTGCGTTTGTGGAGATCAGTCATTTTCTAAAAGTGGGAAGGCTCTGTGTGGGTTTGTGTGCTTTTGTTTACACCACAGGAGTTAAAATGAGCTCATTTAATTTGCACAAGTGTTTGTATGCACACATATGTATTTGTTTATGTGGTTACTCACACATGTACAGCCAGCGGGCATGTGTGTGTTTTTCATTCTGTCCACACCCTGTCATCTCCCTGCTTCTCTCCCTCTGTCCCTCTGTTCTTTCCCTCCTTCGTTCGTAGCTGTGCAGTTGGGAGAGGCAGGCCTGGAGTCAAAAGTGCAAGTGTGCCGCTTGGCTGATGAATCACAGAGAAGCAGCTTTCCCCCCACTGTTTGTAAATATGTGGTTACCCTAATTGAACGCAGCTCCAGTTCCCAACAACTTTCATTTGTCCTTTTTCTTTGGTGCGTGTGTGTGTGTGTAATCTGCGTATGTATATGTGTGTGAGAGCATGGCCACAGCTGGAGCAGCAGGAGACACATGGCACCGGTAAAAAAAAAAAAAAAACACAATCGCTAAGGCATAAATAGACACTCGGCGAAGATTGAGTTGATTGTGAATCTTCCTACCTCTGTATACACACACACACACACACACACACAAACGCTGAGCGACTTTTACTCCTCTCCATAATTACAGGCTGTGAGATCCCAGTCTGGAGGCTGTGGTTTGGCTGGCCCTCCTCTCCCTCCATTAAGACACTAAGCAGCAAGTGTCACTCAGCACTTGGACGGCTCCTCCCCAGAGGTGGCAGCAGGGGGCCAATAAATGTACACTCTCACTCTCACACACACAAATACACACATGTTCCTTCCCTCTTTCTCTCACACACGCACAATCACCCGCGTAGAGGTGTTAGTCAGGGGCCAGTAAATGTTTTCCCTGAGGGCCCTGGCTGGGTGGTACTGGCAACGCTACTGCCAGCAACCACAACTCATCTATGTCCATTTCATCTGAGCTTTGATGCATTTTATTTAACTATATTAACTTCAGTTTAATTGAGAAAGTGCCAACTTCATTAAATTCACGTAATGTAGATGTAACCAAACTGCCCAAAGATATGGATTCTATGGCGTGCATATTCTGTTTCGTGATCAAAAATATACATGATTAAAAGTTGTCACATTTTACTCGGCTCAAAATTTGAAACAAATTCCTGAAAACTCTGAAGACAGTAAATTTAGCTAATAAACAGCACCGCACTGCTATTTTGACCCTTCGACCCACATCAAGCCCTTAACTAATCTGTTTATGTTATCACTGCAGACCCAGAAGTCCCCTTTGCTAAATTCATCTCACCATTCTCACCAACTCAACACAGATTTAGTAAATTAACTTTTAATTTTGGCTCTTAAATGGTTTTAATAGAACTAATTAGATTATGTCCGCCTCAACAAGCCCAGAAGCTCCCTGTACAGAATTAGACTTTATTTTAACCTTTTTTTTTTTTTTTTTTTTACTTTTCTACCTGTTTTTTTATCTGTAGTTTTAAGTTAATGATTCACAAGCCTTCCAGTAAACAAACAAGTTTTTTTTACCCCCCAGATTAAACACACACAAATCTAGAAGGCGTGTGGTTGCAAATCTATAACTTTTTCTCTCACAGCAGGAGCTGAGTGCTTATGGAAATATACTACACATATAGTAAACATCATTGAGTCAACTGTGAAATTTATCACAGAGTAAAAATGTTATTTGACATTTATTCACCAAAACACTAACAACATACAGTTACTTCCACACCTAAGTACAAACATTGGCTCTTATAGAGGTTTATGACTCCGTCACCCCTTCATGACCCTGTTAGCCTTAAGTGCTTTGAAGGTTACCTGCTGCTCCGTCTGTACCCATCATTTAACTCCTTTAACTCCTTTCTACCTAAGTCAAATTTGATTTGATTGACCTAAGGTGACTCTCGTCTCAACCAAACATTAGTCTCACAGCACATTCAGTTCCAGCAGTGGTCTGATCTCCCTTTGACCCTGCATGCTCCCTGACTTACCAGTGTGTGTGTGTGTGTGTGTGTGTGTGTCAGAGTCATATTAGCATTAGGCTCTCAGGCCTGGCGCGGTAATGGCCGATTAATCGACTGGTGACAGTATCAGAGCTCCCCTCAGTTCCAAAGCAGCTTAGCCTCTTTGGGCAGAGCCAGAACACCCTGTGCTGCACATGTGTGGATGTGTTTGTGTAGATTCTTTCTATCACAAAGTACACGAGGAAAATATTTTACCTAGTACATGTCACTCATTACCTTCATAAGGAGGTGTGCTTCAGTCTGCAGCATGATTAGTGGTATGAAATCAAAAGAGTGCAGGCAAGAGTGTGTGACTGAGGGAAACAGATGCAGCTGTGCAGAGACACTCAAATCAGCATGCATGCACATACACACAATGGCACAGTGACAGTTAACACAGTTTAAATCCACTCAGGGATTACAAATCCACTTATAGTGGGTCAACTTGAGCTTGTCAGCTGCAGATTCCACAGTGATCCTGCTGCCCTTCCACACCACTGCATTTCATATCGTGCCTTTGAAAGAACAAGTATGAAAAAAAGTTGGTTAGCTGCAGCACATGTGGTATGTAAGAGTAACACAAATAAACACCGCACTGTCTGTAGTGCCTGATGACATCGTACTATTTGTTGGTATCACACATCGTGCAGTTCATTAAGTCCCCCAGAACCACATTGATTCCAGAATAGAACAGACCTTTACATTTTACCTGCATGGCTGTAAAAGGCCAAATGAAAGAGTAGCAGCAAGGAGCAGAGCTTTTGTGTAAGTATGGAAGAAGTACAGCATCTGAATGAGTAATGAGACTGATGATATTCACTTTAATCACATCTGTTAATATGATTTCTTCTCCCTCCATTCCCATTGGACCTCCCCAGGTTCTTGGAATGAGCCGTGGACTGGTCTGCCAAAAATAATCGCTTGTTTGCTGCTATTTACTTAAATCTGTCAAAGAGGCACTGTCGGAGCCCATGCTGTTATGGTTCCCTGTTGTGCTCCATGAGTGTGTGTGTATGTGTGTGTCTGCAGAGTACACAAGGACCCACCAATGTGGGTACTGTTCTATATAGTTCTCTTTGTTGTCTGTGAGTCAAATGTACCCAAGCATAAATGGCCAGTGGTTGCTCTCTACTTTTTCTGTCTGTCTTCTATCTCTCTCTCTCTCACACACACACACACCAAAGCCAGCCAGCGAGAGAGTACGAGACGCCTCAATATCTCTCAGTGTGTAAAAACCTGGCAGAGGCCCTGAGTTCATCTCAACGTCTCTCTGTGTGAGACCAGAGGCCTGTGAAAAAAATACAACTCGGAGAATAACACTCACGCACACACACATGCATAAACACGGCACCACTGAGAAGTGAAGAAGTATCGGACAGGGGTATCGGGGGGGTTTGTGTGGTTTGGATGTTTGCCTTTGTCAGATGAACGATGTCATTTTTCCTCCTACTTTATGAAATATGAGGGGGTGGCGGGGGTGTTAATGGCCAGAGAGCATGTGAGGTGAAAAGGATGCCAGGCAGATGTCAGCTCACACCTTCCCTCCCTTTTTCTTCATCTTAGGTGCTGTCTTCAGCCTCTGTCTCTGTCCCTCGTCATCAGCTCTCCCAACCTCTCCATTTCTCTCCCTCTCATCTTTTCTCTTTCACTTTGGGGTTTGGAGGCATCACAGACCGCTCCCAGCTGGAATGGGGTCTGAAAGCATCCAGGGATATATCGGTTATTATTAAACCTGCTCTCCGATTGCCAAATACCTCATCACTCATGTGTACACACAAAACATATGCGCACACGCCACCTGGCAGAGTGAAGCAACCGCTCTTCTCACAGAAGATAGACGTTAAAAAACGAAGAACAAAAAATACCCTTCTGATTAGAAGTTGAGGAGATTGTCGTAAATCTTCTCCTGTGTGATGGCAAAATGGTAAACACATGTCAGAGCTGTCTTCCCAGAGTGCAAAGCTTGCAGAGTGTCTTTTTGGAAGTCTTACAATAATGATTCCACCGCACCCAAGGGCCCGCAATCCTTATCCAAACTAGACTTTTATAATCAATCACACATTGATTAAATGCCAATACTGACTGCTTTGATTAAGAAATTACAAAATAGAGTGTGACATGAACTTCTGAGTCAAAAATAGCATCATGGAAGAGCATAATGAGCTCTTGATTACAAATATCTGCCATCTACTTTTTTCGTTTCTGTTTTTACGCCATTGAGGTAACTGTCAGCATTAATAAAAGACCACAGATGTTCATATATGAAACAATAATTCAAATATGCTGTTCGGAAATATTTTAATTCGGTCCAGATCTGTCTGTCAGAACCTTTTCTTGGTTATAGACTTGCACTGCTTCCACTTCATCCCCCCGCCATTAGTAATCATGTCTGCACACCCTCTGTGAAGTTGGCAAGTTCTTTTTCTCCCCTTCACAAAAAGGATATTCTGCTGCCATCTTTCCTTAACGGGATGGAAAACAACTCCCACAGAACAAGATAATAATAATACATATATAATGGCCTGCTGCTCCCATAGAGCTGAAAAGTTCATTACATCTTCCAAGGAAGTTAGGGTTAGGGTTAGGGTCATCTAGTCAGGTATTTAACTTTCTCCAACTTTGCAAGATATGACATTTTTCAACATTTTTACAGTTTTCCCAGAGAATAATTTATTGATCTTGACGTAAGTGCATCAAAAACAAAACAGTGGACCATTATGTACAAAGGTTGTGAAATTTTGTGCAGCTTGGTTGAATTTGAGCGTATTATAAGGACTTTGAGGAGGTATGCTCTCTATGGAGACCCATTCTATTTCAAAATGTGATTAATGTTTTGTTTTATTTCAAACAAGTAACTCCCTCAATATCCAATAGACACAGGTACACATATCAACAATTTTATGCAGCCCTCTAATGTAATTTAATATGGTCACATGATAGGAAAATCACTTATTCCCCAAGATAATGATTTCAACTGAAAGTTCAAGTTCTCACATTGAACTTGAACTTGATCCCGAGCTTGAACATGACAGGCACTCTGCCTTGATTTGTTGCTTTAACTCTCACTTCCTCTCTTTCTCTCTCTCTGCCCCCCACCTTACCCGCCCCTTCCCTCTGTGTTGGGATTAACGTGCGGTGGCGGCATCAAAGGCCTGTCACCACTAAAGTTAATGGAGCATCACACATGTTCACTAACACACACAGGCAGACAGGTCCTGCAACTGGAGATGGGGGTATTTGGAGATTTAGAATGTGGGTATTAACAGCGAAGAAAGGCAAGAGCGAATGTAACAGGTTCGCAGGGCAGGGTTCAAAAAAAGAATGTGTGAAAATGAAATGTTGTGGTGTGAGTGAAAAACCTAGCGCAAACAGAGGTTAAATCCTTTCAGAGAACACTGCGGAAGTTTGTAGTCATAGGGAGCAGTGAAGAGAGGCACTTGTACAACATAAAGCTTAATGTCAAGCTTGCTTAAACTTCAAACAGAGAGCCCGCATGCTTGCTGGAGAGAAGTGAATGCCATTATCAGGCATGCATACGCTGCAGGCAGCCATACATTATAGCCATAGTCACACACAAGGATGTGCAACTTCCTGAAATATATAGTGTCACACACACATACAGCAGAGCCTGGCTAGCAGGGTGCTGTTCCTGTTGCTTACCCTGATCAAACAATGGCAGCTCTATTACAGACCTAACAAGCCACACTGTGCCAAGGGAGAGGGGGGGGGACGAGAAAAAAAAGAGAGGGACGAGGAAAGGGAGCAGACAGAGAGATAGAAGGGGCAGCAGACTGAAGAAAAGTAGTCAACAAAACAGGCTTGGCGGAAAAAAAAGTAGGCTGAGAAGGAGAAAGAGGGTGATCCTCTTACATGCAATCCTCCAGGGTTTTGCCTCCATAGACGTTGCGACACAGAAACTGTATTTTATTACCTGAATCCAAACTGCCACCTGCAAGGAAAACCCAAGACGTGCGTGTAATTGCATGTCTGTGTTTGCATTTGTTTTGCGCATGAATATGAGAGCGTTTTGGTTTGTGCTTGTCTGTGCATAATTCCGTGTGTGTGGTGCTTCATAGTGTACGAGCTTGTCTTCTGTTTGTGTGTGTGTGTGTGTGGTACTCCATAGTTTGTGTGTTTGTGCTTCTCTCCAGGGTGTTGTACATCAGGAAGTGTCCAGCTAGTGTTTTGTCCCCCTCTGTTTGACACGAGCGTGTACAGAGCCCCTGTAAGGACACAACCTCTGCTTGGAACAAGCCACCCCTGTGTTTCCCCTCCTCCTTCTCCTCCTCCTCCTTCTCCTTCTGCATATCCTGCTGGCCCCGTCTCTCCAGGAAACCCTCCTCCTCCTCCCTTCCTTCCTCCCTCCCTCCCTCCCTTCTAACCCCCCTTCAGTGCTGTCTGGGCCTTTATCACTCTTCTGCCTCCTTCCTCTTTCTATCTGTCTGCTAGGATGAAAGAGTCAGTGAGGGAGCACTTCTGAAGGAGGGTTCCTTATGTGTATAATTTTCTGTGTTTGTATGTGTGTGTGCACCTATCTAGCATTGTGTGTCCATGTGTCTTTGTCTGTGCAAGTGTGTCTTTGTATATGTGATTAAAATTCTGTTGACTCTAGCAAGCTAGCTGTGTGAGGGCTTCCATTGAGTCAGAGCAGGTGGGCTCCTGCCACTACAGTCCTGCTAATCACTCCTTCCTCTTTGTGACAGTCTGGTTCAGGCAAAGGGCAGCGGGCATACAGACAGGCTACTGTTGATGCAGGAGATGTTAATGGCTATCATTGATATACAAGGTACTTTTTTAAATAAATAAAAAAAGCATCAAACATTCACAGAATGTAAAAAAAAAAAATATTATGAACAACTCATCAGACTTTCGGTCTTAAGGATATTTAATACATCTCTGTTGTGTAGACACCACAGATGCAACCCTTTGGTAGGTTGTGGTATACATGTCTTGTTGACCGGACATGCATAAAAACATCACCCTCCTCTTTTTGGCCAAAGGTCAGATAAGCTTCTGTTGTGTAGTGGTAGCCAGACAGTTAGCTAATTATCCACATGGAAAACATGCCTCATAGCTGGTCTCTCAGTCAGGTGGGGTTTTTTTTTGGAATCTGTGAAACTGAACTTTTTTTGAAGGTAGTGAAGCTGTATGTCTCTATGAGCTGCCCCCTAGGAAGTAGTTCTATGTTCCTGATGCACCTTAATGATATGTATGACCGGTTGAAGAACACAGCTTGTTCTCTAATTTTTGCCAATTTTAGTTTTTTGAGTCTCAACCCAATTGCGTAAAATGTTTTGAAATTAAATATGTTGCTATTTCGACCCTAATGAATTGAATGTAATAGTTTAATTTCTTTATTGCTCAATAAGAAAAGTGAATCTGTTATATGCTTGCCCCATTGCTCTGAAGGGGGAAATAGGCAAACAAGTGGAATGGAGCAAACAAGTTAATACTATGGATGAAAACTTGTTTCCCCTGATATTTCTCGGCTAACCTTGCGTCTGTGTAAATGCAGTGAATGAGGGTGCATGAGGAGATGAGTTTAGCAGGCATCACATCGAGGGCCATCCAACGCAGCTGCAGAAAGACACACTGAGATGCACTGATGGCTCAGAGCCTCTCGATGGAAGCGAGAATGAGTGAGAAAGAGAGAGAAGCTGCATTTACTTTTGTCCTTGATCAGTCAAAGGTCTGAACAAGTGCGTGGGAGCTGCGAACCGAGGCTGCCGAATAAAGTGGGTGGTTGATTGAAAGATGGGGAGCCCTTGTGTGGCTTTTGTGGGCATGTGTTTCTTTCTGCCATCTCTTAAACTAGTCTTGTTTGTGAGAACGTACACAGTATTAAAAGCCTATGCTCGTCTGCCCCGTAATTTCTAAAAATCCCAATTAAAATGAATACCAAACTCACATTTTGTGTAATGGTATCTATGTAAGACTTGAAGCTTAAAAGTTTACATGTGCAGAAATTTCTGACGTAATTTTCAGCTCTTTTGGCTGTATGGCCATTTAAAATAATAAAAAAAAAAGTCTGTTGTGTGACTTGTAATGTCTACTCGGATAATGGAAGTTAAAAACATTGGTCAAGTGGAGGCTTAGGTCAGATGTGTATCTATGTCTGAAGTATCCAGCCATATATTTTCAAGCTGGACTGCTGCCCGGTGCTGCCCATGGTTCTCCTCTTGGCCCGATTCCAGTCTAAACTACAGATACTCCAGAAAGACCGGTCAGAGCATTAACAGTGAAAGAAGATCACTTCTAATCTCTGATTTTCAAAAAAGTTACATAAAGAATTGCGAGCTGTGGAGTATTATTTCAGCTACCTTGGCTAACCACCAATACGTTCTTAAATCTGGCAGGGATTGCAGTGGAATTTTCTTCTTTTTTTGCATGTCTCTAGTGTAGAAAGTACAGAGGACTCATTGTGTCTTTTTCTGTCTGGGTGAGGAGTGGGGAGCATTTGTGTGTGCGCAAACCAGAGAGCGTGTACCTTCCCCAAAAAAACCCTGCCTAAGTATGTTGTAAAGCAGAGATGAAAGTCAGAGTGTTAAATAAAAATCCGCCTCCTGTTTCTTCCCTTCTTCACCTCCTCTCTTCCTACTTTTCGCCATCCATCTCCTCCTTTTTCTCCAGTATTGGTGTTTTTTTTTTGTTTTTTTTCCCTGCTCCCTTTCTCCCCGTCAGGCTTAATGCCTGCTTACAGCTCCATTTAGGCTGCATGCGTGGAAATTGGGTAGGGGATCTTATGGGTTTTGTGTCCTTGGAGATAACCAGTGTGTGGGAGGTGACAAAGGTAGCATAAGCCGTTAGAGTGTGTGCAAGTATGTGCCTTCATGTATGTGTGTGTGTTAGAGAGAGAGAGAGAGAGAGTCTGCTTTAAGTGCAGGAATAGATATCTGACAAACGGGAGTGCGGAGGGGTATGCATCTGTCAGCGTTGTTTGAAAAGCCAGAGGAGAGTTAATCTGAGCGAGTCACTCCACCTTGTGTTTGATCAGCTCGCCGTCTCAACTCGGCCTGCGTTACGCTGCTACGTTCTGCCTCAAGTCGTCAGTCGGTTCTGTTTCACTGAGCACATAATATTTTTGGCCTGTGCACACTCGACAACGTTTGTAAGCAAAACCCAATCGTAGTTACACACGGTAGAATGTATAAAAGATCAGTTCCAACAGATGTCTAATAGAAATATAACATAACAACACAATCCATTAAACCCTATACTGTATCTTTTACTTTACTTTCCCTTTGCATTGTCCTCTCTTCAGAGTGTAAATCCCTCTCCTCGCTCCCAGTTTCTATCCCAGCGATGATCAGTATCACTGCCGCTGTCATCACGGTCCCCACATCCCCATGTGTTCAGTCTGTAATCCTCTCTGAACAATCCCTCATAACCCTGAATCACCATTAGCTCGTCAATAAGCCTGAATAATCACCATACGCTATTGAGGAGCCAAAGCAGGAGGATCTACTGCCGTTAAACCAACTCCAGAGCTAATCATCATCATAATGATAATAAGGCTGCACTGGGCCTCATGCCCCAAGTTGAGCTGTGTGGGTTCAGGCAGAGCACTGACCACCAGCCAGCCTGGGCTAAAACAGTATGACACAGGCTTATTGATCACGCACATTGATCAAAGAGACTGTGGAAGTGAATGTTAATTCTATGAGAATGAACGCAGCATGCCATAAACGTCTTTCCTTCATTTACATTAACCATCCTTCCTCCTCCTCCTTCTCTGCCTCCTGTCTCCCATAAGGGAGCCAATCAGTGAGGGCGTCACTAGTTTTGCTACAAAGCCCCAGAGTGGATTACATCACCACCTCTGCTAACGGTGCTGTCTGTCACAGGCCATCAGGGCACTGTTGACTTCATGCAGTTCTCCACTCCACTTTATTGTAATATTGGAACCAGTTGTAACCAGTCATTGAAAGCCACATGCATGACCTGTTCTATCTAGACCCCCCTCCTCACTGAGACACTTTGGTTCATTGGATTGTAATAATTTGCAGTGGTTTTTCAAGTTTTCTCTTTCCCTCTTTCTTTTTCGAGTTTGCTCATTCTCTTTCTCTCTCTCTCTCTCTGTCATTCCAATAAAATACGAGAAGTTATCCTGGAGGTAAACACACATCTGCAGGATTGTGAAACAGGATGTGGAATTTCATAACATATCTATGGGAACCATGGGAAACTTGTACTGTATTTTCATTGCTTCAATCAGCCAGAGTTGAGGCAAGAAGAGAAAGGGTGAGCAGGCTTGATATTTATAAGGAAGAAGAGTGACTATTCATACCATTTATTAGGTGTTTCTGTTTGCATGACATTGAAAGATAAAGTAGAAATTCCCTTTTTTTGGAAATTGATACATGGCCAAATTACTTCCTGTATAATACATGCTCTACCATGAACAGTTGTGTATTTATTGTGTACATCTTGGGAACAACGTTGCAACTGCAATGTCTTTTTCTTCGCGAGAGGAAATGAAAAGAGGAATTGAGTGAGAGGAAAAGAGGAGTAGACAAAGCTGAGCGGTGATTGAAGGGGAAAGAGAAGACTTAAGAGAGAGCAAGCGAATGATGGAGAGGAGGGGGAGGATAATTGCAGGAAAGGGGGGATATTAGTTCGTCACTATCCCCAGCCTAGAGACTCTCGGACCAAGGCCGTGGATAAGTGAAATCATATGGCTGTCTCATCACAGAACCCAGAGAGCGAGTGTTGATAAGTGCCGACAGTTTCATTGTGGCAGTAAACATTCATTCAACAGTGCTCATTAAAACAGCCAACTCATTTATGCTATGGCCCATATGGCTCTGTGAACAAATGTGTGGAAGTGTGTATGTGTTCTCCCCAATGCATCTTTACTTGCAGTTTTTTTTTTTTTTATTTAAATCAAGTGCAATCAAGTAGAAATGTTGTGCTGTGTGCAAAGAAGTCGCACCATTCAGTAATGTCTCCATGAAATAATTGGTACTAGGGTTCTGCAGTAGCTGTAGACACTCCAAACACCTCCTGCTGTGGTGAAATTGAATATGTGGAATTAAGAGCTAATCATGTTGTACTGTTTCAGGTGAAGAGTTGGTGTTGGAAAAATGAAAGTGAGATTATTATAACATCCTTCATTAAAATGAATGTATGGGAGTTAATAGGTGCAGTAAATGTGATGCGCACGATACAGGAGGTGCTCTATTTTAACTGGTTGCAAACTTTCACCTTTATCTGGTACAGGAAGAACACACAGTCATGATTAAATTGAATGATGACGCAAAACAGCAAAAACAGTAATAAATCTACACACTACAAAGGTTTCATCTTGGTCTGGACAAATTTCTGCTGGCAAACCTGGATTTATTGGCCTTGACAAATTAATGAAAAATACAGCAAATGTTGGATAGTGTTTGTTCAGTCTGTAACCTCCAGCTGTGCTCTTGTGAAGTCTCCCCTTTATCGCCGTCTGTGATCATCTCCTCTTTACTCAATGTGAAGGTCCTCGTCTATAAATCGCCAGGAGAGCAGTGCAGCCCGAAGATAACACTAATGCACTTGTAAGCTCGAACCAGTCACTTAGCTGGAATATTTACAGCTTTCTAAAGAAAGCCTCGCCTGAGGGAGACACTTCAAAAACAGAGCTAGCTGAATGGAGGAGAGTAATGATGTGTTTGATAGAGATAGCTTGAGCCGCCCCAGCGTTTGAGGCGGTGCAGAATGTTGTATCTGCTGTGGTTTTCTTCAGCCCTTATTTAAGTGGGCAGGTTGACTGATGATGTGTTTTCTTTTGAGGCACTGGCCCGGAGGAGTATGTACAAGTGGAGGGAGCATTTAACACACCTGAGACCTGTCCAGCACAACCACAGCCTTGTACTTGTTGATTGATGTGTGGAGCGGGGCGGTGAATAAGTGCCAGGCTAAGAGGACAAAACTGGTGACAGTCTGTACTTTTCTCACGTCAAGAAAGCCAACGATTACTTTATTCTACTGTGCAACAGCATCATACATTATTTTTACATTTTTAAAAACATGAATGGAGCACACAATTCTAAACACGAATTTGGTGTCATGTAGATTTCCAGAATTGAAAAGAACATTTCCTGAAAACATTTGATTACTTCAAGAGTAAGGACCAATGGACTTGTCTCAAAAACAGAAGGGGAGTTAAAAAGTACAAATTGCTTTACAGCAGAGAAATACACACCAAGGAAGCATTTGTTAAAAACCCTTTTCACTAAATTTACCATAATCCTCGGCTGAACTGGGTGAATGTGATTATGCATTATTTCCCAAATTAACTGCTGCTTAAAGTTTTATATTGGTTCACCCTGTGCAAAACCACAGGAAAACCTTAACACTTACGCCAGACACACAAAAGGAAAAAAACAGCTGGACCTCGCATCAATCTGAAAACTTTTCCACATTAATTTCAGTCACAAGACTTTCAAGGCCTCTGGTCATCTCACACCTCCCCACAACTGTCTCTCTGTCTTCCTCTATGTCTGTCTATCTGGCTGTCTCTCTCTCTCTCTCTCTCTCTCTCTCTCTCTCTCTCTCTCTGTGTCCTCAGCCAACCCCAAACAGCTTTATGCGAGGGTTTGGTGGTTTTGGGAGCCGCTTTGCACAACATCAATCCAGGCTGGACAAGTGAAATGCCTTAAAATGACTGAAATCCCCCTCAAAGCTGATAGTACACGGATAGTACAGGCTTATGTGTTCCAGTGGGATCTAGAGGGAGTTACATTGAGTGTGAGGGGAGAGGGGAGTTGTTCCACTGTAGGCCTCATTTGAAATAAATGCAGAAGAATCAATGTGTCTCAGTGCATGTGCGCTACATGACTTGACGCATATGATAAATGAGAGCATAGTCACACTGTTGTGGATGAAAGCAGGAGAGACAGGGGAAGGACAAAGGGCAAGAAAGAATAATATGGACCCAGAGAAAGAGAGGGTGGTGGTGAGGCATCAAGAAATGAAAAGCACATTTTCATTATTTAATTCCGTCACACTGACGCACCATTCTCTCTTTCTCCTTCGTTCTCTCCATCTGTCTCCATGCTCTAACTCCCCTGTATGTTTATTTTCTTCCCTTCCAACTTCCCTCACTCGTCCATCCATCTCTCCTTCCTCTTCTCCGTCCCTCCCTCCGTCGCTCTGTCAATTAGCTCATGTAAACTTTGCTTTCCCTCATTGTTTTTCCAGGGGAAAGTGCCTCTGCTTTTGATTAAGCCCAGGGCCCTACTTTAATACCATGCCCTCCCTCTCCTTTCCACACACACAGTACAACATTATATATCGTATCTCGCTTCGATGTTGAGCAGCGTTTTGACTGCCTGTGTCACTGCAGAAGAAAAAAGTCATACGTTTGTGACTTTTGGTTGTCCGTGTAAACACTGAGCGATAAAGGCGTACACTGTTACCATGTGCCAGTGTGCACCTTCACACAAACACACACTGCCACGGGTTTGGGAGGTGGACGGCGGCAGCACCTGTCTGGCAGCTGTTTGTTATCCCTTGGGGGTGTCAGCCGTCTGACTGACAGGTGAGGAGGCCCCGGGCTGAGAGCTACAACACAGCTGGCCTGGCCCAGATGCTGAGGAGGGACAAAAATCCTCTGTGCGTGCATTCGTGTGTGTTTTCCTTTTTTTCCGTAGAGCCTCATTATTCCTTCATCCCCTCTTTTTTGAGTTTTGAATAAGTAGGGGTTGTTGGAGTGTGGTTTACTAAGGATTGTGAACAGGTGAAATTGACAGATGAAAGCACAGCCCTTCTCTTCCTCCATTTGGTTTCTGTCTTTTTTCACTTTTATCACTTTTTAATATCTTCTAAGCCACCACACTTTGTCATTCATCGTCTTCCTCTTACTCAGACCGCACTCTTCATAATTTCAACTCCACTCCACATGTCACCCCTTTCTTCTTTCTCTCTTCTTCCTCTCCATCTCTCTTCCTTCCCTCCTTCCTATGACTCCTGCTCTCCTTCCCTCCCTTGTTGCCTCGCTTTCTCCGGTTCCCTCCATCTCCCCTTTTCCACATAAAGCTGTTTTTCATAGAAGCCCATGCAGCCTAGAATAGCATTCCCCCGGGCGCTGCAGGGTGAAACACTAGACTTTTCTGAGCTCCAGCCAAACAGATGCTGGCTCTTGGAGTCCCACCAGAAACAAGCCATCATGCTTCTCTCTCAGTCTTTCGCTCTCTCTCTTCTCTCACTTTCATGCTTTTTGTCTCTTTCATTTCGTCTTCCCAGCCTTTCTTCCTGGTCTCTCGTTCTCCTGACACTTTCACTCCCTCTCCCCTCGTCTCTGTCAAGGGCAACATCTTAGTGTCCTAATCTCTTCATGGGAGTGTCGTCCAAACAGCCCGGTGTCTGGTCCTCGAAAGTCTGATCAACCTTTGCTTGGTCAAACTTCCTCAATCAACATCCCTTTGTCAGGTGCCTGTTGCTTTGTGCCTTCTTATTTGACAACCAGCCCTGTGCTTGCAACCAAGTGAACTATGGTGGAAAAGCCTGAAGTCTATATTTTCCTTCCTGGCTCATTGGTGTCTTTCCTTACAAATCTCGACCCACCTCATCCTACCCCTTTTTTTCATTTTGGCAGAACTTGCTTGCCTGCCCCCCTCTTTCGCCCTCCCCATATAGGTCCTCCCTCCACTCTTTTCTTTCTTCCTTGCTCAGTCTTTAAATTTCCCTGAACCCAGGGACCCTGTCTGTTACGTAAATGGGTTAAACACAGACACACATGTGCTCACATACTGTATGTACACACACATGCCTGCACATACAAACCCTCTTTTCAAGACACACACACACACACACACACACACACACAAGTGCTATAGGGCCAAACTTGGCTTTGCAGCTTTTGGCAGCCGCTCAACTCTCTCTCGGTCTCCACTATCGCTCGCTAGCTGATGCAGTGTTTACATGAGCTGCCAGTCACAACCAAATCAAAAGCTTTTCCCTCTGAGCTAAGAACAGTTGGGGGCCGAGGAGGTATGCTGTTGTGAGTGGGTATGTTAATACTGATTTGACTGTAGCCATTTTGGCGGCTGAATGTAGCTGATTGTGTCAGTGCTGCTGCTCTGCATCTACTCAACCTGAGTTATGTCAGGTCCTCTTCATGGTGGAGATGCATAATGACTCTCGACACATTTTGAAAATACTCCATGCTGATTTCAGGTACTTACAATTTTATTTTTTTCATAATCAAAATAGCAGTGCAGAGTGGGAAATCGTCTGCAGCTTCTGCAACTTAAAAAGTTGTTGATTTCGGAAGCTCATCATCGATTGAGATCTTTTTTTTTTTCATCTGGTCATGACAACACATCCATTCATGCTCAGAATAAACCCTGTGAACCCTAGGGTATGTAAGCCTGTTATAAGGTTATATAACATGTTATAGTGGCTGCACCAGGCATTACATCACTGGTGAGATTACTGGGGATCAGGTCTGCTTCCACACAACCTCTGCCCCAGCACTTCCCTTTTTATATCTGCATATAGGCCTAGTGTTGATAATAGCTCATATATCTGTTAACTGAATTTAACTTATTTTGGAATGAGGCTTATAAACGGTGGAATTAAAATTGTGTTTTGGTTTACATCCTGGTGTCAAAGTATCAGGTGTCAGACGTTCAGTCTTAACTTTGGGAAGGCCTCATCTGTATATTTTGGCACAGTATAGATGTGACGTTACATGAAATTCAATTGGTGTGGGACCTAGTCTGAAGCAAAGCACTATTTACATGGATTAACTATACAGTACAGTGAAATGCTGTGGTCCAGTTGCCATGCGGTCAGTCAGATATTTTGTGTGTGTGTCTGTAGCTTAGCTGGGGCCGAGTACAGGGATGATGTGTGGAGTGATTGCGATAAGGAGGTGAATTAGATTTAGAATTAGAATTAGTGCAGAGACGTTAAGCGGGATGGGCTTACAGACTAAGCGTTACGAGGTGGTGGGCAGACGCGATCCTTACATAAATGCACAAGCACATGCACACACACACACACACAGGAAGATCAATCAATAGATATGTTCTCTAATCTGATGGAGGTGTAGCTCGATGACTAGTGAAAAGGAAAGGGGGGGGTGAGGAGAAGACATACGTAAATACCCCCACACACACACATGCAAACGGTTTAGTGTGTGTTGTTTGCAGTTTTGTATTGTGCAGGTACACACACATGCTTTGTCCACGATCCAACACTGTGGGCCTCTGTTGTTTGTCCTGGAGCCTTGGAGTTGCCTGTTGTCGTCTGCCCAGACTGAGTGCTAGACAGAAGGTGGCTAAAGGTCATCAGACGAAAACGGGTTTGTGTACTAGTCATGGACACAAATCTCAGGTGTGTTTCATCTCCCTCCCTCTTTTCGCCGTCTCTCTCAGACACACATTGACCATATGTTGCAGCGATGTGGCTCCCCAGTGAGTTCCTATACCGCCAGACAGATGGTGGTCTGCTTTATCGCACATCTACGTCCTGATTGATTTATCTGCTTGTCTGTGTTGGTGCCATCGCTTGTTTGTTCGGACTCCAAGCTGTTCTGATCCATCCTAGCAGTGAGGGTTACCGCTATTGCTGTTTGTTGAATTAGCTTATTGACATTGTTTTTGCATTGTTTTTTTATTGTCTCTCCCGTAGAGTTTTAAAGTAAATTTTATTTATGTTCAATTCCCTGCTCAATTAGCAATCGTCTCTTTCATCTAATTTCTACTGGCAAGTGCAGTTCCCCTTATAAAAATTCCTGTTTGGTTGGCCAGGGATAATGTAGGTTGGAGCTTTCTTTGTAAAGTTGACCCGCAGTAATTGAACCGCCACAAATAAAGACTCATACATGTTGCATACATTGATGTGTCCCAGCTGCTGCAGCTATTAATCCAAATCACCAAATTCTAGACTATGACCCTAAACAACACGCCTGCCAACTGTGACGCCATTCCCTTCAGCACATGCTGTACATGTGTGCATCCATCACTCATCCCGCTGAATGATTTTGTTATTGACGATTTATTTTTTTACCCTGCTTTTAATGGTGTCCTCATCAACACCTGCGTTTGGGTGATGCAGTTATGAGGCATTTCCTGGTTAAATGTTTTTCTGTGAATGATCCTGCCAGCTGTTCATTCACAGACCCGTTTTCTTCCCTTCCCTTTTGTCCTAAACCCATCCAAGCTTTGGAAATTAACCCGTTAGCTAGTAGCCATCAGCTGCATCAAAACTCAGACACATCCTCGCTGGGTGACCCCCATTTAGGATTCTGACTACTGGGTTAACTTCAGGCTGACCATCGCGCCTGGCTCCAGCTTCCTCACATGACCTCACCCTCCGCCTCGTGGCCCTCTCTCCATCTGCCCTTAACAGGCCACACAATGGACAAAGAGCGCCTCAAGAGTCAATGTGCTTATCTGAAAGCCTATGAACATGATAAAGCAACATGTCAGACATCTCCTATATTGTATTGTTTGGTTGAGCTCTTCCTCTCCTCTCCACTGCACAGCCACCACAAATGCATTTACACATGGGACAAAATAAGTAAGCATCAGCCCTTCTCAACCTCAACAAACTTTGCTTTCATTTGCTCATGCGCTCTGACTTCATAGCTGATTGGCCAATGAGCACCCACACCCCTGTGTACACTCAAACACACTCACGCACACACGGGCATAAGGACGTTCAAACACACTGTTTGCTCTACTTCCTGCGTTGAGCCGTCTGGCTGGCATCATCTCCAGCTACAGTGCCAAAGGGTCAAAGGTGACCGCCACTTGGCAGAGCAAGCTCCATGTCCTTCCTCTCCTCTGTGGGCATGTGCCTTTCTGTGTGTGTGAGCGTTATCAATGTGACAGCATGGCCTCTTTGATCAAGCTTGCTCTCTTGGAGTTTGCTTCTCTGTATCTATACAATATACTATACACAGCCTTTATATGTTTTTACCCCCCCCCCCTCTTGCCAGCAGCTTCTTTCCTCTTCTCCTGCTAGCATCCCTGCTCCTCCTTTTCTTTTGATCCCCCCCCCCTCTGCATCTCCCACAGCCCTCTGACTTTCTGCCTCCCACCCTCCCTCTGTCCTCTTGGCACGGATTGACAGGATTGAGTCACTTGGATTGTCCACACTTCACAGTGAGACACACATTGTGCCAGTGTCCAGCCCACTGAGTGCTGCACTGTATGTTCGACCCAGCAGGGAGCAACACTCTCCAATACCCTCTGCACGTACCTGCCTCTGTGGAACTGTGGAACCGGATTAGCGCAGTCTTTGTATGTTTACACTATATTAAAGTGACACAGATCCAAGATAAAGTACTTTTCATAAATTAAAAAAGTTTTTCTTCCCAACTTAAAACATTTTGATTATGACTTTTCTACATTCCCAGCAGAACAATCATTATTTTCAAATTCATTCAAATGGATGGATTCTCTCTGTACTTTAATCATCTCAGCTCTCAGGGGTAAAGAACTTACGAGTTCCTCTGTAATTGGGTCTCTTGCTTTGCAGTTCAGCACATCCACCCAGCTGACTTATTGAGGTATTGTTATGTTCATAAAGTGGCACATTTGTTCAGAATTTTCATTGAAGTGTTCCTCGGGAGAAAAAGACTTGGCTGTAGGAAGAATGTTTGTTATCACTGTTATCTCAGTGGTGCTTTTGGAGGAGTTGGCAACCTTGCTCAGTATCGCTTTGTGGGTGTGTTTGCGTTTGTATGTCTCTGTGTTGAGGATGTTTTCTTACTCTTATCAACGTGTCCTTGGCTGTGAAAGAGCACTAGCCTTCTATTAGTGTAATTTACTTGGTTTTATGTATCTTGTTAAGAAATGCAGAGGGCTGGGGAGATGCGTGAGTAAAAGTTAATGCCAGAGTAAGAGTCCAGTACAGACGGACATACTGTATGTGGCCACAAAGCAAAAGTTGTTAAAAATGTAAATTAAAGTTACTTTGGAGCCAAATAGATAACTGCAAATAAAAAAGAAAGGCAGAAGGTATAAAAATAAGAGCGAATGAATGTTGTAGCACTACAACATGGAAGAGGCTTACCTTAAAACACCCCTCTGCTGGCCAGACAGGAAGTGTATGTAACAGCCTCAGCACAAAGACCCACAGTGTGTATCTGGGCCACAGGAAGAGGGACCGAGGGAGGAGAAATCCAAGTCTCAACACAGGCCTTCCCTCGCTTCGCACTTTCACAGTTCTGTATTATACTTTCTCTGCAGCATTTGTAAAGCTGTGCCCGACTGCAACTCAAGCTTTTTTCTGTTAATAATATTTTTCATGGTATACCCTTAACCCGTCTCATTAAACTCTAGACTTCATGTGTAATAAATACTGCAAATGTACTGCTCCCCCTCATACTTCTTTCCGGTCTCAACGTGTTTCTTTTAATTTTTTGCTCAGTTTTTGCTAATTGTTCTTATTGCCATTTCCCTCCTGTGCTGTTTTTCTTTTTCAGACAGAGCTGTTCTCCTTTGCTAATTTACATTCCCTCAGTTTCCGTATCTTTGCACTTTATGGTTGGTGCGTGCCTCTCTAACTGCCTCTTTGTCTTAATAGCGCTCAGCTATTGCGAAGTGTAGGGCATTTTGATTTGCAACACTTTCTTTTGAGCATAATGGTGTGTACACTATGTGTTGGATCCTGATATCTGAGGGCAGAATTGCAGAAGGGATAAGCTCCTACTCACATCTCAATAATATTCACAGCTCCATATTTCACTTTGATTTTATTCACATCACATCTCTCTCCCTTTTCATCTCTTTGTCTGCCTTTCTCTGTGCTCCTGGCCTGCTTCTCTCTACAGTCTAGAGAGTGAAGTCTGAGCTAGCTGAGACGCTTGGCCCAAGGCCTTGTTGCTTTATTTGCATTTCACCATGCTTTCCGTGTGCCAGGAAAATGCCACCTTGTGGTGATAACCCTCTACTGCAGCAAACCCTAAAGCCAGCGTGTCTTATGAAAGCGATGTTGGTAGCGGATAGAGCAAGAGTCCCCCCCCCCCCCCCCCCCCCCCCCCCCCCCCCCCGCGCCCCCCCCCCCCCCCCGCCTCATTGCTCCCCCCTTTTTCCTCCTTCCTCCTCACTCCCCTGTGTTCCCCATCTCTTTCCCCTTCCGGCCTTTGTGCAGCTGTATTTATTTGGGCTGGAGCAGGGCAATGCAGAGACACTGGTCCTTAACACGCTGGGGCCCCCGCCTCGGTTGACTCCTTTAAGCTGACTAGAGATGGAGGTTGACAGGGTAATAATGCTGGTGTCAACACCACTTACAGGACAGTTATATCAGTATCAGCTCGGCGGGGGGACGTTCACACTCTGTTAGGCTGGGTCGTGAACCGTGCTGGGGGCCCCCTCAGCCCCACACACACAAACACGCATACACTCACACAAATCACGTTAGAGCCTCTGCTAATAAAGCAGCTGAAATGTGTATGCATGCAAAATACTCATGCAGTCAAAACAGATATATCAACATGTCCACAAGGGAAACTTTATTTTCCTAATCTCTGCTTTTTTATCACATCATTATGGTTAAGTGCATGAGCTAATTCTCCTGCTCGTATTTAAGTATGGACATTTAAATTGAATCATTAAACTCAGTGAAATTTAATATCAAAACCATTTCTCCTTCTCGCTGCAACGTGGTAGCTCAAAGAATGCAATTGTAGACACTATGTACATCTTGTTTGATTAAGTAGGTATTATTCTAGCTTGACCCTTGCTGTCCTTCTGGACGTTTTGAGAGGCTGTCCAAAAGCAAGTCTCCTCAGCAGGAGGAATTGGAACATGTTTAACACCAGAGTTTAACACTGTGTTTATGCTTTGCTTAAGGGTCCTGAATGCATTCTAAGTTAGTTCATTTCCTTTTTGTCCCAGGTGAATTCAAGTTTTTACACTTTGTTAAACATTAATTGCACATAAACACAAAACAGAGAAAACCCAAAGCATGGCATACTAATGTTTTTAAAGTGGAAATAGACCCTCCCATTGAGCACTTTGCCAACTTCAGGCTTATTGTCACATACAACAAGCAAATTCTAAACTTTATGATATCAAACTATGGCTCTGTTTATGTCAGTGTAGCAGAGTTTATATTCTCATTCATATCTATAACGATAGATTTATACGTCCTGTACTTCAGCTCACAGTCTCATGGGAATTTATTTTACACCCCTGAGCTTTGGCTCACTTTAAATGCCACGAGTGAACGAGTTCAGCCTTGATGTACATAATATATAACTTTACTTTGAACTCTTTCACAACAAAACTGACTTTTTTATTTGCCCTTTTTACTGCACCAAGTAATGAATGACTTAAAATTGGTGTAACTGGTGTAACTTGGCTGAATCCAAAGGCTCTATTTTAACGATCTAAACACATGGTCTAGCACAGGGTACATTCTGGGGAGTCTAAATTCACTTTTGTTAGTTTAACAGTGGAAAAAAGGGCATCGTGCCAGGCTCATGGTTCAGAAGGGTTACACTCAGTCTTTTTATTAATCATGGGTGTGTTTTGGGTGTAACATGCAATAAACCAATCAGAGCACCATTTCCCATTTCCTTTACAAGCCAGGTGTGCTAGCACTTTGGTGAACTGCTATAACAAGGATAGATTTTCCAGGTAGTTAAAAAGAACTCTTCTCAGAAGAGGATAGTTTGGAGCAGACCTTCTGTATGTGTAAAAGGCAGAGTAATGAGCGTTGTTAATATAATTATATATAACAATACACATACAGCACACTTACGTCTCTCTTACTGGACAAAAGTGGAATTGCTTTCCAAGATATCAAGATAGCAATGAACCAACAATGCAACAGGCCACAAATAATTTAAGTCCACAAAGTCTCTTGCACCTTCCAGATTTTGTCCTCAATTAATTTATACACACACACTTATCGTCATCACATCAAGTCTACAAAGGCAGGACTCTGTAAGCCTCAGATTGGTTCAACTTTTTGAAATTGGTTCAACTTTTCTGTTGTAGCAACTTCATTGTTGTGATCCCTACTACTCATTCACCTCATTATCAACTATCAGCACCTTTTGTGGCTTTCCTGCCTTTTTGTGTGCCACTGCCATTTAGGACAAAAGCATTTGATTCAGGGTGTAATTGAATGTTATTTCTGTCCTTCATGACTGAAGGGAGATTAATTAAATCAGTGAAGTCTGTTGAAGACTCCACCCCAAGATGACTCTTTGGAAGTCTGCAGAAAATCTTCCTGAGGCCCCTTGTGGACTGGATAAATTATGGATTAGTGAGTCTGGAAATATGGTGGACATTCAGCTCTTGGGTTTTCATGCTCTCACACATGCTCTTGGAATTTCCCAAAATTGATTTTTATACACCTTTGGGTAGACTAATTTAATATAATCTACCCCATTTGGGGATACTACCTCTGAGCCTACAGCCTATTTAGCCAGCTTTTATTGTAACAGCTTGGAAATACCCTGGTGACTTCACAAAGCCAACAACTTTGGATAAAACATGTCTCAAGAAAGACTCAAGGAGTCATTTTTAGGAGGATCATAGGACCTACTGTTAGGTCCCAACCCAGAGATGGAGAAAATTCCAAAAATACTGTGTAGCTGTGTCACACAGGTCCACAGTAATCTGCAGTGATGGAGCCAAGAGGTGATGTTGGGGGGGTAAGAAGATGAATGGAGACAGGGAGGGACAACTGGAAGAAGTGAGGGGGATAAAGGAGGGGAGGTATGCATGGGCATCCAGCCAGTCACCCCCCCTATCACCCACTACACTCATTCCCTGCAAGTTCATGCATACCCTCTGGACCCATAACCTCCTCCCTTTCCCTCTCCCACTTTACTTTGCTTCCCTTCCTATCCTCCATGCTCCCAGGCTTGTAATCCCCCTCCTCCTTCACTCACTGCTCCTCCCTCCTTCCCTCCACCTCCCTCCTCTCTTCTCCTCCTCTCCATCTCTCCCTTTCTTTCCATCCTCCCCTCGTCTCTCAGCCTCCCTCTCTCCTGGGTCTTCTTGCTGTGGTGCGGAGCTGTTGGCAGAGCGTAGGCGCAGGCGGCACACAGACGGGAGCACAGATGGGCAGCAAGCTGCGCAGGGCGGCCAGGCACACCTGCTCCACACACACACACACACACACTCACACACACACACACACACACAGACAGAGAGCCCATCTCTGCCACCTCGCCACACAGCCTGCCTGCCTGCCTGGCACAGTGATACAGGGATATAAGCACAGATACACACTGACACACATTCAAACATACTGTACATGCATGCATACATTCCCTTTACATACATTTCGTATGTACATATTTGCCTACAGAATTTAACATGCATCCATGCATGTAACACATATGGCATCATTTCATCATACAATTTTAAAAAGGTGTATCCCATGTATTTTAGATTTTTTTCGTCTTTTAAGATGACAAGAAACTCATAAGTTTTTACTTTTAATGGAATAAGCATTTGAAAAGGTCACATTCATACGGGGATCTGGTTGACACAAAAGCATTAATGCACACACACACACATGCCATGCAGCAAGCAGTCACAAGGATAAACACTTCTTAACATTGAAACAGAAATATACCCTTGTATGACACAGACTTAAATAATAAATGAAACTGAAAAAATATACATAAATAAAAAGGGAAAAAAAAATAAAATAAATAATGTCCAATAAAAGAACTGAGTGAACATCTGTGTGGGATAGCCGGGGGGATTAGGAGGGTTTGGAACATTTTAAGCGCATTAAGGATTAAAAAAAGGTCAGAATGTTTAGCAACATACCGATAAACCTCTTAAGCGAAACCCAATTGGGAGGCTGTACCACGTTATCCTGTGTTTTGGGGAGGAGAAGAGAGGAGAGGGGATCGAGGAGGAGGAGGGGGAGAGTCGAGTTGACATTTGTTCCAACAAGGAGGGGAATATGTGAACCAACAGTCTGTGCACATAGTAGTTACACATGTGCATGCATGCACATTTGGATGGACTGGATTGGTCTGGCTACAGAGTACATTAGCTGACTTCTGCTTCTCCTCTTACATTGACGGTGTTTGGGGTGCTGGTACTGTAGAGACTCAGATCACCAGCACTGATGCATTGCAGAGTTGACCTTGACTTTGGTTTTATCCCATGTTTGTAATTGTAAATGACTGATGAAGGAGGTGTTGGCAGATTGCTTTGAAAGACTGGGTAACACATCAGTTTGCCTTATCTGACTCTCAAGACCAACAGTGCTGAAGGTGACTGGGGAGAAAAAGAGGAGAAGCCTGCAAAGAACAAATAGAAGAGGATGAAGTTGAGCTCGACAATGATGACAGTGTTGTAGTTGTGCAGATCGGGTGTGCAGGCATTTATTTAAACCAGATTAGATAGTCACACGAAAACAAAAAAAAATGACATGATAACGAGAAGCACAGATGGAATTGATGCACAGGAAAGCCACAGAAGTATGTGCTGTATGTATAAATATTTGTGAAAGGAAGAGAGAAACCACAGTGTGGGTGTGGGGGCGGGGGGGGGCTGCAGTGCTGTATGTCAAGGCCATGATGACTGGGGGTATGTTGATTATGGTGGGGTCGTGAGATTTGCCATGGAGCCTGTAGGGAAATTCTGTAATCAGCAACCAATGATGGCCACCATCATTAATCTGCAGCCACAAAGTGCCATGGAAGTATGAAAGCAGTCTCTCAGCACAACTCACCACAAAAAGCCTTGAAGTTTCAACTTAGAGTACTAAAGTACATATTGCTTATATTTCCTTGTTTATTAGTGATATATCATGTAGCAATTATTCATTCATAGGAATGTCTAAATGTGACTAGAACGTTTTTCCAAACAATCCTGACTTTCCAATTTTATTCAATGTAAAAAAATAAATAAAAAGTCATTTTAATGTGTTTTAATTAATTTCATCATATCCGCTCGACCTGTCTGCACATATTTTCGGGACCAATGCAAAATGCATAAAGAAGGAAAAACAAACCAGGCTTTTTTATCCTTCCACTATTACATACATTACCTCATCAGCACCTCAGTAGCTTCAGGTATATTTCCACCTCCCATGGCTGTGATGAAAACCACTGCTATAACCCCATGCTGCTTGAGAGTACCTTGTACAATTATTCTGTTTTATTTGCAAATTTTCATAATAGTTGTTACCAAACAAATGATCACACCTTCAATAGTTGAACATGTGCTTCTTGATGCATCATCAGGCCATACTCATTTAAAAAAATGTTATCCATGTAGTTCCTTTTAATTCACTGGCTGGAGGGTGGCTTCATGTTTGGGGTTAGAGAGGAGGTTGCTGGCGGTGGAGGTGGAGGGGCATCCAGAGGGGGGGCTGCAGGACTATGATTGGGGTTGCTGAGGGGAGGGCTTTGGGGGGCTGTGGTGGGAAGATAAGGCGCTGGATGTGTGGTTAGGAGGCTGAAGGGGGGTGTTCGGCTGTTGTAGGCTGCAGCTGGCAAAGCGGCGATAATCAGCAACCAGACCTGCTGTCTTACCTCCTCTCCCTCTGTATGCCAGTCTCTACCAAACTATATGATGCACTGTTGAACTCAACAGTGGCACTGATTTCCTATGTGTGATATAGTGTTGGTTGGCTAAGGAGCCTGAGCTCATAAAAGTAGAGCCAGAGCCAAATGGGCACTTCAGCCAATCATCTTATTGCAACGTTTCCATTACAGCGAAGACTAAATAAACTCATACTTGAAGACAGCACAGAACATATGATCTTAACGTTTTCTCTTACAATCGAAAGAAATAAAAAATATTAAAATAGAATTTAATAAGTATCTGATCTTAGAAAGTACATTATTGACCATTCTGCTTCAGGCAGTATGTTTATGTTACTGGTTTGGGACCACAGTAGCAAAGCAAATTCATTGATTTGGAGGTGTTAGTGGAAGAGGCAAGCAAACATGTTAACATGAGCAGAAAAACTGTTCTCTCTGCCTTCCTCCTAGCTGTTTCATCCTCACCATAATTCCTGCAGCCATCTAGTTATACCAGACCCGGCGCAGACACCCAGGGATTCATGCAAACTCCAACATATGTCTGCTGACATTGTTTGTTTGTGTGTCTGGCTGTCTGTGTATCAGTCAGACAGAGAGAAAGGGAGTGAGATGTGAGCAGCAGTGTGTGCGTGTGTGCATCCGCTGTTACCTTTCCCTCAAGGTTTTCTAATAGTTATCAACCATTTACTGTGAAGAATTTAGCCCGCAGGGCAAACATCACTAATAAGCAAATGTCTCTGCAGGAAAAGCCCTGTATGTTTCCTGCATTATGATCTCTATCATCCGTATACATAAGCTTTCAGAAGACGTAAAGAAACAGAAATGATATACAGACAGAAGGCTCCGTTCAGTTCTGTATATTTATCTAAGGTTGTGCATAGACAAAGACTGTATTATTCTTTGTGACCAAAAAGAAATCTGGAAATTTGTTACATTTTTTAAGGAGGAACGAGGAACAGCAAACTTCTAACTACCTTTACATGCTAAATAGACATAACTGTACATGAAGTTTTTTTCTCTTCCAACATATTGTGAGTGCGTGCATGCACGTTTTATCAAAGTAGGAAGCAGGCTTTGCTAAAGCACTGTAGAATCTTGTACCTTGAACCTCCATCTGTCAACGTACACTCTCTTGAAGTTTTGCAAAGCTTTGTGGCAGCAAATCATCCTCTGCATCTCACACACTAACACTATGAGATACACATTAGCATACTGCACATACAATAAAGTGGCTGTACATCCAACCAGTGCATCGTATGGTGTGGGAAATAGACTGTTTACAATATTGTAGAGCCTTGTGGTGAAATACGACACGCCAGTAAAAAGTTCGTCGAAGTCAGGTTGTTTTCTCAACAGCTTTCATTGGCCATCATATATGTTTACTCTTGAGTGTGTGTACCTTAGTGTTTATCCACGCATGAGTGTGTGTGTCTGGGTGCGTAAACGGCGGGGGCACAGCCTCGTATGTTGAGAGTGAGTGCCGTCAGTTAGCTGGAATGTGGCGCTACCGCCAATGCTAAGATGGCTGCCAAGCTCTAAGATGGCTGCCAGGATTACACCCAGCCAGCGAGAGACAGAAGTGTGAGAGATTCTGCATGCAAAGAGAAGGGAAAAAGAAACTCTGTTTCGTTTCTGGTCTCTCTCTTTCTTCCTTTCATTCTCGCTCTGGTCTGTCTCGCTCTTCTCTCTGTGGATAAGCAGTGCTTCGTAGGCAGCGAGACAGGTCTGTTATTGTTTCTGCTCAGTAATCTGTGGCTTAGTGTAGCTGCGAGGCAAGTGCTGCTGGCAGGAGTCTGTGTGCTCTGTTATCACCTACAGCCTGCAGATAAACACCTCCTTTAGCTAGATAGCTAACTAGCTGCAGCCTAGTAAGGCCTGAATGGTTGGCCAATAGCATCAGCCTACACACCAGCCCAGGAAATGGAGCGCTGGCTCTTTGGCCAGCTCATACATGTGGTCACACAGGTTGAGGAAGTGCGGACAGCTGAAAAGCATGTGTTATAAATTCATAATGTGCAGAGACTCATCTGACGCATTTTCTTCATGGTCTGGACAAGAATGCACCCCCGACTCTACTCAGGACTCATGTTACAAATCCTCTTTTTGCCTGTAGCTCCTCCAGGTCTAATTGTGTCCCTTGTTGCCAAGACCTGGCATGTTTGTGTCAGCGCTTGTGAGTGAAGCCCCAGTGCTTCCTTCAACAAGCCATAATAGGTGTATGTGTGAGTGCAAAAGTGTCTGTGCGTGAGTGTGCTTGCACTTGAACCAGAGAGGAAGAGTTTTGTGTCAACTTTTAGACACTGCATAAAATCTCTTAGAAATTGTTGTGTGTGCGTGCTTGTGTGTGTATCTGCATTCCTACATTCATATGTGTCCAACAAAGGATTATAACGTGTATTAAGGTATGAACCGACAATTAACAGAGAAAAAACACAGAAAAAAGAGAAAGTGTGTGTGTGTGTGTGTGTGTGTCAGTGTGAGTGTAAGGTGTTATGTTTACGCAGACTAAATCCCTACCAGCAAGAAGGTATTAAATGGGATTAGGGTTGAGGGATATGATTGCGTGGTTAGATACTAAATAGCATTGCAGCACACTGTAAATCATTGCACCTTAAGTCAGGAGGGACAAAGGGAGATGGGAGGAAAAAATACAAGCAGCCACACAAACATGTTGGAACTCACACATACACCTTCAAGATGTATACCATAACGGAACACATGCTGCATGTTCCTCTTATTCCTCTTCACACCTCACATATCACAGTCCTGGCAGCGCGGATACATGGCCATGATTCATTAAGACTTACACTTTCCAGTATGTTTTTCATTACTTTTTTTAACATTCAAAGCAGATCCTAACAATTTGTCTTTCTCCACTCCCTCCTCCCTGTTTCTGTTTCTGTGCAGAATCCGGACAATCAGACAGCTCTAGCCAACAGGGGGACACAGACATTAAACCACCGCCCAATGGTATGTATACACACACACACACTGTCGAATCAGCACATTGGCATTGATTTCTTCATGCTTGCCGGTTTTAACATATTCCAATTATAGCTCCAATTAGCAAACACACTCACACAGATGTTGATCCACAAATATAGCTGCAGATGGTCAGTTTCTCAGAGTGTTTGGATTTTTAGCGTTTCTTCCAATTTGTTTTCCAAACACAGTTCCACTAATTTTCTATGTCTGAAGCTTGTGTGTGTCCTGATCACATCTTTGTCTGTTTCAGGGCACCTGAGTTTCCAGGACTGCTTCGTCACCTCAGGGGTGTGGAATGTGGCAGAGCTGGTCAGAGTGTCACAGAGTGAGTAGTTCAAGCACAGAAGTGTAGGTGTAACTGAACAGCTTGATTTATTGACTGTGTCCAGTGTATCTAATATAATTGGTGGTGACTGTCCTTTTTTCAAAGTGATATAATTATATCAACACTTTCTCTTATTGTTCTCTGCGTTAGCTCCTGTAGCCACAGCGTCAGGTCCCAACTTCTCACTGGCTGACCTGGACAGCAGCCCCAGCTACTACAACATCAACTCTGGGGCAGCTCTGGCTCTGGGGCGCCGTTCTCTCACCTCCCCTCCCTCCACCAGGTAAACATTTTATGCTACAACACAGTACAAACAAATGGTAGTTTACAGGTGTACACTGCTCAGGAAGCACCAGTGACCATAATACGCGTCCAGCTGTTTGCCATTAGAGTAGTCCCTGGTGGGCGAAGCCACCATGTGGCTTAGGCAGTGCTACTCTGGCACGTGAGGGTAGTGTGATGTCACATTGAAGTCTGCCAACGGTATATTGCTTCTTCTTGCAGGAATGACTTAACTGGCAAGTAGTATGCGTTTTCATTGAGGTTTCTATCTGTGAAAGATGTTTCGTACTACAGCCAGTTTCCACTCTTGGAATCTCTCCTAGATCTCTAGTATATATATGTGTCCGTCTCTCTCTGTGTTAGCTGTTCTCCTTTTCATGTGATGTGTGATAGAAATTTCTGCTCCTTTCCTCTTTTGTGTCTTTCTTAACTTGTCTCTTTCTTTCCTCTTACCTCTATCAAATGCTGGGGTCACTTTAGGTCTGAGGTGGAGTTGTACGCAAACCTTCCACGGAGGTAGTTATCAACGCTTACAAGGACACAAACGAATGAGACACATGCACAGAAAAACACATACACACACAGTCCCACTGTTTGGTTGCTGTCTGTACCTTCTAACTCTTCTTTCCTTTTCTCCTTGTTCATTATTTCTTATCTCATTTCTTGTCCTTTATGTCAACCCTGCTCCAGGGTTTTGTAATAGTATTATTGTTTCCACCAAGATGTGAAGGTTGAAGCTGCTTACAGTGTTTAAATGCATGTTAATGTGATAACATTTTACCATTTACATTTGCAGAATATTTTAATTTTTATCCAAGAATTCTCTGCCCTTGTGCATTTCAAAATGTTTTTCTCTTATTTGCCCTCTCTTCCCTTCCCATGCCCTCAGCTCCAAGAGGAAGTCATTAGATGACAGTGAGCTGGAGAGCCCCACAGATGATGTTTTCTACCCTGGCCGCTCACCTGCCGCCAGCTCATCCCAGTCCAGCGCGTGGCCAAATGAAATGGATGCAGGTACCACCCCCACCCTGCCCAATATCCCACCCCGCACTTGTCACCCACTAAGCAAGCATCAAGAAGCTTTTTCACAAAGATGACAATGACGCCTCAATCTTCCTTGTCTCTCCTTCACGCTTATTCACTTACAGTAGCTCCGCTCCAATCTGTCAATCCTACAACTTGGAGAAATAGCAGCACCCCTGCGTATCTTTAAGCATGTATAAATGTTGACATACACATAAAGATACCTGCCATCATATCCTCTCCTTCCTTATTGTTACCTAAATGCATTTAAAGGAATCAACATATTTTAAATTTAACTTCTCTTGTTTTGGCAGTAGCCTCTTAATCAACCTCTGTGATTCCACTTTGGACACACATCTTTTTATTTTATGTATTCCCCCCAAAAATGCTGATTAACTCACAAGATAACTTGTTTACTCCACTTGCATAGTCGCTCCCCAAATTTCAAACCTCAATGTTCCCTTACCCTCTCTTTTAAAGCCAAAGTCACCAATAGGGTTTATATGATTTTGTGTCAGTCATCTGCCACATAACCCCATCATACACAAATGTTCACTCTTACTTTCTCCCTTTCTCTCTCTCTCTCTCTCTCTCTCATTGTTAACAATACCCTTCTCCACTTTCAGTGCAGCACCATTTGGCGAGTGTGCAGGAGAGGAAGATAAAACATGAAAACGATGGCGTGCAGTTTCCTTACCATGGTTAGAACAATATTGATTACACTCAAATATATTTGATATTTACCAGCCTTTATGTAGCTCAGTCATTCCTGTGTATGTGTGTTTATATACTGATATATATAATACTTATATCTATACATTTTACATACTGCGGGTGCTTGTGTTTGAAAGTGAGTTGTATGAATGTCTGTGGTAAAGACAAAGATAGCATACACAGAAATGGGACTTCTGATTGCATGTCTTGTGATATACAGCAGCTACGAGTTGCTAACAAGAGGAAGTCAGTCCTCCAGACAGATGAGACTCATGCCCGGGTTCATACGGGGCCACACACCCAACGACTCACACACACCTCCAACTCCTTCACCTCCTATGCAGACGTTCACACATTGAAACACACATGCTTATCGTGCTCCCCACCCCTGCAGGTGTTCAGGTGCCTGCCTTGCAACGATTCCTCTTTCGCTCCATCCCTCCCTCGCTTCAAATCCCCATTAAGGCACTTACCGTCTGTGGATCAGAGGTGTAAAACCCTTCCTCCTGCTCCCTACCTCCCGCTTCATCCCTGCATCCCTGTCTCCCTTCTGTCTAATTGAAAACCTGTACAGCAAGAAGGCCCCAGGGGAGAAATAAAACATGTCAGAGGATAGAGGGAGGAGAGAGAAGCAGAATGCTGGAAAGTGGATGGGAGGTGAGCATGGGTAGAGAGGAGAGGGAGAGAAGGTTTGTCAGGATGTGAACTGCGGGAGCCAAGAGCCCTGGTTAGGTCTTGCCCCAGTCTACTCTCACTGGAAACTCAGCGGCTGCTCTCCTGCTCCTGCTCCACTTAGCTGTAAATGTAATTAAGAGGCTGCTCATCAGAGCCTCAACAGAGGCTGCTACACGCCTTAGCGCACCAGAGAGCCTCGCCTCCCATCTTGTTACTGTCTCTCGCGCTCCCACTCTGTGTATGCGCACCACCCTCTTGCTCTCCAAAGTGCAGCACATAGCCTTGTACACCTCCTAATGAGTTTGGCAAATAGAAGGGTAGAATAGCATGCAAATCTGGACCCTCTACCAATTAATTTACAGAAACCAAGTGAAAAATTAGGAAGCCAAAACGTTTTGTAATTATCAGCCTGTTTTTTTTAATTTCGTGTGAGTTTAGAAATCATTTAACACAGTAGCTAGAACAAAACATATTTCACACTTGAGAAACCAAGGCATAAAGGAGACACTGGTGGGAACGGCAGAACAAAGATGAAGCGAGTAGCGAATGTGTGATTTTCCGTACAGTGTGTATCCAATTTTCCAAAAGATCCCACCTGCCACAGGCAAAACTCACCTGGGAATTCCTGTCCAGGTTGGGGGTGCGTAAACAAGAGAGAGCACACACATACACACACAAGCAGACACTTATGAACAATCCAAAGGGTGTCCAAAAAAACAGAAAACACATACAGGTGTGCCTCACCGTCTGTCCACTGCACCATCAACACCCACTGCCTCCCTCTACAACCAATAATACACACACACACACACACACACACGAAGATGCATTCATACATATACATCACACAAACATGGTTACATTCAGATACACTCATGATAGATTTCCACACACACACAGGCACAGCTGAAGCATGGTCCCAGATGGTGTTTCCGTGTGTGTGTAGCCTTGGGATCCGTGAGGATGCTGGAGACATCTGCTCCACAGGGCCTAGAAGAGGGGTGGGGGGAGGTTAGTGGAGGCAAACAAAACAACCATGATTTCATATTAGTCCCAATGATTGTGAAATTTCTCCGGAGAAACCAGAGACTTGTGGTGGCGAGGGCCTTGTTTGGTGCTTTTAGTTAAATGTTACAGGCCCCTGGAGTAACACGGCTGGAAGTACATATGTGCTTTAAATCACTGGAGAGGAGAGAATTCCCTGACTTTGCTTCACTTGTTTTAGCCACTATCTCCTGTCTTTTCCAAGTGTGTGTGTGTGTGCGCGTCTGTGTGTGTCTCTTTGCCTCTGTGTGCTTCAGAGGCGCATCTGGTGGCAGGCCTGTTAGTGCAAAGAGACAGAAGGGTCATCATGGGAGCGCTTGATTGGTTGCCAGTGAAATACTAAGGCTTTGCCAGGAGAGGAAACAGTGCAGTTGTGGCACACACACACACACACACACACACACACACACGTAAAGCAGATCAGACCATTGCAGGCTGTCTGAAAAATGTTCCTCAACGTTACCTCAGCGTATTCTGTTGTCAGTCTTCATCTGATCTTTTGTGTTTTCTGGCTCAGATTTTTATACCTGTCTTTTTGAGGTCAACTTCCAGATGAAAAGCACATAACGACCCCTTTGACACCATAACTCCTTCATCTATATGGTTCTGATTTATTCTAAATCAAATTCTTCCTCAGCTCTCCCCTCTAGGTGCCTTTCCTTTTTTAGGTCTCTGTAGACTGCTTACTTCCAGCGATGGTGTCATAGCAATCACTGCTAACGATTGGTGTCAGAAGTGGGATCGGGGTTGTGTTCATGCTTGGAATTTGTCTGACAGTACAATACGCCCCCAGACTCCTGCTACAGTGGGGGGAGGAAGAGGGAAAAAAAAAGAAATATATGTCTGCTAAAGACATAAATGGTTCACACATATTCACTCCCACCTGCTTGAGACTTAACTCTTTCACACAGGGAGGGATGGTTTTACACGCCCCCACACTCCCATAGACTTTCACACGTCTCCAGCTGGAGAACTGAGGAGGAATCGTATTTAATGCCTTTTTTGATATGGAGGGGCCACAGAAATAGACTACAAAACAAGAGTCTAAAAAAAAAAAGTTAAAATCGAAGCATTATCACATTACTCACTCTGGAAGATTAGAAGAAAACTTGCTGAGGAAGAACCGTGTGTTTGTTTCATCAGTTTAATGTGGTGGTGTGGTGCTACGGGCCTTTTGTTTTTTTGAGACGGAACATGTGCTTTTGCTTTCGAGGGTGTTCAGACATCGTGTGCGTGAGTGTGTGCGAGCCAGAGATAATAACCATATTTAACATCTTATGACATTCCAATTTCATACATGTCGTCAGAGCAACGCACTGAAAAGCAAGACACTACTGCATTTTTCACAGGTTCTGCTTTGCTCTCTCGCTCCCTCGCATATTTCCATGTCTCCCACGTTCTTCTCGCCTCCTTCTCTCACTCTCTCTCTCCCTCTGTCTGCTCTCTCTGTCCGTCTGCTTGTCTTTCGCACTCAACAGCTGCCGTGTTCATACTGTACAGTGTGCTATTTCTGAATGAAGCCTTCTTCTCGTGCAGCCAGCCTGTGAGCTTCACTGAAGCCCCACCACAATTAGCTGACTGTGGCTATATGGTGACCATGCTCCTAGACAGAGAGAGAGAGACAGACTGGAGTTGGTACCTTAAAGAGGAGAAACAAATGGAGAGAGAGAGATGAGACAGAAAAAACATACAGTGGCACATTAGAGTTTATAATAGCTACAGATGTGCTTTGGCTCCGAAACAAAGAACAGATTCAGATTGGCTTCATCTGTTTTTCATCTTTTTAGTTAGAAGACAGACTCAGGCTAAGATTGATTGCCCATGGGAACCATTAAATAATATCTCTGAATAAGTTATTACATATTAGGTGCAGCAAATCCCCATGATTACGATCAAGATTTGTGGGGTTCCTCTAAATGACTCATTGATTCTGTTGGGAGTGAATGACCAACCACCAGGGAAAGGAAGCAATGCACTGCCATCAACCAGTGAAGAAATTAAAGCAATCGAATCATAAACTCATGATTGTTCAAGTCCCCTTTAATAAGAATGAAATAAATATTTTTTTTTTAGTGTAGCCGATTAAATAAGAAATATTTTATTGATTAAAACCACCTCTCTCTTTTCCTCCCTCTCCCCCCTATTTTTTTTTTTATTTTTTTTTTGTTGATCCCATTTTTTTTTCGCCAGGACTGTCCTCGCCTGGTTCACTTAAGAAGCCGGGGAAGTTTGATTTCAGCGCCCTGACTTCCCAGACGAGGTCCCCCCGCATGGCGTACACACACCACCCGCTGCCCGTGCTGGCAGGAGTGAGACCAGGTGAGAGCCCTGCCATGAACCCAACAACCCCAACCCCCCCACTTTTATAATCTGAAAAAGAGAGAGAAGGAAAGGGAGTGTCAAACTTGGTCCCAGATTTGCCATATTTATTCCTGAAAACGTCCCTGGAAACAAACGAAAGAATTCGGCAGTCGTGTGCCCGAAAATAAAAATGTTTAACCTTGCTGAGAAAGCAATTCCAAACTTTACAGTTCCACAGTTGCAACTGAGAAGCAATATGCCTGCAGAGTTTCACCTGTCCAGTGTTACTGCTATCATCATGGCTTGGCATAAATTTCTCTCTCTCTTTCAGCATCTCTCCATCCATCCATTTTTATCCATCTCTGTGCCTGTGTTTGTATTAATATCATCATTGCATGGTAACATTTTTTTTTTTTACATCTTTACTGCTTTTGTGCATTTTTTTTCAGTTCTTGCATTTTAATCCACAAAACTGTTTTTTATGATATAATACACTCTGATGGGATGACTTACCATACAGAGCTATTGACCTACTTTATTTATGTTATATTTAGACCAAACACTTTATGTGCCGTACGCAAGAGCAAAAATATTTCTCTAAATGGTCAAAACAGCTGCTACACCAAGGAAAACATGCCAATGACAAACTGCCTGAAGTGGAAATATATCATCGTCATTATAAAGGCAATAGCAAGACAAGAAAGCTATTAAGTTTGTTGCTTGCCACAGTGTACCTCTATACCTGAATATAGAGCAGCACAGGTACAAGAAGAAGGGATTCAAACCCATGCAGTTGCAGTTACAATTCATACTGTAACCTCTAATGTTACAAAGTTCTTGTTTAGACAGTCACTGAGGACAAGTTGTCCTCACAAGATAGGTTTAGTCCTATAGGATAGCCAACATGGTTTCTCCATCTCCAGTCTGAGAATTCCCAAAGCCTTTAGGAGCTCAAGTTTGCCAACAAGTCCCTGTAGGCTGGTCTCACTTTTCAGGAGGAATAAATATGTCCTCCTCGCTCTATCTCTCCTATTCATTCCATTTGTCTCGCAGGGGATGGTTTGGTCCACAGCCAAACACGGCCTACCATCTAAAGGTCATTTGGACTCATTGCCCTCTGTGTTGAAACGTATTGAATTTTACTTGCGGAGCTCCCCGCAGTATATTTAGAAAATTCAGCACAGGCCGGATCTTGCACCATTAAGCCGTGTTGTTTATCTGCACTGAGCAGTCCTGTCCTGAACCCCCCTCCCTCTCGAGAACCAAAAACACCAGATTGAATTTTGCTTTTGAGATGATTTCAAAAAATTGCTCACCAGTTTTGTTGTGCGAGTTAAAGAGGTGTGAGGGACCGGCTCAGGCTTCTTTGTTCAACAACAAACTTCTCGCACTCCTCAAACCGAGTGTGTGGACAGTTGGCTAAGATGCTTTCATGTAATAGAGAGGCTGTAATGAGACAGTGTTTAGAGATTGGATATGAGTGCATTTCAGCATGTACACACACACATGCGTGCGTGTGTAAATTTACACTCTTGCGGAGGACTCTCTGTTCTAAAATGGCTGCCATCCAAATGGAATGTCCCTCGGAGGCCTTGGTTCTATAAAGAGACTGGAGGATGATGGGAGGGAAGGAGAGGGAGAGAGATGAAAAGAAAAATGGGGTAGACAGAGAGGGGGAAGACACAGTTAGCAATCACGGGTTGCTTTGGAGAGACGGGAGCTGTTGGTTCTTGTTGTGTAGGTCTAGTGAGTGCTGGTGTGACGACTGGATGGTTTATGTCCTGTTTTTGGCTCGGGACTGATGTGGAGGGCTGCCAGATTGACTATAATAGTCTGGAGAGTCCACCATTATGGCAGCAAGTAGACACACACATACACCAATATTTGTGCAGACCCATCAAAGCAATAAAGACGAAGCATCACCTTCATGCAAACAGAAAACAAAAGCCCATAACCAGAGCCATTAGATGCTTAAAGTTCACTCAACTACACACACAAAAGCCAGACCACTAATAAAGAAACACTCAAAAGTTTGAACAGACACTTACACACTTTTCTGAGTATGGTGTATACACAAGAGATTGTAGGTGACAGACATAATCACAGATGCTTGTTCGCCAGGCTCCCCTCACCTAGCAGCTTGCCTCTTTAGTTTGGTGAGCCAAATTGCCAAAGCCTTAGAATCTCAGCAGACAGGACAGACATTGGAGCTGTGTGTGTGTGTGCGTGCGTGCGTGTGTGTGTTTTTGGCTGGCTGGCTGGTTGATTAATGTCTCTGGGAGGCGTTTTGTGGTCGGCTGGGAGCGGAGGGTACATTCTCTCTCAAGCTTCAAACTACAAGGCAGAACCACACAGCAAGGATTTGCTGCTGATTGATTACACATCACCGACAAGCAATAAAACAAAAGTGGGAAAAATCCTCTGTGTGTGTGTGTGTGTGTGGTTGTGTGTTTGAGGGTGAAACGGACAAGGAGCATTCGGCAGAAAATACTGTAGCACACTCTAGCTTGTATGGGACAGTGAGCATGTGTGTGCGTGTGTGGTGATGCCAAGCCAGAGAGGTACACAGTAATCTAGCGGGCTGATTTATAAAATGATCGAGACCAGATGTTGCCCACTAGCTGAGGATAATGTCAGTCATTTGTAAGCAGAAGCAGCTTCACTCAGCCACACGAGAATGTCACAGCTATTTTCTGCATAATAACAATAACAGGTTTAGGCAGCAACGTGGCCTCTGATGCCAGCTGTGATGCCAGCTTAGTAAAACATATGCATGTCTTATATAGTGCCATAGGTGTGCATGTTAATGTACAGTGTGTGTATTCTTACAGTTAAAGTGTGCTGTGTGTGAGCTGAGCCTCACTTTTCTCCTCCTCCTCTTCTGCTTCCCTTTCTGGATTTTACTTTTTCCTCCCTAGGGAGTCCCCGTGCCTCAGCCTCAGCTCTGCACTTCCCCTCCTCCTCAATCATTCAGCAGTCCAGCCCATACTTCACCCACCCCACCATACGCTACCATCACCACCAGGACCCGCTTAAGGAGTTTGTGCAGTTTGTGTGCACCGACGGCACAGGACAGCCCAGCGCACAGGTAAGTGATCTGCGGCCTCAAAGAAAGAGGATGTGGATATGGGACTGTGTGCGATTGAAACTGACGTAACGGAATTGTTAGAATTCAGTTTTCACATTTTTGTGGAATTTACTGAGGAAGATGCAGAAATAAAGGAAAAGAACAAATCTGCGTCATGATTAGAGAAGAACTTGATTCCATATCTTTTGTATAAAAAAAGTGCAACAAAGTCCCAGGGAGAAGAAAAACACTTTAATGGAAAATGTGTTGATGTGAGGAGGCAGCCATATGCACTAAAAACATAAATTACAAACCCAGCTGGAGAGAGGAGCAAAAACCATTTTTGACATGTCCCATGTTTAGCATTTAAGGTTGATGAGCCTTACCTGTCAGGTGTGAAAAAAGGTTTTGGCAGGTTGGCAACAGGGAACGTTAAAGTAGCTGGCAGGAAATTTAGCATAGGGAAGTGAGGCTGCAAACAGAGGGGCCTGTTTTGGATTTGTAGGAACCTAAAGCAGACTCATATGGGTTGTTCTTAATGTTCCTTTACTCTTGTTATTTTCTTTGGTCACATCTCTGACAGTTTTTTTTTTATCTGCGCAAAACATTTTGGAGGATGTATACAGTTATATTACAGTTACGTACAATAAATCAGAAACTATGAAAACACCAGGTGTCAGATGAAGCTGAGCAAGAAACTGAGCAGGCTAATGAGGCACAGAGGGGAGTCCTCCTGGGACACTCTGTTGAGCTGTCATGGGCCTAACTCAGCGAAACACCAGTGCAATCAGGTGCCCCTTTAATCACCCCGATAACAAGCCTTGCACTCACTCTGAAAGCATGCAAACATGAAAACATATGCCCATCACACAGCTGACTGTCAGCCTGCCTTCTGGGGATAGTCCAGAACGTTTTGGTCACCTGTAGTAAGATGCTCTATGCTGGTAAAACTGTAAACCTCTACTGGAAACTTTGGCCTTCTGACGACTTTGAATCCACTCTTCAAACCCCTAATTCATTCCTTATTGTCCTTTGTTCTCATCACTTCACTGACCAAACACAGTAAAATCTGTAATGAGGTTCATGCACATATAATAATGCACACGTTCACACAGAGACCATTTTCACATTTTCACGTCTTTGTTTTAAAAGTCTTACACTTTAGCGTCGTTCCTTATGACAGCTCAGTTTTTCTTTCCCTCCATGTGTGACGATGTCCTTCCCTTTCCTCTTCTTATTTACCTGTCTACTTTTGTCCTGACTGTCCAGATATTTGTGTGTCTTTTTATTTCAAAACTGTGTGTTTGCATGAGAGCGCGTGTGTGTGATGGACTTCTTGTGTGCATGCTTGTCTCTACATACAGTTTGAGTGTCCTACCCTCACATGGGAAGGTGTTGTGCACTTTGTGTGTGTGTTTGGATCCCTGTGCACTGTATATTCTCGGGGTGTGTCCTGCTCACCCTGTCTGTATGGTCCGTCTGCAGCCTAATGGAGGTGGCCAGAGCAAAATGCCGGGCTCCTTCCTGCTGCCTCCGCCACCCCCAGTGGCACGCCCTGTGCCCCTCCCCATGCCCGACTCTAAAACCATCAGCACGCCCACTGACGGCGGACTCAGCTCACCCGCATCTCCGTGTAAGTCACCCCCCACTCCCACTCCCCTCCACAAAACCCCCATTACTGCCCCCAGTCTCCCCACAGACTTCTTACAGAGACCAGTCCAAACCAGTGCTAGACTCCCATAGGTAGCTCTTAGCTGGCGGCTCCATCAAGTCTATTGTGCTAGAACGAATAAAGTCATCATAGAATCCCTGGATGTATTTGCAGCGTAGCTACTCAATGACAACTGCATAGTTAAGCTGGTCGTCAGTTCAGTAAAACACTCAGCAACCCTCAGAGCTTTTCATCCATCACCTTAGAAACTGTGCGCCACAGTACTGTACTGTACCGGCGAGAACAATTCTGATGAGGCAGAAGCCACGCCTTTGCCAAACCAGAGATCCTCTTTCAAGCTCTTCTTTATCTCTCACTATGAACTTCAGTCTCCTTTTCTCTCTTTGTATCTTTGCAAGCCTGTTTCCTCTCCTCCGTCCTCAAAATACTCTCTTTTTCTCTCTTCCTCTGGTGTTGGGTTTCCTGCTAGCACCACAAGAGGCAGTATGGTCTCTCTCCCTTCTTTTTGATGTGTTATGCAGTTTGGGGGAGCAGAGCAGTGCAGGGCCCTACGCACGTTGCCTCTGTAGCCGAAAAAGCTTTGATCAGTGCAGACTTTGCATGTCTGTGATAGCGGGCAATACAGTCTACCCCCTTCTCTCATTTCTTTTTTTGCTTTGTTCTTTTCTTTATTTGATATATTCTCATATCCTCCTTTCTTTGTTTCTTTTCCTTTATTTCTCTTTTTTCTTTTTAAAGGGAGCAAAATTAGGGCAGTTGGCGTGGACTCCAAAAAAAACATCATGCCCCACTTTACTCACCCAATCCCCTCGCCACTTTCACACAAATCTCACAACAATTAAAAATTGAGATCAACAAAAAACATGAAAATCACAGTATAACAAGAACAACCCAGTCTCTCTAAACATGAATGATAAAATTTAATCAAACCTGTCTAATTAGCGCTATAAACTGGGGAAGTGGGAGAGAGGAGTGTCATCAGGGAGTGGTGAGGCTTTGGTTGGTTCCACTCAGACAGGTGCAGTGCGAGAGTCGGGCCACGGGAGAGGCACACCAAAAGGGGGCACTGGACGGAGCAACCTCGGCACCTTCTCCTCCTTTTGTTTTAACTCTTTCTCCTCTTGCTGTCCTCTCAACCTTTCCTCCCCTCCCCCCTTCCAACTCTCTCAGATTAACGTGTCAATTTTTTTATTTATTTATATCATCATCTATATAAATAAAGATCGTAATTTCCGTCTCTTTTCTCATTCCAGTCACTGCATTCCCCCCCCCTTTTTAATTTTGTCTATGATTCTCAAGCTATCGTAATTCATGAGGAAAACCCACACGCAAACATGCACACGATACAAGCGCACCCTCACTCATGCATCAGTTTCCAGCCCTTTCGCTGTCACTCCCTGACACATCCCCATCCCCTCAACCTCATTCAAGAAATGCACAGCTAAAGTTCGACTACAGCCGCCATGTTGGAGTCCAGTGAGCACAACTGCCCTAAATTTGATCCTGTGGCATCACTGAGTGGTGTCACTTTGTAGGCAAGATGCTCCTCGTCGCCTGTTAAATATAGAGCCCTAGTCATGAGAACAGCGCCTCCATCGGTCCGCAGTAACTGTTAGTCCTCCGTGGTTTTCTGTGATCACAATGGCTTTTTACTGAGAAGCACCTGTGAACGATAGCACAGTTATGTTTGTGGGAAATAACTTCTTCGTGTCACAGCTAATCATTAGACACCGTACATCTTTGTTTACCACATGAAGGAGAGTAACAATGAATTTGCCTGCAACATGAAACATGAAAACAAACCAGTCATGTGACTAATAGGTCATCAGTACCCTGACCCTTTTCCCAGTAATAATTGACAGTGATACACAGACCTGCAGTGAGTTAATAGTATAGTAAAATAAAGTGAAGATGAGAGCATCAAAAACTACTATAAGCTCAGTGTGTATGCGTGTTTGTATAAAAGCATGTACACACTTGTCTCTCTCTTTATAGCATACTCCACGCCAGGCTCAACAGCTCCCAACCGGTTTGTCGGCATCGGAACACGGGACAACTTTCTGAATATCCCCCAGCAGACTCAGGTACCCCACCAACCTCCCTCATTTAATTGACATCCAGCCATCCTCCTCCTCCTCCTCCTCCTCCTCCTCCTCCTCCTCTGTTTAAATGTCTCCTCTTCTTTGTTCCCCTCATTACTGGCTGCAAGCATGACTGCACAGTGCTGTTTGCAGATGCAACTACCCACCACAGTGTTAATCCAGACATGTTTGGGTTCATAGGGTCAAACATGCCATTCAGAGCAAAGGCAGAGGCACAGAGGCAATGATCAGATAATGGGTCTACATTTAATGATTCAGCCCTCGGCACCAGCGAGCAACTCTATGAATCTTTCCACTCTTAAACGTTGAGATGACATGTGTATGCATCCATAGCTGCAACTACTATTTTTCTCAATCGGGACTTCAGGATTTCACTCATCAGCTTTATAACCAGAATTATCACACAAATGCATTTCACTCACTTATATTCTTTCTTGTCTCTGATCAGTCAAACCTCCCAGGCTCTGTGATTAATTGGTGGAGCACCCCTTAATTTCCTGACATCAATGAAAATGGCTTTAAAGCCAACATGATGACAATGACTTCATAAACTTTAGAGTGTGTAAATTTGGAACAGTTGTCCCTTGGTGTATTGACACATGGCCGTGGACTAAGAAAAAAAAGGATTTCTTTAAATTTGTTGACAGCATGACTGGGAGTCAGCCTGAAGGCTTGAGGCTGCAGGCTCAGCCCTTTCTTGTGTGTTTAATAAAGGCTATATTAACAAAATCTGTATTAACTCAGATTTTGTTTCCCCAATTTGGCATGAGAGAGATTTAGAATAAATGTCTTAAACAGAAATAGTATATTTTAAGTACAGGGTTGATTCATGAGGTGGTGTGGATATTTGTTGCTCCCTCGTCAAATTTCTACTAACACGACTAGTTAATATAGAAATATAGCTGTTAAATACGCAACAAAAACACAAAACACAAAATTCTTACTTTGGCACGTCAGCCCACCCCTGGAAAATGCTAGTAAGTCGACCTTGAGTTGGGATAGTGTTGCCAAACTAATATTTCCAAAAACGTTTACGAGCTTACCAGTTTTAGAGCCTCTTAAAAAAGGAGCTTGTTGGAGTTGACATACTTGTCCACATGTAACACACAAATAAATGCCTTATTATAACAGACAGGGGGTAAAGAATTATGTAGCGTAAAGCGATCATTCATTTGTAAATGTGCCCACCTACACTGACACAAAGTGTTGCCCATGTATCAAGGCCTGTAGTTTCAGTATTGGTTTACAGTTTCAGCACCACAGTAGTGTCCCCACAGAGAAAAGTAAGCGGTGCCAGTTAGTTTCAGCTCCAGCAGTGTTGATTTATCTCCACTCGGCCCCACAGTGTGTGCTCGTGCAGCGTGTGAGGCCAGTAGTGCACTACATTGTGGTTTCAGCTTTGGCTGCGCTCTGCCACTGGGCTGCAGTGTCTTGGGCCTCCTCCATCACCAACACAACTTTTCTCATTAGGGGCTAACCGCACCTGCCTGCAGCCAACTCGGCTCTCCTGTCCTCCCCACACATGGAAACAATCTGCATTCCTGCTCCGCACAGCTCTGCAAGGCTGCCACCGCCCCACCACCATGCATCAGCAGCCCACCCTCTCTCCCCTTCTCCCTCTCTCCTCCTGCTGCTCCCTCTAGTATTTTCAGGCTCCCCACCTGCACCACTCTCCCACAGATGTAGCCCTGGCACTGAATGGACATCTACACACCATCCAAATGTGTGTCAGTGCCGATGCGTGCACACACACACTCTTCAACTCTTTGCCAGCACTCTTGCCCCTCATTTTCTCCCCTAAAAAACAACAGGGCTTTTACAACAGTGTACATCTGTTCAGAGCACTTATTATCTCCTGTGATTGCTGATCAAATATTATTGAAAAATGTCCACATTGAACACATCTGCCGGGTTTGCGCCACGCACAGCGAGAACCTGGGCACTGGTATCGAATGCTCCCAGTTAGCTGAGCCTAGTAGGTCAGTAACAGCCTCGGCCAGAGTGAGTAACAGAGGTCTCTGCCTTTCCTGCTGTTCTCTGGCATATGGAGAGGTGCAGACGATGGTCCTGCCAGCCCGCCTCGCCGCCTGCTCTCCAACTAGCCAAGACACAGGGAGAGAGTCTTCTTGGTGTAAAAGCTGGACTGAGGAGCTCTCTAGTGGTGAGACCTCAGCTCTGCAGGAGGAGCAAGACAGCCGAGTGCATGTATTAAAAAAAGTAAAAGGGACTGACAGAAAGGGATGGAAAAAAGCAAGAGGGAGTTAGTCGAAGCTCGCTGCACTCCACAGTCACGTCCCGGCTGTCTGGTTGCCCGCAGCAACCAGACATGATGTCATAGGCAGTTGAACTTGGACTTGGAGGGGGGGTTTGCGAGAGGGGGGGCTCACTTTCCACTGCCAAGGATTACATTGAGAGAGCTGGAGAGGGAGAGGAAAAGACAGAGAGAAGGGGGTTAAGGGAAGTTGGAGCCAGGAGGAGGAGGAGTTAACTACAAACGGTAAAGAATCATGGGTAGGAAAGGAGGGGGGGCAGAGGTGCTAGAGGATAAACTGAGGTTGACGGGGGTTAAAGCTTCCTCTGAGTTTGCTCGAATGAGGGGGACAACAGAGCATTTGCTGTTGAAGATGGGGTGATTCGCAGGCTCTCCCCAGGGCCGAGGCCTGTGGAATGTCAGACGCAGCCAGAACAGCTCAGCCTGTGCCAAAGCCTCCACTCTGCCCTCTTATCAAACTGAGAAACCGGATCCCGAGAGAAGCTGCCCTCAATAGCTCCACAGTGTAGCCTGAGACCACTAGGACCCGCAGAGCACAGATATATTAGGAGGATCGCTTTCCATGTAAACTGGTAGCACATGATGCAGCAGTCGCACTTTAGTGTTTGCTCACTGCAAAGCTGCTTACACAGACACACAGAAAAGCGCAGATCTCGTGCTACTTGCAGCTCTGTAACAACACAAGTGTTTTTAATGAGCGAAAGCCGGAGTCAGCCCTCCTTAAAACAGCAAGTAGTCAAGTTGAGGTGGTAACTTCTCCGACATTGTTTGAAACGGCCAAGTTCAGCAAGTACATGTGGGCATATGAGAGGTGAAGGTGGCCACCTAGTGGATGAAGCGTGAACTCTTTGTTGGTGCTTGCATAATGCTTTCTAGTTGGAGGCCTGGGGAGGAGAAATTATCTGGTAATGAAAGAGCAGAATAATGGGACTGTGTTAAACAATAACTGTGTAGATGTTTTTCTGCTTCCTGTCCCATTTATTTGCGTGCAACCTGAAATGTTCTGCTCTTTCTTATTTGTTATGTAAATATGCTGATGTTGTTTAATAGCTAATTCACTTTTTTCTTGTCTTCCCCACAGTCCTGGTTCCTCTGACAAGGCCTTCCTGAATCAACAACTAAAATTGTGTCATGAAAATTGAAAATTTGAGAAACAAACACATCACTGCTGATTTAAGAACAGACTGCTGACACTAAAAAGGTCCTTCTCTCTCGCCAACACTATTCAAAGTACTACTACAGAACCCCGAAAAAAAAAGCACGCTGTTCCCCAAATCCAACATGGTTTGAACAGGAATGTTCGTCCCCCTACGTCCACGAGACTTCGATGAGATTGGGTGGACAGCCTCAGAATGCAAGGAAGAGGAAGATGAGGAACTGTCTCACATACCACAAAATGTCAGAAAAGAAACACAATATGGTAACCTGACATATGACCAATTATACATTTTTGTTCCTTTTTTTAAACGTTTTTTTTTTTTTTTTTTTTTTTTTCCATTTTGTTGTCTCCTCAATGAAACTCCATGCATTGGCTGGGAGATCCAAACAAGTAAAATTAGCAGTAAATGATGAAGTCAGATCAGCAAGTGAAAAGATTTCTACCCAGATTGCACGGCTCCACTTCTTCATATTTCTCCACCCGCGTCGACACCCAACTCACATCCCCCTCCCACCTCACCTGGAGCTCAGTGGTGCTCAGGGTCCAGACCTAAATCACAGCCCCACGTGCCTGCATGCGTCGCCACCACTCTGCCGCTTCATTCGCTCAGCCCTGAGCCTCTTTCATTTCTGATTGGCCAATCATGGTGACACCATCCAATGGTGTGACATATATGCACTAAGTGGCTGGTCTTTGTTTACCTGTCAAAATCAGGGGCGTCCTGCTGTGGGAGAAGCGATAGCCATGAGGCGAGTGCGAGCGAGTGAACACACGACAGTCATAACACTAACTCTACATGTGCTCTTTCGTCCCCCTCACCTATGCACTATTAGTTTTTAATAAGGGATGAACAGTATTGCACATCAATGGTCAGATGAGCGATTAGAGAAGTGAATGGAGGCTGGCCGCCGCTGCAGGAACGTGGCAGTGCTGACATTTGAGTTTTGGCCCTGAAACACGCACACACGCACGCACAGACACACGCACACATGCACGCACGCACACACACACACACACACACGCATGCACGCACAGGTACACTTGCTTACAGTACACACAGACCATCCTCTACAGAATAGTCTGTCTCACAACCACTCATTATATCATCTTGTTTTTATTCTTACACACACATTTGAATTTGCAGGAATGCTCAGCATTAACTTCATATTATTAGCTTTAATTTTGTGTTGTGTGTTTTCTTTCAATTTTTATTTTGACAGATTTGGTTTTGGTTTTGTCTCACTTGGATTGTTTTTAACCTTCACTGCATGTCATCACTTCTATTTCTTTAGTTTGCAGTAAGACATGGATTTTACAGCTTCACAGATTTCAACAAAACAGTTTCTCGAATCTCTCTCACGTATGGACAGCAGTGTAGCATCAGCTCATCACACACATCCTTTGCATTGCTTCGCCCGGTTGCCCTCTAGTCCAGTCACAGGTACATCCAGAAGCATACACACACACACACACACACACACACACTCACACAAACATACATGAAATGCACATTAACACCACCGACCTGACAAACTAATAAAGGGAAGCCTTTATATTTGGTTCTCCAAACTGCCTTTGTTAATGGTTTTTCATTCACTTAAGATTTGTCTTTTTAATTTGAGATATTTTTTTCTATGTAAATGTTCACATTGAAATTGCTCTCGGTATTATTTTCATCATGACACAATCTGACAAAAGCCGACCTCACAAAATAACTGGACTGCCCAGCTGTTGGTTCTGTTTTGCAGGGATAGTAAACAGGGCTGAGACCCTGTGCTCAGCCTCTCTAGTAACATTAGCTCTATGTACTAAAACCATATATCAAGACTATAACATTATATGAAAGTGCCTCTGTATTCCCTTCATGCAATTAGTAATAAACTTGACTTCAGGTTCTCTTCCCACATATAAGCTAAAGCTACAGGGGATGGTAGCGTTGGTGCATGTGGAAACCATTGGCCTAGGACAGATCTTTATAGAGGACTGCAAACTTTTTTTTTGTAAAGACAGAGAGAGAGATCTTATACATATATATTTATGATATATGCTCCTTTTTAACTTTTACTACATGAGCTTGTTGGCAGTCTAGTTATTTTCTGAACTTTCACCTCCCCCCCACACAACTTGTTTTCAGTAACATCACCTTACTGTTACCAGTACGAATCGAACGACACACACGCCACCGCCATCTGCAGCGCAGCATCGTAATACCTAGATGAACATGTCTAAAATCGACAGTAGGTTTGAAGAAAAAAAGTGTTTGTTTTTTGATGGAAAGTATTATTATTGAAAAATATGTGTCGATTGAGCCACGTGCAATGCATTGGGTAGATCATTGTGTTTGTCTGTTAGAGATTTTTAAGAAAGCTAAGAGAAAAGTGAAAAAAAAAATGTATTTGTTTCAAGTCCATAAGCTCCGGGACTCTAAAACTAGAGGGCCATGAAAAATCCTAGTCTTTGTATGTTGGGGGTATTTGTTTTTATTTCCTTTTGTCCTTTTTTTTAATGTTTAATGTGTAATCATTTGTTTATAAAAATGTGGGAGGGCTGAAGGAAAAAAAAATCTACACAACTTCAGATGAAAAAAATTCTCTATCAAATGAAAACCGGTGCTTTAACACTATAAAGTACATTCAGAATTATTATAAATGAATGGTAATGAACAAAAGTAACAGACCATTTAGGAAACAGCATTATTCCTCTCTCTATTTGTATTCTTCTATTTGTATTGAGTGGGGGGAGAGGTTCCTGATCCTGATTCCTGAAGGTTGTGACACAAAAGGCATTTTGGTTCAACCTTTAGAAGTAAAACACCTAAACTATCAAGCCCTTGAAACTCTTCAGAACTCGTACCCATGCACTGCCTGAACTCACCAGCAAAAACTAAAAGTAGTTGAATTCATTTTATTTCACCCACATTGGCATAAAAACATGACAAGTTCCTCCCAGTGCTTGAGGGAGATGCTTCACGCCCGCAAATCTTTTTATCCCCATGATCATCTCGATACGTTCTTGAATCTCGAGCTGGATGGAAGCAGCTCTGCAGCGTGTGTTGAGATACACGCAGTACAAAGGCCTTTTGTCTCCTGTACATGTCAGCAGCAAATTGGCAAAACAAACCAACTTCAAAATTGGGCAAAAAATATGAGGTCTGAAACAGACAGCAAGGTGAGCCTCTCCCCTGTTCCACCCCCTCCTCTGTAAATGACTCTTATAGTGCTTGTGCTGTAGTGTATAGTTTCCCAGCAGTTAAAGGTTGTCCCTTAAAAGTGCCTTTTGTTCACAGACTCCATTTTGTAATCCAGATCGCCCCTTTTTTTGTCCGAATGGCTCGAGGTAGCAGGATGCCCCTGAGTGCTGCAAGGAGGGAGAAAAGTCGTTATCCATTCAGCGCTCATGGGCACTTTTTCCTCCAGCTTAAAATGAATCCCCTCCATTGTACTTCCCCTATATCCTTCTTCCTTTTCAAAAGCCTACATATGTGTGTGTGTGTGTATGTATATATGTATACATACACACATGTATGTTTATACGTATAGTACAAAAGGAAACTGGTGTGAATTAGTTCTTTACTTTTTATTGATAAATAATGACAAAAAAAATTGAAAAGGCAAAAAAACTTGTTCTCGTTCAGCTCTGGCTTTTTTCTTTCCCTCTGTCTCCACTGTCTGTTTTCTCTTAGACACTGGAGTCGTCTGTAACTATGTGTCAGTCACCCTCCGTCTCTCCCTCTCTCTCTTTCTCTCTCTCTCTCTCTCTCTCTCTCTCGCTCTCTCTCCCCCCCTCCCTCCCTCCCTCCCGCCCTCTCCGCTGTTGAAGAGGGCGAAAAAAATATTTGCCGAAAAAAACTTTTGTCTGAGCAGAATGCAGTTAGCTCACATGTTATTCTTGTCTGTATGCTTCACATTGTATTACCATACCCATCTTCTTCAGCTTCTCCATTCAACAGCTAATGTAAGTGAACAAATTACGCTGACGGGCTTTTGGGGGTGTCCTTAGGTGGGTTAGGAAAGGACGACAAGGGTTCAGGGGTTGGGATTGAAGAGGTTTAAAGGGAAGACCAATGGGGTCTTGAGGGCTGGATGAACTGCTTTGGGATGTTGGGAAAGGGCTGCTTGGACTAGGATAAGAGTTTCCTCTTTTGCTTTTAGATATTTATTTTTGGCTTGTTTTATCCCCCCTTATTTGTTTGAATTTGGATTTCTTTTCATATTTGCTATCAGGGTATGCTGTCATTGAGGCCCTCTTAGAGGAGGCCTTGGACTGTAAATGAAAGCTACAAGCACCTTATGACCGGACTTGTCCTGCATGAGGCTGAAAGAGGGGCTGTCGCATTTCCAAAACATCTCCCACATCCATTCAAACCAGTCACTTCAAGTGAATTATTATCGCTCACAGTGGGATTCACACAGTGAAAACCTCTCAGCAGTATTAGCCATTTACAACACACCAACCAGACCAGCTAAAAGGCCAGCATGAACCTGATCCCTCAGATTTCCGAGGATTCGGGGGAAGTCCCTCCATTTTTTCCCCTCTGACCACCTCATGCTGGACTGCTCCGTGTCTTTGTTCTGTTGTTTATTTTGTTCTTTATCTTCTTAACTGGTAAGGTTAATCAGTGTAATAGGCAGCACCCTAGGCCCCCTGACTCTCAGCTCTTCTATGCCTCTGTCTACACCCTCAGCGCAGCACCACTTCTTTGTGAGAACACCCCCAGAGCTCTAGGTGAAATGCATGTGTTAATTACAGTTTCTTTTCCATAAGAAGAAAAACACAGTTTGAGAAGAGCAGCACCTGATTGAATAAAAAGGATGTTCTTGACTGTACCATCTTGCTGTGCTGTGTCTTTCTTTCTATGGCCTTACACCAACGTAAAGAGTCAACTCTGCAACTAGACTATGTTCTGCAATAACTAAAATGAGTTAGCAGAATGTACATTTGAAAAGTTTAAGGTATTATTTATTTTAAAAAGCGGTTACTGCACATACCTCAGGTTGCTGTGCACTCACTGACAGATTATCTTAATAATATTTTAGGTACAAGTGTGCAATTTTTATGTCAGTATAAAGTCTTGTTTGTATGTTATTAGAAAATATCACATCCATACTCAGGTTAGTGTGTACATAAACCACCCATTCAAACGTTCAAGCTTTCTCCAGTGAGCCCAGGTTCGTATCGTGGATGAAGAATACGACAGAGAATAAAGTGATTTGCCATCTTTAACAACGGAGAAACAGACAGAGCTCAAGCAGATTAAATAGTCTTTAATGTGATGGTTGAATTCATGGATTTACGCAGCATGATGGCACAGCAGTTTATTGAAAGTAGCCACCCAGACCATTATCTTCAAAGTCTACAAAGTCATTAGCAGACACTTTTATCCAAAGTGACTTACAACTAAGATGTACAAACACAATCAAAGCTCCAGTATGGAAACACAGCGAAGGTAAGTGCCAAGGCCTGTTTGAGTCCAGTAAGACTCAGTGTTGGCGGGTAATGCTGGAAAAACTCGAGCATAATTAAGTGTCAAACTTTTTTCATCATGGGCATCATCTTTCATGTAAACCTTTTGTTGTCCGAGTTAAATATTTCTCTTGCAACAACGTCAGGCAGAGAAAACACACTGCTTTTATTTTGAACGTCAGCGCGTCCGCGCTCCCAGATGACGCAAGTTCCTGTCTGAATTGTTGTTGTGTTTTTGTTTGTTTTTCTCAGCAAACGGAAAAACGTCAACGCGTCACGGCCACGCGGCTCTGCAGCCCCGCACACTCTGACCCGGCTCCCGCAGATCCAGCCTCGCGGGGTCGCTTCTGCTCCCGATGACAACAGCCCTCCTGCTAACTGCGAGGCTAAGCTAACGCCGAGACGACAGCCCGTTAGCTTAGCTCCCGCTGACACCGGACAGAAAGTGTGTCGGGCTCTCGTTCATGGTGCTGTCGGCTCGATGGGGAACTGTCTGTTTGGCCAGGGGGCGGATGACCTGTCGCTGTTGAACGAGTCGGAGGTAGGCAGTCTGCCCGGGGAGCCTCCGCCGCCCTACGAGGTGAGCAGCTCGGGGGCGCGGGCTCCACACACCCCGGGGATTCGAGAACGCGGCACCTCGTTTCTTCTAAACCTCCAGGTGGACTCTGACTCCACACTGTAGCATGTCATTTTCTAGCGAACCACTGGAAGTTAATGAACGCTGTTTAACGTTTTAACGTGGGTCTAGATTTTCTCGGGGTGTCATGTCTTCATTTACACTTAGAAACAAACTCACATGATCAGTTTGTTATCATCATCATTACTACCACCAGCAGCAGCAGCAGGGATCCAGAGAGGATAACAAAGCCAATTTGGACCGCTTTGGTCCTTCTGACAATCGTGATGGATCAGGTCGATATCTGTCGATCATCTGTCCAAACAGCAAATGCATTTCTTGCCCGAGGACTCTTTGGCATTATGGTGAAGACTGGATCAAACAGCGGACCTTCTGGTTCGGGGATGACCACTCTATCTCTCAGCCACAGCCACCCAGGCTTTGAGTCTTAAAATCATCAGGCCACACACACCAGTGCATTTGGCCAGAGTACAAAACCACACACTTGGGGTTTGTCAGTCAGATTTCACAGTGGCGATTGCCAAGTTTAACCTCCACTCAAAGTCACACTGTGGAATTAAATTGGAGGGAAGTTCCACATGTGACTGTGCCCTTATCTCAGATTCTGTCTCCTCATATGATCCCAGTCTCAGTCTTTGAAGTGGAGATCAGATCAGAACCTTGTTTCCTTGTGTCATTTATCATGCGAGTTTCCTCTGTTCTTTCTTTCTCAGGAGCACACCCATCCAGTGCCGGTCTACCACCCCAACCCTGGTGAGAGTCGTCTGGCCAGCCAGTTGACTGAGGAGGAGCAGATTCGCATCGCCCAGCGCATCGGCCTCATCCAGCACCTGCCCAGAGGAGTCTACAGCCAGTGTTCCGACTCCACTGACAAGAAAGTTAAAGAGTGAGTCCTAAAAGTTCCAGTGTGTAAGATTTCGATGGAAGGGAAAAACGCAGTGAAGGGTTTCATGTGAAGATTTGCGTTGATGTTCCGAAACATGATTTTTGTGTGCCATTAAAAGTCTCTTTGTTTGGGCTGAATATCATCTCTCTCGTGCAGGTGCGTGATCTGCATGTTGGATTTTGAGTATGGCGATCCCATTCGGTTCTTGCCCTGCCTTCACATCTACCACGTGGACTGCATTGATCCCTGGCTGATGCGCTCTTTCACCTGCCCCTCCTGCATGGAGCCGGTAGACGCGGCCCTGCTGTCCACCTATGAAACCAACTGAGCAGCCCCCTGGTGGCTGCTCCTGCCTAAACTGCACTTTTTAGCCAAATCGGTCCTGTAGCCGTTCAGACAGGTTGCCAAGGCGATGTGGCATTATGCAGATGTTTGCAGGGTGTGTTCGGATGCAGTCAGATGTGGAAAAGCGTGCCCTGCTGTTCATTGCATAGATTTGACTTGTTGCCTTTGAGGTAGGTCAGAGTGCCAATTTGAGCTGGATGAGGAATATGAAAAGCTGTAGCAAAGCATCACTGCAAAGTTATTTCACTTTTTTATGACTGAATGCATTTTGAATCGATGGATTCTTATTTTAGTTAAATACATCGATGTCATTGACTTCCCCAATTCAAGACATGAAGTGCAATATGCAATATCAAAGGCAAAAATGGGGGACGTTTGTCTCCGTCAAGCATACAGATGAGAAATGGAGTGAATGGAAGTAAATAACAACATGAGTGGATGTTGCTGATTTACAAATGAACCCATGGCCTTGAATGTCACTGAATGCACAGTCCTCTACTGGAATGTCATTAGAAAATAGTACAGGAAAAGTTTCTATGAACAAAGAAATTTAGGATAGAACAATCCCAGCCGTGAGCATCAGCATTTCAGTTTTTGAACATTTCTAAAGATGTTTTTTGTTTGTTGTCTCAGTTTAACTGTAGCTTTTACTTTGATGCTGCTTTTATAGATGTGAATCTGTTCTTTTATTTTTATCTTTTTGGCCTTTCCACAATGTGGATCCTGTCCTTTGTGCTTTGCCTTCGGGTTTTTGCTCTTCAAGTTTTTTTCGGTGACAGTTGCAAAGACTATAGTCATGCTCGAAATTATTCACACCCCTGGAGTTTTGGACATGCCACTTTTGTTTAAAATTTAAATAAAACCTGGGGAATATTTTTTTCCACAATGATGCCTCTTGTACATCATCTTATTATCTTCTGAGTAATGCCTGTGTCATTTCCAGTCAAGAACAAACTTGCTGGTTGGATAAAAGTAACTTTAGGTCAAAATTTACCAGGGGTATGAATAATTTTGGGCATGACTACTTAGTAGCATAGATCTCATAGGTTGTGTGTGTGTGTGTGTGTCAAGTTTTTGTGGCAAATATCCTTGTCAGTTTTCTATATGTTGAAGTTTTTTCTAGCTTGAAGCTGCTGGATGTTGTTTTGTGTCTAAGGCCTTATTACAGCAGCTGATGCATTTTCATAGCCCCCGGCAAATGAAATTCTTAGAACTTTTGGTATCAGGCTTGTGTCCTCTCTGATACTAACTGCATAGGGTCGAGCACAAACAAGTGACCTTGGTGACAGAAGTGTGGGAATGTAGCCTGAATCAGAACCATTATTTCAGCTTTCCAAAATTTTAGACAGTCAAAGTGACAACAAGAGGACATTTGTGATGTCCTCAGGCTGCCGTGCCTTTGAAGGTAGAGCTAAGTTAATAACCGTGAAGTACAATCATTTCTGCCAAGATGTAGTTTTCCATCCCTCAGTTTGGAGACAGATACCAGCACTGTACAGATCAACACTGTCAAACAGGCAAAGTTGTGTCTGGCTGCCATTAACAATCATCTTTGTCTTTTAATTTATACCTTCCCTCTTTTACACAAGGACAACGTGCGGTTTCTTAAATATGTATTAAAGAGGAAGAGGTCACTGAAGAGAAAAAGAGAAATGTTTTTTTTTTTTTTTTGGGCCAAATCATTGTTTTGTTTTTTCTTATACGAAACCCATTTGACGAAACATTTAGCATAGCAACCAAAGACACAGACAACCACAGGATTTTCTTTCAACAAAATAGTGTATTAAAAAATGTTCAGTATTATGGCAATGCATATTTAACACATGGGTGCATAATTAAGTGCTGCTGAGGAAAACAAAAACTTGATTCTGTTTAAATTAAAACAAATATTGCACAGTTTTTTGACGGTTAAACATTTACAGAATTTAAGAAATATGAACAGTGTAGAGTGTTGTTGGTATATTGTCTCTAAAAAGTGTAGACTCCCATAGTGACAGTTGCCAGAGCCACAAAGAGTCCCAGCACAATCCTCAGCAGAGAGGAGATTCCAGTAAAGGTTCCAGGGATCTGGAGTGTCTTCACTGGTTTGGAGGGAGTGGAACCTTTCTGCTGCTGGTTTCCAGTGACACTCAGAAGCTTCTGTAAACCATCAAATACCTGGAAGAGAAGAGCAGGACGGTAAGTGCACTGCTTGTTACTTCCACTGCAAGGACAAAAATTCACTTGTGAAGTTAAGGTTTCTGCTTTGTGTTTCTTCTCCTCACCTGAATGTTCAACTCGAAGGCCCTGACGGCCTCCTCCAGCACGCCGCTCCTCTGCTCCTCCGTCAACTCCACGCTGTTCATCCGGCTGCGGTAGAGCTGCTTGAAAAGGTTGGGCCTGGAAACTCCGGGGAAGGCAAAGAACGACAGACCCTCCGTGCTCTTCAGCCCCATGGACTTCTGGGCGATTCGACCCAGGACCTGGCCGCCGGACAGGTCTCCCAGGTACCGGGTGTAAGCGTGGGCAAGGAGAAATTCTGGGTTTTCTTGACCAATCTGAAGAAAAGGACATAGCGGTGTTATTTTAACGTCCACCAGCAGAGAAGCAGAGGTGCATCTAACCCCTAGGAGGTGCTTGTTTACATGTTTGATTAAAGCAAAAACTACATGTCGATTGCAAGGACATTTGGAGGAAGGCTGTAGTTTACTTCAAGAAAGAATCTGTTGAATTTTGGAGCAGATCCGAATCAGGAGGCTATTCCAGGCATTTGTTCTCAGTTTCTTTACCATTAAGAAATACATCTTTTTTGAAGCACACGCGTGAAACATACCTGTCGGAGTCGATGGCAGTATCTCTTTGTGGCAGCCGGTACTACAACCTTTTCTCTCCAGTCCCGGCCGTAGAAGAATTCCAGGTCTTTCTCGATGGACTCCAGTCTGGCCAGCTCTGTGGGGAAGTAAATGGGTGCGACACCAGGGTGGTTGCAGTTCCTGTCCAGCTCTTCCTCCAGAGCCCGATAGATTTCATACAGCGAACACAGGAGGAGCTGAGGAGGAGAGCTGGTGTCAGATCAGTATGATAAAGAGAAGTAAACATTGGAACTGCACTGCTGCATGTTACTAAAATGTACAGAAAGAAGAGTTTGACTTCTGTTCTACAGAAATGGCCGCCACATTACCTTATATTGTTCCAGGGTGACTTGTCCTTTCTGGAAGCGCAGCATCATCTCTGTGTTTTCTGCCCTGACGTGACTCTCTCTGGTCACCTCTTTGATTTGTTCCGACAGATCCCTGCAAGAGGACATGAATCACGATGAGGTCAGAGAGCCCGGCTCTGAAATCTAAATGAAACAACATGACCGGTTTTTAAATGGTTTGGCACAGTTCACACCAGATAGATATGATGAGTGAGGCAGGGCGACAGTATGTATTGCCGCACTACATGTGACAAGAGCAGCTGATAAACAGCACAGTCTGCACGTTCTGTTCTAGAGAGCGACATTAGGACATAATGCAGAGCACTTGACTTATGCAAAAAATACTATGATTAACAAATTCTCATAACATGAATCACTGTAATAATTCAGAATAATTTTACATCTGCCGATGAAATGTTCTTTCTTCAGTAGTGATTGTACCTGTGCGTCGGCTGCTCTGCTGCTGTCTGAGTCTTCTTCTCTGTCTCCATTGTGGCCCTGAAAAAAAAAAGTTAAATGTTTTTCAAGAACAAAAACATCTTCTGGAATCAACACAATGCAATAATTCAAGAGGTGTAAAGCATATTTTATAACTCATCAATTTATGACTTGATATTATTGTTGTATAAAAATCAGAGTAGGACTAAAGTGACTGTGGGTTAAGGTGTTCCACTCACCTGTTAGTTAGGTGTCCTGTAGGTTTGGTAATGAGGGTCTGTGTCCACAGTGATCCACCGTCTTCTCTCAGAATGTTCTGCCTGCTGCACAATCCTGGTGTTATAGCAGCCCGGCTCTGACTCCTCCTCCTCCTCCTCCTCCTCCTCCTCCTCCTCTAGCTGCTGAAACAAAACAGGAACTCATGTGACACAGGCCACCTAAACATGATCTGGCAATTTCAGCAGAAACAGGAGGAGGAACTGAGAGTTAACATGATGCAGCAACTCTGAGCACCGCTTGGGGGAAAGGTGGCCAATGAGGAACAGCGCAGGACTAAAAGCATGAGTCAGGGAGTTTGAGCTGTGTAGGAGGGAAGAGGGCTTAACATGACAGAGCAGCTTTGGAATTCCAAGCACAGGAGAGGAGGCGCCAGCTCTAAACATGACTGTGTGTTCCTGAGGCAAGAGGCGGGTGTTGTTGAAACGGTGACTAAGAGAATCAACAATCCTGTGACTGAACCCAGAGCACAACAGCAGTTTGAACTTGAATGAGAAACAAGTTTAGTCACATAACCAGGTCACTAATATGTAAAATGTCCAGAAGGTGAGACGTGCGTGTCGACCTTTGTTAACAAGTGGAGAACAGTACGTGTTCATGACCAAACATTCTGCCATGCCTCCAGTTTCCAGTCTTTTTTGCCATTACACAGGATAACAAAAAAGACTGACAGCTTTTTGAAGGCACACATTAAACAAAGAAGCATTTAAATAAGTATATGCTAGATGTAGACAATGAATACTGAATATGAATAAGGGTCACTAGAGGACTAGACTAAAGACTAAAGTAGCCACGTGAAAAGAGCATTTAAATAATATCGTATGAGAAATATATGAAACAGAGAAATATTCTTGCTTCATTTGCAGCAACGGAACTTTTCAAATGATGTAAAGCTGTCACATTTGGGACCAGTTCCAAGATTTAACGCTGTACATTTACGCCATTATTATCTGTACCTTAAGTAGCTTTTACTTTTAGGTAATCTAAACCTTTACACCACCACACATTTACAGAATATGCATATAGTGAAGCATGTATTTATCAAAAGTAATAATACCAGTTGGTGCTGCTGCACTGGGGAACAGGCTTTACTGCACAGGTCCTTTTTTCGAATTACACGTTCAAGTGTGTTTAAAAGCAAATGTTTACTGTTACTCAAGTGGGTTCTTTGTGGCACTTACTTTCACTTGAGTAGGTCTATTTCCTTTTTCTGAAGAGCTCGTGGGGGGTTCTGCTTCGCGCGTGACGTAAACAATTTACCGTGAACTGGCAACATGGCGGGTGAGGTGCGTGTCGGGTGTTTGGTGTCACGCCGTCAGATGTTTGTTTGAGCAGTTTCCCGTAACTTAAACGTGCAGCCGCATGTCCCCGTCTGTTCTGCTGAGGATGCGTTCAAAGCTAGAGCCAATGTGGGATTTTTGATAGTATCTGAATATATTCATTTAACGGATACATGAAAACGAATGAGTGCTATTGTTTATAGGTAACTGTGAGGTTAAGATCTCCTGGATTAACCATAAATGTCATTGGTTATTGTTCAACTCTTTTAGGATCCAAAAGGCCCTGTCAGCAAGATGACACAACAGTCAGGTAAGAAGGAAGTGTAAAGGTCCTCGAGGTTATTGAAACAGCTCGGGGGAGGGGGGGGGGGGAATCACGTGGCTTCAGTCTGCAGGGCAGGGACATTTCAATAGATAAGACTGAGTGTAGGACGTATGAATGCACAGCACATCACAGAGACATTGCTTAACACAATGTATGTAACTGTAATGAGCTGCAGCACATGAATTATGTCTTATAATAGTTTTGATACCGATTGAGGACATGTTTCTGTTTTCTCGCCTTAGACTCCCCGGCAGGTGTTAGTGGATCTGAACCTGAACTTTATGGAGCAGACTTCCTGTCTGCCTCTCCAGTGTGTGAGCTCCATGCCACATGGAGGGAGAGAGGAGAAGGAGGAGAGGTGATGAGGTCCACAAAGTTTGGAAGGGGACAGATGTCTGCTAAACCTTAATCCAAAATGACTCATCAGTTGAACGTCACACCTCCTGATTCTTCTTAGTTTTGATCAAACTCTGGTTTCACCTTTAATTAGACTCAGTTTATTGAATGCTGGTATTGATAGTATCTCCTTGCACACAGCAACCCTGTGTACACACACTCTCCCAGCATAGATGAGGAAACATTTATATTGCACAGCAGGGGGCGGCATTGCTCAGGACTCCAACTTCCACTTATCATCATTTTCCTCTGCCGTTTCTCTCAGGCAGGCCCAAGCTCCATGCTCGAGTATCTACATGGCCAGCATGACACCGTCACCCCTCCTGCCACCCCGCCATCCCAGAGGCCTTGTCCACTCACCCCTCCTCCATTGATTAACATGGCTGCTGCAGTGAACCCTGCAGATCCGGCTGGTCCCATGACGGGCCCCTGCAGTCCCATTTGTTCCTTGTGCGGCCCCTCTGCTTTAGACTGGGAGCCTCTCAGATCCACCTCCAGGACTCCCAGCTGCTCTGATGGCGATCCTGTCACTGCTGCTGCTCACCTCCACCTCCTGGGGGAGTCCTTGTCCCTGATTGGACAACGTCTTCAGGAAACAGATGTAAGTGAATTTAGTCGGGTTTTGATTTGTATGGAATACGGCTCAGTGTATCAAATACACACTGAATTTGTTGAATCAAGATGAAATCTGAATTTGGTCATGAACCCACAGTGAAACGTGATTTTAATCTCTTAATCGAATAAACCCACAGGTGATGTCTGTCATGAGCAAAATAGAAAGTCCAGTGGATGTTGGGAAACAAATACACAGTAGGAGTGAGATAGAGGAGACCAAAGGCTGAATTATTTTTCTTCTTTCTTTGTTCTGTGCGTCTCTGCAGAAAATGTTGAACGTGTCCATCAGCTTGTCTCTGCTCCTCGACTCTCTGCTGTGCGCTCTGGCCCCAATCATCTGCCTGACCTCTCAGATACCAGAGCTCAGGAGCTGCACAGAACACACTGTGGTGAGAGACACGCACAGATACAGCACACTGTTAGTTATCCATCTGTATTTGATGACCTAAGGAGGAAACAACATGTCTCTTTTTAAGGCCTCCACTCTGGAAAACATTGCCTTTTTGATGCCTGGGCTGTGAGTGATGATGGAGACCACACTGGCACATGTGCTCTGGCAGAAAGGCATTTCAGTTCAGATTACTTTAAATGAGTATGAATCAAAAGGATTTAATGATAAACTAATATTGGTTTGCACTTTATTTTTGTGTCGATCTATACTTGAAAGCATTAGTTTATGTATTGGTTGTATAATTAAAAGGCATATTTGAACTGTTGATCTCTTTTCTTCATGTGGACACAGGGTAAAGCTTTGTTTGTTTTGTTGCCTTATGTTCATACAAATGCCTGCAGAAGTTGTCATTAGCACAGGTTTGAAATGCTTCTACATCTCCTCATGGTGATGATAATGATCATTTCATTGCACACTGACAAGAAACAGTCAAGAGATACAGAAGCAACTTGATGAATTCACTTCTCATTTGACTGTGTGATAAATTATCGTGCATACCAGTGAATCTGTAATTTTCTGTAATGAATCCCAAAGCTCACACTGACCAAACACCTGTCATCAACTGTGATGTATATGCCTACGAGATATGATGCCACCCTCAGACATAGAATGAGCTGCTTCCTGTAAATCATTACCTCTGCCATGGTGGTGAGGTTTTTTAATCTTTGATTATAACCAGATTTAAACAGCAGGACAACTGGACAGATTATTATGGAAGGATGAGGTAGACGTAAAGAAGAACCCATTTAATGTTAGTACAGATCTGCTTCCCTATTTCTTTCTTTTCCTCATTCTTAAACACTGAGATGGGTGTTTTGAGCTGATGAATTAGATTGTGATTTCATAAGAGGACTGTTAGGCCTTGGCAGAGGTACAAGTGACGATCCAGTCAGATGACTCATCAGTCATTTCAACACCTGCGATTTAAAAAAAACAAAAAAAACAACGCTGGATAATTGAAAAACCCAAACCGAGACTGAAGGATTCAGTTTGAGCCTCAGATGGTTTTATGCACAGTTCAAAGAAGTATCATGTGTTCTCATCAAACACTGACTCACAAGCGCGGAGAAAGCTGTTCTGTTTACACTGTTAACCTGTCGTGTTTGTTTGGGACCCGCCCCCCCGACCTGCCCTGAGCTGATGTCTGCAGCAATCAGCTGGGAAGACGTTAAATACTTACTCAGGAACTGAACTGACTGAACTTGGAACAATTTTGACAGATGTTTGCTTGTACTTAATAATGAAAATAATCATCATCATCAGAGAAGAAGAAGGGAAGGAAAAGAAAGCGAAACAATGTATAACAATATAATTTATAATAATAATATCAGGGGTGTTATTATGATTTGATACTACTAAACGCTTTCACTTTATTTTACAGGAATAGTTGGTACTTTTCTGATGACAACTGCAAGCCACATCATAGTATCCAAAGTCATATTTTACCAGTGATTCACTGAAACAAATATAAACCAGGAAGCTCGACTCACCTGACAGAAATGCAAGAGGTCTGGCACTTCTCAGGTGTGGCAGATCCAAACTTAAGAGCAAAGATCTACATCTACCATAGAATACACCTCCTCCGCCCCATCTTGGAATTCTTAGCAGCCAGAACACAAAAGAAGCTTGTCCACAAGGAAAAAAAACCCACTTTAGAGTGTGTTCATGTGTGCATGTGTTCAGAATGGGGAGTGGTTGTGCCTCTGGTAGTTTTCCTGACGCTGTGAACCTCACCTGCACAGGCAGGTTTCTGGGCAGTCGACATGAACTGAGGTTGTGTGGATGAGCGGCGTGATTCAGTAGCAGCTGAAGAGACAGAGCAGTGAGAGAGGACGATACATGACCACAGCATCAGGGACGTCACACAGCAGAGTGAGCATATTTTTCCTCTGGTTTTAGTCATGGATGCATAGATACCAGTGAGTGAATTGTTATTTAAAAAAAACCCAAATATGGGTTTATGGGTTTCACTGTTGGTTTAATGCTATTTGAGTTTTGATCTCTTTGCGTACATACTGTACATTTCATTACACGTTTTTTACGCTCTTGGTTAAACACATCACTGTCTCGTATCATGGTGAACTTGCAGTGGATATTATTTCTGCGTGGGCTTTGTACATGTCTGCGTGTAATTGAGATTTTTTTAGTCCTGGTAGAATGTAGTCGGACAGGACTGGCAGGGTGTTGCTGGGATGAGGCGAGCAATCTTAGAAAGGTTCGAGTGATGTGAAAGATTATCTGAGAGAGAGCATAACCATTAGCTAATTTTCTATAGATCTGGTTCACTCGGGCATAGAAGGGACGAAGTAGAAATATGAGGAAGGGAATTCAAGATAAGGGCAGATCTTAAACTGTGGGACACTTCTGAGGCTGAACAGGCATCAGTCTTCACAATATTTTAAGATCTCTCTTGTTGTCACCATTCAAATTATGACCAAGTGCTTCACAAATGCAAGAAAACAAATCAAATTGAAAACAATGCTGGAAACTGAAAATGGGGGACTTCCTGTCCATTGAAAAAAAAATCGGAACATAGATATCCTAAGGCCCTAAGAATGTTGTTCCTGCAGCATAATGATCATCATCATCATCATCATCATCACTAAAAATAGTTCAGTGTTTAAACTATAAACAGAAGAAGTAAACAAGAAGTATGAATAGTTTCTGAGGAACTACTACCACTGTAGTAGTCAACTCATAGGTCCTGACTGCAAAGGCTCTGTCTTCTTTAGTTATTCACCTGGTGTCTAGAAAGGGCTAAAATGTCTAAGATATAATCAGGAGCCAGGACATGAAGTCTTAAAATTAAATCCTAAAACAAAGAGTGAGCCAGTTTAATGAGGCTAAAACATTGTGAAGCTTCAGTTTTATCAGAGCCGTAAGAGCATGCATCCTTGTAAACACCTCGGCTTTTCCTTCCACCAGTGATGAGCGATCACCTCAGGAGCAGTCAGCCCGGGTCCTTCACCCCAGAGCTGAGGCTCGTTCTTCTGGGAAACCTGGGATGTGGAAAGACATCTTCAGCCGACACCATCCTGGGCCAACTGTCGCCCGTCTCTCCCACTGCCGCCAGGAGCTGCCAGCTGCGACGGGGCTTCACCGAGGGCAGGAGCGTGACCCTGGTGGAGGCGCCGAGATGGTACTGGAGCGGTGGCAAGATGGAGGACAGCGTCAGGGAGGAGACCCAGCAAGTGCTGACTCTGACAGCTCCCGGCCCACATGCCATTTTGCTGCTGGTGCCAGTGGGCCAGTTCACAGAGGTTGGTTTAGTACAATAAGCAAAATCAAGTCAGTATGCGATATCAATCTTTTCAGCAAGGTTAAGCAAAATTCTGTTTTTCACGTGGCGTTCCCAGATGGAGGCTCGTGTGCCTGCAGAGTTGGAGCAGCTGTTTGGGAAGGAGTCCCTGGATCACACCCTGCTGCTGCTGACCTGTGGGGACTATTTGATGGGAAGGACACTGGAGGTATGGACATGCACACCTGTCCGTCTTTATCTGAGTATATTTAACTTTGATACTGTGTAAAATCTCATAAATAAATGAACCTTTGACTAAATCTTACTGATAGATCAACATATCATAACAACAACTCACTGTTAGTGTGTCATCTTCACTGATCGCCTCAGGTTTAACTTGTCTCCCACAGGAGTACGTGCAGAAGGAACTCCCAGGCCTGCGGCAGGTCCTGGAGCGTTGCGGGGGGCGGTGCCATGTCATCAATAATCGTCAGCGGCAGGACAGGGAGCAGGTCCGTGAGCTGCTGGAGAAGGTGAGACAGAGCAACTAACAGAGAAGTGTCAGAATTAAATAGTTTTTAGCTTTTGTTATGTGTGTACTTAAAATCCCTTGGAATGTGAACCAGCGGACTCTTTTCAGATTTGGTCAAGTACTTCAGTTTCATTGGAGTTCCTTAGTACCTCTGTCAAAGAGGCTATGTAGGAGACTGATATTCAGCTGAGGGACACTGTCTGAGCACGCTTTAGTTTTGTTTCCCAGCAACGCCCTGTTTTCCTCATCACACCCATCTGTGGTCAGGACTGGTTAGGTGATTCATCATCAGGTTATTAACACTAACCTTCACTGGGCCACAATGCAACTCAATATGAAACGTGACATAATTATGTGTGTGTAAATTTGGGTTATTGTTTGTTATATACAGGTGGAGAATATGGTGCAGGCAAAGGGGGCGTACCACAGGAAGACGGAGCAGGAGAGAGATCTGGAGAGACGCATCAACGAGAGACGACAGGAGCTTATGGAGAGTTACAGAGCTCAAAAGGAAGAGAGAAAAGAAAGCCGAGGAGAGGAAGGCAGGGCCACCGTGGAGACATGGAAGAGACAAGAGAGTGAAACGTCCAATGGCCTTCATTCAACTCCAGCGTCTCAGCAGGAGTACTATTCCTCAAGTTCACAGATGCAGGATGACAGGATGAAGAAGATGCTCAACTTCAGACTGAACCCAGGTAAACACCCATAGAGCCCACTTTTCATCCACTTTTGTTCTTTATCACAATAACTTAACCTTAAAATTGGCATACATGGACTCGTTTTTATTGTTTTGCCTTTGTAGATGGAGCAATACTCTCTCAAATGTCTGAAGTTGCAACATCTCCGAAAGAGATTGCGACATGTAAGTCACAGGACTTTGTTGACTTGTATTACGTCACCTCACAGCTCTGCTATAAAACGTTGACATTTTAAACTGTTGATGTCACTTTCAGTTCATCACAGAATCAACAGCTTCGAAAAGAGATCCCCCGAGGCTTCTCCCACGTCTTCTCCCTCGTCGCCCATCTTCTCCTCGGCCCCTTCCTCGCCAACCTTCGCTGCCTCCTCTAACTCCTTCCCCTCATCTCACTCAGCCTCCTCATCAACCTTTAGCTCTGCCCCTCGCACATCATCTTCCTCTTCCTCGTCATTCTCCACATCTTCCACATTACCCTCATCTTATTCAACCTCCTCATCAACTTTTGCTTCCGCCTCTTCCTCCTCATACCCCTCATCCTCCTCATCCTGTCCAGAGCTGCGTCTGGTGCTCCTCGGGCGGGCCGGAGCAGGGAAGAGTGCAGCCGGCAACAGCATCCTCGGAGGAGAAGAGTTCAAGTCGAAACCGGACAGCCTTACGTCCATCACTCAGCAGTGTGAGAAAAAGAAAGCGCTGGTGGAGGGAAGAAGGGTGAGTGCTTTAGAAGTAATTGGTAATTGTTCTAGTTGTCTGGCTCACACTCCTTTCTCTCATCCCACCATGTTTCAAACCCCAAAACTCTCCCGTGAGACAGGACAGTATTGCTGTATGTTTCTCCTCTCTATCGCCTGCAGGTGGCAGTGGTGGATACCCCAGACTGGTTCACTTCAGAGAGAACTCCCGATGAGGTGCGAGCTCAGATCTCCTCCTGTGTTGCTTTGTCCAGTCCCGGTCCCCACGCCTTCCTCCTGTGCGTCCCTTTGGACCAGCCTGCAAAGACCGAGCTCCAGGCCCTCAGGGCCCTCGAAGTGGTTTTTGGCCCGGATGCAATCCAGAAGCACACTCTGGTCCTCTTCACTTACGCAGATCGCCTGAGGGAGAGTGGGAAGGCAGGCAACGACAGCGTGGAGGCATATATTGCCAGCCAGAGGGGGGATTTGTTAAACCTTGTGGAGAAATGTCGGGACAGGTTTCACGTGCTAGAGAGCAAAGGAGGTCGAGGGGAGAGAAGGAACGTGGCGGAGCTGTTGGAAAAGGTGGAGCAGACGGTGAAGGAGGGTGGAGGGCAGTGTTACTCTTGTCCTGCTTTTCAGGAGGCTGAGAACCGAGTGAGACAGAGACAGGTAGAGCTAGCGAGAGAGAGAAGAAGCAAGAAGCTGGAGCAGGAAAAATCTAGCCATGTTGCACAGCTAAACTCTGAGAGTAGGGGAAACTATTCCTACATGCAGCCTTTGGCTGAGGCAGAAGAGGAAGTGAGAGAAGATGAGATTGAGAAAACAAGGCATGAGGCAGAGATGAGTGTCAGCACCATGGACATCGAGAGCCTTCCTCCCATTACGCTCTCGAGCTTGTCCCCTTCGCTCCTTAGCTCCATCATGGAGAAAATGCAGTCTAGTGTGAAAATGTTACCCACGCTGTTGTCAAATGGCTCCACGTGGGCCGGCGAGGGAGCAAAGAAGGTGAAAAGTAGCCCGGTGTGGGGGACGGTTGGCAGCGGAGCCAAAAACGTCCAGAAGATGGTGGCTGATAGTGCAGTGTGGGGAAAGGTGGGAGCTGGTGCCAAACAAGCATCCAAGCTAGTTGGAGATCGAGTCCCCAAGGTGGTGGCAGATGGTTCTTCATGGGTGGGATCTGGAGCAAAAGCAGCAACAGAAAGTCCTATGTGGGGGAAAGTCGGTTCAGGGGCCAAAGTCGTGGCAGATAGATCCATGCGCGTAGGGGCCGGGATCGGTACTGGGGCCAAGAATTTGGCGCAGAGTCCTGTGTGGGGAAAAGTAGGATCTGGGGCCGTGAGCGGAGCTAAACTGATGGCTGATGGTTCTTTGCGAATCGGGGCTGGAATAGGTGCCGGTGCAAAGACGGTGGCACAGAGTCCAGTTTGGGGAAAGGTGGGCTCTGGGGCCAAAGCAGGGGCCAAAGTGGTGGCTGAGAGCCCAGTGTGGGAGAAAATTGGGAAGACTGCTAAACAGGTGCCCAAGGTTGTTATCGCAGGCGCACTGCTGGGGCTCCTGCTGGGTGTGTTTTTGGGGGGCGTCCTCGGCGGAGCTATCGGTGCAGCTGCTGGATCAGCAGTAACTGAAGTGGGCAGACGGAAGCTCAGCAAAAAAGAAAAGACAGACGAAGCCATAAAATCTGTTGAGAGAAACGTGAGCGACGGCGTGAACTCGCTGGCAAAACAAGGAGAGAAAGTTCTGAAAACTGAATGAATGACTGAAGGGAGTGTGTTTGTCCTTCAAATATATTGATTGATTTGTTTTGATTTAATACAATCAGAATTTAACTCGAAAATCAATCTCTTGTTTCTTCACAGACTTAATGTACGGTTCGATGTGATTGTTTAGAACTTCAGTTTTATTCATTTGGTTCAAGAAGGTGGGTGTTTGACTTGACACAGTAATTGATGTTGATATTTGTCATCAAAGCAACAAACTACTTTCAGACTCAATTATTAAAGTTGTTGGACATTATAAGAGTATGTAGGATTTATATACAGTCAGCGTGTATTATTTCTTGCGAAGTACATTAGCAGTACATCAGTCAGTGAGTCTATCCCCTTATATTTTATTCTCCTTACTTAATTAAAGAAACCTTCATTATAAAATAACTGTATTTGTGTCTCTTTGGAATGATGTCAAAAAAAAAGTCATATTTTACAAATATGAATTCTTCATATTCTGTATTTAAATATTTTTGACTGTTGATAAACAAAGCAGGTATCCACCATCACTCCTCACCTGCATGTTGAGTCTGCACGTCAGGGCTGAAACTGAGTGTTGTACATATTTGTACATGTGGGTGTAACTGTGATGATGAGCATGTTGGAGGGGAAAGTGGGCGGAGGCAAGGTCATTATCTCTGAGTCCCAGCCTGACCTGCTTCACCCTGTTTGACCTCCCGTATCAGGACAGTGAGAAGGATAACACCCCAGCACGCTAATCTGCTGCTAACCCTTAAGTTTCATGTTGATCTCATGCGTTGGTGCAATCTTTCAAAATTGCATTAAAAACTGGTAGCTGATTAATGGTTATAAGAAAGTTTATATTATTCTCTATAAGCTGTGAGGACATTCAGAGGCCACATTTATCTTTGTCATATGATTCATTGCTGTTGTAAATATATAGATTTTTGCCTCTTAGTGAAGTCTTTGTAATGACTGTTGGTCTCTGCCAACACCGAGTGGGCTCACCTTAATGGAATGCGGCCATTTTTAAAGCCACACCTGCACTTGTCCTGCTGTGTGAACCTGCTGCCACTGCCTAATAGTCAACAGGTGTTTTTGTTTGCCCCATAATACACCCCACTGGTTGTTGTGCTATGTATTTATACTTCATGTGACCCTGCCTCTTTCTGTAAGCGTCTCTGTGGTTTCAGAGCGAAGGAGGGCGGGGGCGAGCAGCCTGGCACAGCTCAGCGGACACAAACAGCCATAGCAGGAGTTGTGAAAGCAGCTCTTCCTGTTGTGTGTCCTGTTGTGTGTACAGAGCTTCCCAGAGCATCCTGGTGGCTGTTTTCTCTTTCTGGTATTCTCTGCTCTCTCTCCCCTGCAGCGGTTGCCACCCCACAAAAAAGAAAAAACCACTGCCCCTCCTCCAGGAAACTCGTTGGCCGTCAATGAGACAGCACTAACTGTAGGCGCTTCCTGGCCACCGGGCAGTGGATGTATGCAGGCAGGCTGAGAGACGGCAGCTCCATCACACAGCTGCAACTTACACCCCAAACTTTCACTTATACAATCCCCGTCCGTGGGGAGCCCCGTCCCTAACCGCATCCCACATCCACCCTGACCCTCCTCGCACAAAACCGCCTGCTTGTGTTGCTGTTGCATCAGGCTTTGGCAAATTCTTCACCACATCCACTTCACTGCTTTGCACACACTGGCACGTGGTTTTGAGTCTGTGGAACAAACACGTACGGCGCATGGGCACATGCTTCTTTAGGTCCAATGACAGATTATACAAAGCTTTGTTTGTTGTTGTCAGCAAATAGATTAACCGGGGTAACTGGCAGGCTTGTCTTCTTGTAGGAGGTTAGGCTTTCAGTGCTGTTTGTTTGCATTTATGCAGGATTAAAATACCTGTTCAAATGTATTGAAAGTTGATGGAAGGGCAGTGTGCAAGCCAGGGAAGTACCAACTCACATTTGGAGCAGGTTCCATTAATTTATGAATTTCTGTGGAAACAATGCAAAGATCCTGCAAAAGATCCTGGACAGATTATTAGAACGTTTTGGATTTTGGTGGATTTTGGTTCAGGAGTTATTTCTCTTGTGAATTATCATTTACTAGCATTGTACTTTTCTACCTGCATCCGATGGTCACCATGTTGATCACTGCACCAAACATTTGAGAGCCCACATTCATGCAAACAACTGAAAGCTTTGGATGCTGTTGAGAAATCATGCTGACAAAGAGAAGTCTTAGTAACGCAGTAAGAGGATGTCAAATAAGGAACAGCAAACTAAGACGTGCTTTATTTCTGTCTGGTACAAGTGTGTCACAATCTCAGGGCAGGACCATCGGCCCTGCGTCTCTGACAGTGAAGACAGCAACTCTGTGGTGGTTGTCATGTGTCGTGGTTATTTACATATAAACTTATCTTTGAACATTTTATTAAACTGAAAATAAAACAAGACAGCAGTTATCCTTTTCTTCAACACATTTTGAGAGTTGAAACTTTGTCCCTGTTCTCTAAGTGCATCAGTTTATTCAGCTGGTTTGAAGTCTTGTACACTGGGCTCTGAACAGTGGTGCATACACAAGTTTAGACAAGGACAAATCTTTGAAAACACAGAGCCCTGTGATGAATCCATGCACAGACAGTTCAAAGTAAAAAAAAAAAAAAAAAAATAGTAATAATGAGTCTTCTTCTCATTCACATGATTTGGGAGTTGACAAGTAATAACTGCATTGTCTTATTGTCTTTCTCTGTTAGGCATTTAAACTCCCACCACCTGCTTTGGTGTCACCGCACATCATTTGTGACGGCCACCATTCTTATCTGTCCCTTGACCTTTCCCAGAATGCCTTGGGTCACCAACGAGGTCTTGGTCCCAAAGCTTTCTTCACTGTCCGTGTCGCCGTAGCAACTGGATGTCACTGGAGAATTAGCCAGAGCGGCAACTGAGTCTGTCGAGTCCCTGTCTCTGCGGGTTGTTGCCATGGCGGCTGAGGGCAGCAGGACGGCCCGCGACTGGAGAGGGGATTTACGCGTTTTGCTGTCCGAGCCTTCTGCCGTACCTTCATCCTCAGCCTCCTCCTCCTCAGCGGAGTCTCGGCTCTTGTCCTCAGCCTGGTCGTTGAGCAGAGTGACCAGGAAGTTAATGTATTTTACAGCCAGACGCAGGATTTCATTCTTGCTGAGCTTTTTGTCAGGCGGGTGGGTGGGAATGAGTTTCCTCAGCTCAGAGAAAGCCCCGTTCACATTCTGCTGCCGCCAGCGCTCACGACTGTTGGTGAAAACGCGCCTGGCAATTTTCTGAGGGGGGCCTGCTGGAAACACCGAAAAAACAGAGTCAATATATATACCTACAATCCATCGATTACAGTATAGTACAAAGTAAAATGGCACTCATCCTCCACTGACACCAATCACTATGGTCCATTTCATCTTAAACATCCCCCAGGTTTTTCATAGAACTTGATGAAAAGATGAGACACCGATGAGTGTGTCTGACGGTGAGTATTTGCTGTAGATTGGAATCAATAAAACAGATCTGGTGGTTTTACGAGGGGACTGTTGGAGTCAGTTTCACGTGCTGTACGCTAAGTGCTGCAGTAAATACTGATTAGAGTACCTAATCCATGGCTGAAAATAGACCTTTTACTGTGGAAGCCGAATGCCCACTGGGCATTAAATCACCACTTTAAGTAAAGGCTCTAGGTACAGTAAGATGGAGATAATAGCCTGAAAGCCACAGAAGTGTCAAGAGGTAAATGAACACTTGATAATGACAAACAAGGCATTTCCGATCTTAAAATATCTTAAAATATTGCACGTGACTCTTTCCAGGCTGTTGGAGGTAATGTCGCTGCATCTGTTGCTGTGTCAACATGTGAAACTCACAGTCATTGAGCTCCACCTCAAACAGTGACGATGGCCTCCTCTTGGTGCGGCTCTGGCTGAGGACGCCATAGTTTCCCCCTGAGTGACCCAGGTACGAGCTACAGACAAAACACGGCACAATGTGTGAAAATGGGACATTTTGGTCATTACAATTTAGTCTGAAAAAATAACATGCAACGGCGTACGAAATGATGATGTTTCATGGTAATGAACTGTGCAAAATTGTACTGTATCATTTCATTGGGATTGTAATTATCATCTGTATCTTAGTTAAGATCTGAAAAATCTGATGATTCATTAAGTCAAAGTGAGGCTGTAAAGGGGATTTTCAGTGAGTCTTGATTAGCTCAGGAATAGCGTTTTTTCCAGCCCCTCTGGTTTTGAGTGGAGTGGCTGGAGGAAGCAGGAAGCCGGTGAAAGCCATTAACTGAGGTGTGAATGTGCTGCTGCTGCTGATTGAGTGTACGTGCACAGTTTTAGCCCGATCTCATCAAGCCTGGTTAATGGCTGATTCTTCTTCAGGAGGATGAAATAGACGAAAGGTTCCTGCAACAAACGAACCGGTAAGAAGTGGGGAGGCGATCTTATTCCCACACCTCCATGACAGATGGGGAAATCATAGATGTAGCCACAGTGGGGGGGGTGTCCCTTTTTTCAATATCGCTTATGTGCCTTTGTTGCAGAAAGAAAACTTTGTGGAAAATCGTTTTTGGAGTGGAGAATAAATGAACAGTAGGAGGGCTTTATAAAATCTGCAGATTAATGTGTCTCTTCACAAGTGTAGAGCTACACGGTGCCAATTCCTCTAACCCAAAAAGAACTTTCAGAGTTCTGATCTGTTCGACGTCTAAATTTAGCTTAAAAAAAAAAATGATGTTGAGTTTTAAAATGACAGCGTGTAAAGTGTTTTCTCAAACAAAAACAGCAAATACATGTGAGGCTCCTTTATAAGAGCTCACATGCTGCTGTCAGTGTCATAGAGCAGCCGCTTCATAGTCCCAGCAGTTGGGGTTTATGTGAAACCGAAACCTAAACATCTCACAAAGACACACTGTATTAACCTTTATAGCTGTTACACACATCTGCTTGTATTACTGTTTAAAAAGTAGATGGATGGCATTTTATTTTATTTTCCTATTTTAAATGCAACAGAAAATGTTGTGTTAAAAACATAAATAATAAACATAAGATTATATGTGATGTCTTACTTGATAATATATTCAAGGAGAGTGATCTCAAGGTGATGCTGAAAACACAAGAGGTAATAGTCTCACCTGCTGAAGAAGGGGTGTGCAGGCAGGTATTGCTGAGGCAACAGGGGCCCAGGGGGGGCACCTGAGGGGCCTCCAGGACCTCCCGAAATTGCAGGACCTCCAGGGCAGGCCACAGTCAAACAGGTCTGCTGGCCACGGCGAATGTCCCCGTGAGGCCTATGTAGAAGGCTGGGGATCGGATGGAGGGCAGTCAGAGGGGTGTTGGGCAGTGGCCGAGGCGGCTTGCTGTGACCAAGACTGATGACCGGAATGTGGGGAGGAAGAGGAGAGGAAAATGAGGACGATGAAACGGAGGTTGGAGGTGGGATCGGACACGGTGATGTCTTTGCTGGAGCGGGGAGGAGGGGAGGTGGAGAAGAAAGGGTTGGGGACCCGTTGAAGGCGGCAGCAGGGTCGCTTGTGCTGTTTCCTCCTTCTGGCCTCTCCTCCTGCTCTTGCTTTGTCTCCATGACGATGAGCTCATGTGCAGCTGCTTTATCCCTGCAGTGATTGGTCAACACCGTTGTTGTTGCAGTGGTGGAGGACTGGATGGAGGCTGTGTTGGGGACATCCGCGTGTCCCTTAGGCTCTGTCCCCTTGGCAGGACATGGGCTGCTGACAGCTGAAGTCTGGTTCTCTGAAGGGCTGTGCTGCTCTACAGACGCAGAGGTTGGCGAGGAGGCCAAGGAAGAGGAGGAGGAGGAAGAGGGGCGAGGCAGGTCAGGGGTTGAGGTGGGTGGAGTCGCGGGGTTCAACTTTTCCATCATGGTGGTGAAGCCACTGAGGTTCCTCTCGGCTGCCCAGCTTGTGTGTCTTTATATGTTTGTAAGTAGCATGTTCCAGATGCAGCTAATGTCTTCTGGATCTCTCTCACAAAGCTCTCCTCTTCCTTTGCTCCACCTCTTGCTCTGAACTCTATCGATTTGCCTTCAGACCGAAAACCATCGATTGCTGCCAGGCAAGGTGAGCATGTGAGTGAAAAGCTGCGTCTGTTGTGCTGTCTGTGGGTGCGTGCACGTAGAGCTGAGGTGGGCTTTTGTGGTCGGATTTGAACTGGATGACTGTATTTTCCTGACTGTACATCCTGAGCGGCAGCGTTTTACTTTTCTCTGGTGGCTGCCCTTGGTGAGTCCGTCTGTGATGCGTATGAGGATGTGAGTCAAAATCCTTTAAAGCATTCAGAACACCCCAGACCAGCGAAGATTGGATTGAAATCAAAGACTCTGTGGAACAAAAGCAAAAAAGCTCACTCAGGAGAGGTAGATATTTAGGGAAAAGATGTGAAAATGTGGTCAAAGGTCAAAGTTTGTACAAGATCTTGAAAAAAACTGTGTGAAGTAATTGATTTAGGGGAATTTCCAACGGAATTTGTTTTATGGTTTGAATCTGAATTCTCTTCATTTAGATTGTACCGATTCATCCCATGCTGCAGCTCTGATGTTGAAATGCTGGGAGACATATTCCGCTCTTCAAGGCATACAGCCATGAAGATTTCTTAGTTTTCGCAATCGGAACAGTTCCTGTTTTATTTTTGCTCGTGACTTGATGTTCGGTCTGTTCTGTTTTTAACATGGTGAAGGTCCAGTCTTTTTTTTTTGCAACAGTTTTAATTTCATGTCCATTTTAATACCTTGGTACTAACTACCTTTAGAGAAGCCGACATTGGTGCCAATGAATTTTTCAAATGGCTGTGTGTTAAATACTGATTGCTATGAGGTTAGTGTTCCCAAAAGAATTATCTGTGGCAGTTATTTTTCATAGCTAAGCTAAGAAGAAAATAATAACATTTTTATATTTTGTAGAGTGTATAATTGGATATATGTTTTAAATATATTTTCTATATATACAGTTCTTTACAATGAGCTAAAAATATTCAATTCAAACACACATAAAAACTATATATTGATAGGAAATTGGTTTTGCCCAGTATTTCTTTTTTGCATTGGCTATTGAAATATATTTTCATTTTCTACTTCTTTTAACAAAATATTTATCTATTTCTAGCCTGAATTTTATGACAAGAATAATAATAATAAATAAAAATAGTAATAATAACTGTGAGAATTTTTGGTATATATAGAATTGTCTTCATCACAAGAATATTTACAAACATGGAGATACATATAGAAAATACAAAAGAAACCTAACAAGATTTTTACATTTTCAATACTAATATAAGTTAAAAAAAATAATCTAATGCTGCAAACCACTCACAAACTTCAACACAAGTCATGTGAAATAAATACCAATAAATACATAAAATATTATTGTTTAATACTCACAGCAACATGATGATCGGTAAAATCCATCGGAGGTCCAGTGATCTGTGGACGCACATGTTGTATCTTCTCAGTGTTTAACGTCTTCCTCCCCCTTCCTCTCCTCCTCCACCTCCTCCTCCTTCAGGTCGCTCACACTCCTCTGTAGCAGGTCAGTGTCTTTCTGTCAGTCTCTGAGGTCAGAGATGTAGCCAAACCACGCAAGACCATCGAAATAACTCCTCAGGCTTAGATGAGACTCCTCTGAAAATAAGAAATGAAATAAGAATAATGAAAGTCCAGCATTAAGTATTCACAGAGAAATGAAGACAAAATGAGACGCACCGCCGTATCTATTTGGGTTTTTTTCTTGTGGAGTTGCTCCTCCGATTGAAGACACACTCACAGCCCAGGGAGGATGGAAGGTGCGGAGGTCTCCCATCACTCTTTTCCATATGTCACTCTCACCTCTGTCACTCTCCCTCACTCATTTTCACTGTTCGGTCTATCCTCACGCTCTTCGCCAAGAAAACACAATGCTGTAGCTGGTTGCCAGTCGGAGACAGTCTGGTACAGGCAAGTGTGAGGTGGGAGAGAGAGAGAGAGAGAGAAAAGGGGGAAGAGGGAGAGGGAGAGAGAGGGAACCATGTTGCAATGAGAGTTTTCCGCTCCCTGCTGGACAAGAGGATGTGCTCATACAATGTGGTGGCTGCTGATAAGAGCCTCAAAAGCTGCCTGTGGCCTGTAGATAAGGAACCTTCACCAGCCCCCCCCCACCACCACCACCACCTTACACACACACTTCTCATAACACACACACACACAACTGCACACACACAGTGGTCAGTCCCAGACTTTGAAGGGACGTGGACTGCTTCCAAGGAAATATCCGCAACTGCACTTACATCACAATCTGATCAACAGACAATGATGAACCGTGCACACGTGCACATGCTCATCTGTACAAACACACGTACAGCGAGCGTGCGCGTGTAGACAATGCCATCAGTAACACAACTGCTTGGGGAATCGCCCAGCGCAACATCTTTGTTCAAAATGATTAGTTTGTTTTCATGTGACGATTAGAAAGAGAAAATCTATTCTTTGTCACAACACAACATAAACACGCTGAGCTTATTTTAGCCACCAGATTTGAGACAAGTGTGTTATTTTAAGCTGTTTGTCTTATGTTTACTCAAAATAACTGCTAATTGAATGGTGAATTTATTCACACAAATGAATTGCTTTGTCATGTATCAAATAATGTCAAGCAGAGTTAGCATACCTGTGATGATTTTATACATTTCGTACAAATTTTTTTTTTAGGTTAAAGTTAAAAAGAATGTAAATCATCATCAGATTTTTTTTGTGATTGCATAGGCACATCTGTGTCACTGATGACCAAACACAAGTCATCATCATGGTAACGTTCCTCTCCGAGTGCTCCCTGACTTCCTTCCTAAATCTATCCCTCACCCTTTCTCTCTTGTGCTCACCCATTCCCATTCACTTTTGTGTGTGTGTGTGTGTGTGTGAGACAACCTCAAGGTCAGTACCTCTTTTAACGTCCCTCCAGTCATTTCCTTTTTAGACAGACTGAAAGACAAGCATCATAAGGGCTTTACAGTACGCGGGCTTAAAGGTCCTGGGAACGAGAAGAGTTTGCTGAGCAACTGCTCAACAAATCTGTCGTCAGCTTCATCACCCATCAACATGATCATCGTCATCATCATTGTGATCACTTTCAATATGTTAGTATGAACAGGGCTGACATTAGGAGCAGTCTCTGCACAACCAGACCGCAGGCAGTCTCGTCTATTGGTCTGTCACACTCATGTGCGTCCAGCAGCAGCTGTGGTTCCAGTCGATCACACTCTGAGCGAGAAGAACGTTGCAGTGGCACCGTGACGCCTGCAGATGCTGCGTGAATTTGCCTGAAACATATATAAAGCTACACAGGGGACAGAGAAGAATCCTTTGGGATTTCAGCTTTCAGCAAGTTTAAAGTAAATTGATCTAGGCACATATGAACCTAGACAAAAAAAACAAACAATTTATGGTAAAAAAAAAAAAAAAAAGAAAGAAAGCCCCTTGATTGCTTTAACTAATAACCTGTCTAGCCATTGTCTGCAGCCATGCCCCCCCACTCCCCTCACGCTCCAACACACACAGGAGAAGTAGTCGATTCTCATTTAAAGCCCTGTGTGAACACCCAAACTGTAAATGGGGAATAATAATAGAAACATATGATAACAGACAGTTTCCGCCTCTCCCTTGAGAGAGGAAGAAATCAAGAGAGGATTGTTCTAATCTCAGAACCACACCCTCACGGCCTCCTCCTGCATGCTACCTCAAAATACCCCACTCAATAAAATGAGAATCGATGTCAGAGGCTGAGTGTGTGTGTGTGTGTGTGTGTGTGTGTGTTCTTCACTCACGTTGTAGGGGACAGTATTCATTAACTTGTTATTTAACTTGTCATTTGTAAACAGAAGATTGTTTCATGTTTTCATTTTAAGGATTAATAGCAACTGGAGAGTAAGATGATCTTTTAAAAAACGATCAATAGCAATATATTTCTGGCACATAATTAACATATGCATACACTCACTCACACACATGCTCACGTCCAAGAAAACAGGCACACACTCCCCGAAGTGGGCTCCATGGCCACGTTTCCTCGGCGTCGTGTAAACAGCATTGTGTGCCGACTGATAGGGATCACTGGAAGCTAATTGTTTGAGGCCCAATACGGAGAGCATTTCATGGAGAAAGTGACAAACAATGCTGCGAGCGCTGCTCGGGACAGGCGCTTTCTCTCCTCCACGGCTGCCACAGATGCCGACTGTGTTTATTTTTCCTGATTGTCCTGGAGATCAGCCACTGAGCCTCAGAACAGCAGAGTTTCAAACCAAGACGACGCTTCGGGGCAAAACATGAGCATGGATTTTTATGATCAAGAGCCTGGAACCTGATCTCAAACCCCCACAGTCACATGACATAAACTCATTGGAAATCAGCAGGGGGAGACGATAACTGGAAACATGTTGGAATATAATTATGAAAGCATCCACACGGGCAAAAACATTTAATACCCCTGGCAAGGAGGTTATGTTTAATATCTCTGTCTGTCTGTTTGTTTATATATTGGCAAGAATACACAAAATGTTTTTTGATATTTTTGTGAATTCCTCAAGAATGATTGGATCTTGATTAAAAGAATCACATCTAGGGAACCAGTATCAATGAGTGTGTGAAATTTGGTGCAGCTTGATGAATTTGAAGGGACCGTTGGGCCTTGGCGGCAGTGCTCCACTGAGCCATATTAGCTTTAAATGTTCTGTAAGCTATCATCTGATCAGATAAGTCTTGTCGATTAAAATCAGAAAGGCATGGCTGGACTGTTAAATTCAACTAAATACATTAAATTCAACTTTAAGATAATTAGGGGCGGCACAGTTGAGCACATAAAGCCCCAACTGTCCGCTTAAAGTCATTTAGGATGGTTCGATTTTCAAACTTTATGGTTTCCTGAATGCGTTTCATTGACATTTGTGAACTATTCCCTGGGAAAAGCTCCTCCCCCTGGTCTGCATCATAATTGAATGGCTTCTTCCCTGACCCATATGCTGGGGTAATTAGTCAAGTCGTTTTTACGTAATCTTGGGGTTGATTATATAGCCTCCTTGGTGACGGAAAAAAAATGCATAAAATACTGAGAGAATTAATATAAACTCAATACAGAGAGGGTTTTATTATGCCTGATGCTTTTTGCATTTGTAGACATTCCTGTTCAAAGATTGATATGTATGAAGTACTTGAAGATTAACCGCAAATCACTTATTTTATAGCCATAACTCTGTTCATTCAGAAAAGTGGAGGAAATGTTACGTTTCCAGGAGTTTAAACTTTCATCCTCTTACTGTATTAAAGTTCACTGTGATCCTGATTACTGTAATGACACCTCAGACAATATACGCCTCATGACGACGGTCACACATCACTCCGTTCCCAGGATGCACCTGGAGCGAGACGAGCGGGCGGACATGCGGGACAGCTGTTTCCTGCACACTCTTCCTGGTGTGGCAGAGGGGAGGGTTGTGGGGAGGGGTGTAAATGAGTGGACGAGGGTGTTTGGCCTTTTCCAAACAGGATATGTCTGCCACAGCCACAGGTGTGAGGGAACAGACATACATCTCTAAAAAGTTGTTCATCTGTTGTCATTCTAACACTGAAGAGAGGAGAAGTGAAAGGAAACGAGGAGGGAGGACAGTCAGCTCCTTTGCCGTCCCCTTTACCTCAGAACTCTAACTCACTCTGCTTGGAGAGAGACAGCAGCGGGCGAGCTAATCAGAACATAATGGACTCGACCAATAATTTCCTTGATTACACAGGAGCCAGAGAAGCGGCACAGTTTCCACGAGGAGGGTAGAATGTACAAAGCTGGGATGGTGTTTCACTGACATGACCTTTCTGTAGTATGGTACCGTTGTATCAAGTCATAAACACTCGCACATGTTGTTCATGCATCAGCAGTAAACTGTCCCTGAGGGAGGTGACTAATATTAACTGCATTAATCTAACTGGTTATCTGCAGAGGATGAGGTTGAAACTGGGACGTTAGAGATCCAGGGTGCAAGATTTAGGTGAAAGGGAACTATTTAGTTATATTTAATGTATTAGTACCCTGTCAGGGTTGAGCTTTAACGACAATAATCATGTGGTTGTTCTGAAGGAGCTTGTTCAGGGTTGTTTGAGTCACGACTGAGTCCTGCAGCTCTCAGTGGGAGGACTGGTCAGAACCATGTGACCTGGAGGCATCAGTCTGGCCGTTGACTCCGAAACGCCATCACCTGCTCAGGATTACGTGCAGAACTTTACGAGCCAACTGCGGCTTTTCAAACAGCCGACACACATCCACTTCCACCTTTGGCAGCACAGTCCCAAATATTTCCATTTGAGTGGTGCACTGACAATAGCCTGTGTCAGTGTGTGTGTGTGTGTAGTGTGTGCCAAGTGTTTGTTTTAATATTGGATTGCTGAGTTATATACAGTCATATAAAGTAAACTGTGCGTGCGTGTTTGAGCTTGTGTGTGTGTGTGTGCGTGCATGTGTGTGACAGGTCAGCCCTGGGGTCACAATGATACTGCGTGGAACAACAGCGTATTGTGTCTTCCTCTCTTATATTTCTCATCATCAGCACAGCCTCCATCCAAATTCCACTGGTGTGTTCGCAGCCCTGTTGTCAACCCTCATCCTGCAATAATAGGAAACACAGCATCACTTTCCACTTTCTCCCTCACTTGTCACTGCTAATTCAAAATACATAAGTTCCTGTTTGGAGCTCCCTGGCTCTGGACCTGATTGTTTGTTCTGGATAGATTCATGGAGTTTGTTTTCTCATCCAAAGTGCTTTTGTTTTTCATCCGCTCCTGTTTTGAGTGGAAGTTATTTGTAATGGAGCCTGCACCTCTTCTACATCTGCACATATATATATATATATATATATATATATATATATATATGTGTGTGTGTAAATGTGTTAAAAAGTATTTTCTGAGAACTCCATTTATTCTTAAAATGGCAAAGGTGTGTACAAACTGACATCCATCCAAAATAAGATCTTAAAGAGCAGAATAACACAAGTATCACACGGCTCTAGCTTTTCTTCTTCGCTTTGTGCGTCTGTGCTTTTTTGTGTTTGACTTTTCACCACTAGATGGAGGTAAAGCCTTATCATATATCCCCGAGCCAGTTTTAGGCCTGAGAAGAAACCATTAAATAGGGAGTCCATCCAGAATAATGTCGTATGAAGTATGGCTTATGATTTAATGTTCTAAGCCTAATTCCTTTTTTAAATTTTTATTGAATTTGATTGCTGCTTGTTTTTTTGTTTATCTTCCTATTTAGTTATCACACTTTGTCAAGGAAGGTTTAAATAAGCATTTGAGGTTATTTAAAAAAAATGTTGAAAATTCTGAAACCTTTCTTAGATGTTGCATTTTCCCCCTGAAACAGTTCTTGTTTTGTCTACATGACTTTTTGACACTGATACACACACACTCTCTGCTGGTGGGCTGCGGCTGCACCACTGGCTGAGTGGGTGGTCCAGACCAGGTGGAAGGGAAAGGGATTAACACCAGACCTGCCCAGAGGAAAAAGAGGCAGAGAGAGATAAAGAACGGATGGAAGAAAGGCTCACATCTGTACTCCAGATGTGAGGTTTGATGGTTTTTGAAAGAAAAGGGAAGGAATTAAAAAAAGGGCTTCGGTCACAGGCCTCAGTGACAAGTGGACACATTGTGACTGAAATAAAACTCAGCTCCTTCTACTTCAGTTCCCAGAGGAACTTCTGTCACTCGTAAACCAGTGATGACCACCTGTCAAAACATGTCCACTTACAGTGTGTGTGTGTGTGTTTTATGGCTGTTTACATAGCTAACAGTGGGTGAGCCCTGTTCAACAAGCTGTACCTCTGGGAGTCATGTGTTCTGGAGGCCTGTAAACTGTGGATGAAAGCTGGAGCCAAATTAATAAAGTTAAAGAGGATAAAGATGTGGCTTGTTACACAGCACAGCATTAAAAAGTGCCCTGCTAACTGAGAGAAAGCAACCTGTATTTATGAGAGCCTGGCCAAAGAGCATGGTATAAAGGAGAGTGTGTGTTTATATCTGTTCCTGTTTGCTTTAAAGCCCTTACCCTCTCTCTTTACCTGTTCCTCTTGTTTCTCCCACTCTGACATCAGTACTCTCTCTCTCTCTCTCTCTCTCTCTCATAATAATAATCACTTAAATTAAACCAATGACCGTTTAAAGACTCACACACATGGAGAACAGAACCTGAGGCCATAATCCCTGTTCGCTCCGGGGTAAGCAACCAGGGCATGATGTGTTACCTGGCACTGTTAAAAGTTATTTTGGTCGATGCTCTGGTTATTGGGTGTTATGAGGTTTTATTCCACTTGGCACAGTAATAGTTGTTTCTATTTCGGCAAAAGCGGTGGAACTTTTGTCACATCAGTTATTGACCAATAAAAGTTGGAAATAAAGTGCCTGGATTCCTTTAAAGTTGACCTATTATGCTAATATCCCTATTTCTGTTTTTCCAGAGCTCCACTCGAGCAGCTTTGCTTGATTCACAGTTCAAATAAAGTCCTTATTTACCCTGCCTGGTATGCAGCCGCTCGCCTCAGCCTCTGACTGATGAATTATTGTCTGACATAAAAGGTACATTTAGTCCTTAAATCACAATCTGTATATGAAAATATTTCTATATATGAACCTACTGATAGTTGGGAGAATGCATGTAAAAGCTGGCATAGAACCTACAAGAAAAACACAGTCAACTACAGTCAACACTGCAAGTTAAATGTTTTTTCTGCTCTCATCACATGACCTGCATTTAATGTCAACCTACACACAATCAAGTATTTGTATGCTGGCGTACATAACATCTAAATAGTACTGCTGTCATCTGGAGACCTACCAGTGTGGAGCAAATTACAAAATCTGTGCTTTTAAAAAGGATTTCTTTTTAGCACAATTCTAAACGTTTATATGTTTAGAAATTTCCCAAGGATTTTTCTTGATTTTTCAGTAATCATATAAAAAAGTTTAAATGTTTTTTTAACATTTCTGGGAATTAAGGGAACATTAAGTGTTTCTGTGGTACTTTTTCAATATTAATAATACAGTTTAGACTTTTTTTGGGAACACTCAGGCAATTTGAAGTTTTTCCAAGATTATTTCAACAGAATTTCCTTTGAAACTCTCCTTTTTTGAGAAAATATTAGATGTTTTTTATTATTATTATTATTCAGAAATTATCCAGGATATTTTTGAATTTGTGATTTTTCTAGTACTCCTCAAGAAGATTTTCAAATAATTTCTAAATGTATTTATTCAGATTTTTTCCAAAGTTATCCCTGAATTGTTGGGAATATAATTGGCACTTTTCCTCAATTTTCTGAGGTATATTTTTTTCCTAAATCTAGGAAATCTTTAAAGATTTTTTTCATATATTTCTGATATTGTCTATAATTGATTATTACTGCTTCTCATTTTGGCGTGATTTTATAGTTAATTGTGCATGTTTTATGTGTCTTCTTGGTATTGTTTGTGATATTTAAAAAACATCATTTTCAACTTTTCTCTGAAATCTTGCAGATAATTATTTGAGAAATTATTGCTATATTTTTGGAAAATACTTTGTAGAGTCTTGGAAGATTTATCTCCGAGAGATGATTCACCACCCATTCAATGTTTCTGTGAACAATGAATGGGTGTCAGTCCTGATCTAACCTCCAACAGAAGTCTGATCTTTCCACACGAGGGGGAATATTACCATATACAGTAGACATTCCCACTGCACAGTCCACGAATCAACTCTGGAAAGTCTTTAATTCATTTTAAATCAGAGTAAAACATAGAGTTGATCTCTGACCACATTATCAAGGCCTGTCCATCAAACACACGCTCATACACACAAACACACATGGCTTCATTACACTCCTCTCATTCATCCTTGCATGTATTTATGCTGGAGTTCTGCTACAGATCTGGGTACCATATGCTAGGACATCCTCAGCTTTCATGTCTTTCAACTCAGACAGTTTTCAGTCTTATGAAAGAGTCAGCCTCCACCCACATGTGCATTCAGGGATGCTTTGTATCCCTCTTGTTTTTTAAGTGGATCCTGACATTGTGCGGCTCCTGACAGTGCTTGCTTCACAAAGGGAGAGGATGAACTAGGTGAGACAAACCCTGCACAGCTTTATATGAACTACTGGGTTGGCATCAAAACCCCTATACATTATTTTTACCTTGAACTATGGTTTTGCTTGTTTGAAATGTGGCTGTGCATGACAAAGTGACAAACCTGATGAGGGAAATGTTTTCTAGCTATAAGCTCAGAAAGCATTGTTCTGTGATGTCACAGTGTTTCCCCCCCATCAGCATCGCTGTGCAATGACAGGATCATATAACCCTGGATCATTATCAAACACGGTCTAAATACTGATTCTAAAAAGCTCTCTCCTTGCTATATGGGACTGTAGTGGAACTCACACTGTACAGATTCTGAAGGAGTCGAGTATGTTACACATGACCCGTGTACTGACCCCTCACCCAGGATTTAACACATAGGCTACACTGTCACTCGTTTAGATGGGTTAGGGTTAGGGTTAGGGTTAGTGTGCTGAATGGAAATGAACCAAAACTAAACAAAAGCTGATTCAGTTTTGTTTTCTGAAGAGCAGTTTAGTCTGGTCACTCTGAAACCAACAGTGATTGCTGATGTGTGTTCTTTCATTCTTGAGTCCTCCATCTTCCCATCTGTCTCTCTGTACTCCCTGGCTTGGGTCTCCAACACCTGTCAGCCCTACTTTTTTTTTACAGGCACCATGAAGACTGGACACAGAGCAACAGGGCAGAGCAGTGCAGAGCAAGGCAAACAAGGGAAGTGGGAGGAGGAAAGGAAAAAGGAATATTTGTGATGTTTACAAGCTGCAGGGTGCAGATGGAGTTTAGGTTCTGGCTTCCCGCTCATACTCAGGCTATTTTTCAGTACTATGTAGACGTGGCTGGGTTAGGGTTAGGGTTGGGGCTGGGGTTAGGGTTAGGGTTAGGGTTAGGGTTAGGGTTTCAGCTGTGGTTAGGGTTAGGGTTAAGGTCAGGGTTAGAGTTGGGGCTAGGGCTAGGGGTTCAATGATTGACGATAACCACGAGTCTCTAGGACATTCAGAGGAAAAGTTACAGTCGAAAAACTTTTTCCCATTCAAGTCAATGGGAGGGTTAGGGTTAGGGTTTCGGCTGTGGTTAGGGTTAGGGTTAAGGTCAGGGTTGGAGTTGGGACTAGGGCTAGGGGTTCGATGATTGACAATAACCACGAGTCTCTCCGACATTCAGAGGAAAAGTTACAGTCGAAAAACTTTTTCCCATTCAAGTCAATGGGAGGACATTTTTTTCCAAAATTTGACTAAGTCACAAAGCCAAATTCCTTCCCACAGAAATTGTTTTAGAACATGTTTCAGGTTGCCAAAATCGTAACCCTAACCCTTGCCCACACCCTAACCCTATCTCTAGCCCAAACCCTAACCCTAGTCCAAACCCTAACCCTAACCCGAGCCCCAACCCTAACACAAACACCTTTAAACACTGCAATGACTTTAAAACAACTTTAAAACCTGCATTTCCCTATCTCTAACCCTACAAACAACTTTAAACTCTGCAATGACCCTAATACTAGGCCAAACCCTAACCCTAACCCTAGCCTAAACCCTAACCCTAACCCTAACCCTAGCCCAAACCCTAACTCTAACGCTAGTCCAAAACTTAGTCCCCCCCACTCCAAAAAAAGGACATACGTACACATTTTGTTTTCAGAGTCCATTGCAGTTTATTTCACACATTGTAATGAATACAAACATCAACCCTAACTGCAGATTCTAATAAGTGTAACAGTTTTCAAGCACTTTAACTGTGTAATTATGTTCATTGTAGCATCTTTCTTTTTTTTAATATTCAACATTTAATCATTTTTCATTTTTGAAAAAATTGCCTCTCTGCAAAAATGGGTTTTAAAACATGACCAGAAATCAAGGAAAACATCATAGGGTAGCATGTCTTATGCTGAAAATGTAGTTTGTTTGCAAAAAAAAATCATCTCAAAAATCAACAAAAAAGTCATAGGTTAGTATGTCGTTTTTTCCAAAAAAAAAAAATTTTTTTTGCCCAGAAATCAATGAAAACATCATAGGGTAGCATGTCTTATGCTGAAAAAGTCGTATGTCGTTTTTTCCAAAAAAAATTTTTTTTTTTTTGCCCAGAAATCAATGAAAACATCATAGGGTAGCATGTCTTATGCTGAAAATGTTGTTTTTTCGTCGATTTTTGAGATGATTTATTTTTGCAAAAAAACATCATTTTCAGCATAAGACATGCTAACCTATGAT